>CM065747.1:33486282-33491282 GCA_033310375.1 Conus canariensis
AAATTTTCAGAAGATCAGCAAGTCTTTCTGAGATATTCCAAAAGAAGAAAAACCGTTATGGGCCGTTATAGCCGTTAGTAACGGCTATAACGGTAAACTACAACATCGGGCATCATCCGTGACCCATAATGAACATACCTACAAATTTTCAGAAAGATCGGCCACGTACTTTCTGAGATATTCCATAAAAAAGAAAAACCGTTATTGGTCGTTATAGCCGTTAGGAACGGCTATAACGGTAAACTAAAATGTCGGGCATTATCCGTAACCCATTATGAACATACCTACAAATTTTCAGAAAGATCGGCCTACTACTTTCTGATATATTTTATAAAGAAGAAAAACCATTACAGGCCGTTATAGCCGTTAGTAACGGCTATAACGGTAAACTAAGACATCGGGTATCATCCGTCGCCCATAATGAATATACCTACAAATTTTCAGAAAGATCGACAAATTACTTTCTGAGATATTCCATAAAGAAGAAAAACCGTTATGGGCCGTTATAGCCGTTAGTAACGGCTATAACGGTAAACTGAAACATCAGGCATCATCCGTAACCCATAGTGAACATACCTGCTAATTTTCACAAAGATCGGCCAAGTAATTTCTGAGATATTCCATAAAGAAGAAAAACCGTTACAGGCCGTTACAGCCGTTAGTAACGGCTATAACGGTAAACTAAAACATCGGTGGCCCATAATGTACATACCTACAGATTTTCAGAAAGATCGGCTCAGTAGTTTTGTCTGGAGCGAGTGGAACACATTTTGACCACGGACGGACACACACACACACACACACACACACACACACACACACACACACACACACACACACACACACACACACCATTTCTTCGTTCCCATTCTAAAGTACTCCCTGTTCTATAAGAACTGGGAGTACAAAAAGGGCTGTGAAATGTTGTGTTGGATTGAGTGCTGTTTTATTATGGGTGTTGCAATGTATCAATAGTAGCGTGTTGTAACGTATCGTATTGTATTGAATCTCATTGTATTTGTGTTGTCTTACATAATGTTATATTTCATTGTTGTGCTGTATTATTTTGTCTTTGTGCTGTGTTGTGTTGTATTGTATTGTGCTGTATTGTATTGTATTGTATTGTAGTGCACTGAACTGGTTTCTGTTTCACTGCGTTGTAAGTAATCGCGACGTACTGCACTGCATTTTTATTCTACTGCAGTACATTGCATAGGCCTGTATTGCATTGCATAGGGCTGTATTGCATGGCATAGTGTTGGTATTGCATGGTATTGCATTGCATTTTGCTATATTGCAATGTATTGCATTGTACTGTATCGCATGGCAGAGCGTTGGCAATGCATTGTAATCTTGGTGATCCTGGGGTTGCGGGTTCGAATCTCCGCCGAGCCGTTTTGGTATAGGGGGATTTTTTCCCTCGGAGTTAACACTGGTTCTGACTCCATTTCCCATACAGTCTTGTGAATGACACTATAAACCGAGGTTCCGTGTGTGAACGCACGTATAACATCTTGCACACACGTCAAATTCAATCACCAACTTTGGGAAGAGAAGACCAGTTTGGCCGGGGATATAGATGACACGTTACAGTCACATAGCATGCACTCTGCATAAGAAATGGAAAGAATGAAGGAAGTAAAGAAACTGAGAGAACGATATTGAACGATATTGACTGGATGACACAGGAAATGACTGAATGAAGCGCCAGCTGGCAGCTCTTCAGTCAGCACTACCCAGGTAGGCAGCCCGTTGTGTAAAGTGTGGATTGTAAAGCGTTTAGACCTTAGTCTTTAGCCGAGGATAGGCGCTATATAAGTATGCATGGTGATAATAATGACAGTAATAACAATAATAATGATAATGATAATAATAGTAATAATAATAATGATGATGATGATAATAATAATGATGATGATGATAATAATAATAGTAGTAGTAGTAGTAGTAGTAATAATAATAATAATAATAATAATGATAATAATCATCCAACTTTAACCTATCTGCAGGCTTAGAGCCGCCTAGTATTATTATCTTGCTGCACACACACACACACACACACACACACACACACACACACACACACACACACACACACACACACACACACACACAAAACAAACCTAAATTAACACACAGACGAACATCCACCCTCATTCACATGCAGTAAACATTCGTAAACATTCCACACCATACCCTCAGCGATATAATTGCAGTATTATGTCTGTCTGTATAAACTCTTACGAATCGACCTCTTGCCGTTGCATTATGCGCCTGCGGCCAGGTTCTCTGGTACTGTGTGCAGTAGCGGACTGACCGCTTCAGCATCTCGGACAGCTTCCCAGTCTAGGTGCAAAGATGGAGTATGGGAGGTGATAAGCTCCAAAAGTCTATCTTCTTGGAGAATTTTTTTTTTTTTTTTTTTTTTTAAAGCACAGCGACAGGTTTTCTGGTGAATACAAAACCGACATAATTTATGTTCCTTTGCGCTATATAATGATCCATTTTCTTCTGTTTTTTTTTTTTCAAGCATGATATGCCCTTAAACGTAAGCATCATGAAAACAGTAGGACATAAAACAAGATAACTTTGACGGATAAAAACAGGTAACAATGACACAACTGCATGTGCACTGATATCGTTGGTATTTTTGCGTGTCTAGACCTTAAAAGAGGACAGACTATGTAAAAACAGCCTTGAGTTACTGTTTCCACTGCTTACAGCTCAACAGGGTCATAATTTGGTTTACTGTTTTGTTTGTTTGTTTGTTTTTCCCATGCATTATCTGACATGTTAATAGCGCCAAAACCAGCGAATACTAGAATACTTAGGAGAGCGCAGAGGTCGAAATGTTCTCTAAACTTATTATCATTAACAATATTGATACGCCCAATCATATCAATACCCCAAGTGTTTACCATCAGCTACATGTGTTAGACTTCGGATAATATAAGCAAAAACAACCAGCAATACACGAAACAGATGCCAAAATCAAACGCTTCCACTGCATTCAAGCGCACCTCTACTCTCCCTAGCAATTCCCCACCTCACCTTCTTTCAATCCCTCCATCAATCAAACAAAAGCAAATCAAAATTAAGTGCTAGACAGCCATATCCACACATATATCACACACGAAACTTTTTTTTTTAGGATGTCAAGCAGAAGGAAAAATTGATCCCTTCGATGAAACCCTACCCGAATTCATCGTATATCTCTCAATATATCTCCCAACGTTATCCAAGTTACATCCAGACTGAATTTTTATTGTCTCAGCTACACTATGTTGATAATTGCACGTTCTTATTGAACAGAGATGTTCCGTAAAATCACTGCAAACAGAGTTGCCTTTTCTCAGATTCTGGATCAAACACGTAGGTCTAGACAGTCAAATATTGAATAGGAAGCGTACACCATAGTAACAATCGGGGGTTCGACTCTCTTTGTTACAGGCGCACGGTTAACACTCATGTCTTGACTTCTTCTTCTGCGTACGCAGGCTGATACTCCTGCGGTCACTCCCTATATGGACAGACAAGTATTAATCCCATCTACCCAACAAAGGGAGGGGAGTTTTGTGTGCATGACCGTTTTTTATCCCGCCATTAAGGCAGCCATACTCCATCTTCGGGGAAGGTGCATGCTATGTGTAACGTGTCATCCATACCAACGGCCAAACTGGCCTTCTCTTCCCAAAGTTGGTGATGGGATTTTACATGCAAGATGTTATGCGTGCGTTCACACACGGAACCTCGGTTTATAGTCTCATTCGAAGGACTGTATGGGGAATGGAGTCAGAACCAATGTTAACTCCAAGGGAAAAATCCCCCTGTACCAAACGGCCCGGCGGAGATTCGAACCCGCATCCCTTGGATTACGAGTCCGGCGCTCTACCAACTGAACTATTCCGGTCCGCCATGTCTTTACGTTTCCTCTGTCTGAACTGTTAGGCTAACTGATGAGAACAAATTACCTTGGGTGTGCTCGCTAGCCACATCTCTCTCAAGAAAACGGCAGGGTCACTCTCACTGAATTCGAGCTCTAACGCAGATTACCTCCCTTGCAGATTTGGGAACACCGTTTGATTGTTACGCTGCACGGAGTGAATAAACATTTTCTCTTCTCCCCCTTCACTTTTCCCTCCCCCTCCTTCCTTCCCGCCGTCCTTCCCCTTTCCCCCAATTTTTCAACTTTTATTATTGATATTTTGCTGATTAAAATTCAAACCATGTCACATCCAGGATCCATAACAAATCTGGTAGTTAGTACTAGTGGTGTTTTTGTTTGTTTGTTTGTTTTTCTTGTGTTTTTTTTTCTTTGTTGTGTGTGTGTGTGTGTGTGTGTGTGTGTGTGTGTGTGTTGTGTGTGTGTGTGTGCTCCGTTGAGATTCATTCATTTTTTGAAGAGGAATTGGCGAAAATGTCGAAAATTTGTATTTTGTAATTTCAGTGAAAGTTAGAAGAAAAAAAAATCCGAATCCAACCTTTGGTCTAGATTCGCACCAGAATTTAATGGATTCGTTCTCCAGCCAAATTCTACATTTTTCACCATCTTTCGTTCGGTGCGACAGATTCAGCGTAATCTTGCAAACAGACAAACGAACTAACAGACACGGGTGAAACCATCGCTTCCTTGGCCGACGTCATAACCATGGTTACTGTTTTCATGTCATAACTGCTGTTTTGTCACGGTGAGAATTATCATTTTACCGGTCATATAGGTATGATAATGCATAGAATTTGCATTCTATTGAATTATTATTTTACTGATCATATAGGTATGATGATGTATTGAATTTGCATTCTATTGAATTATCATTTTCTGATCATTAGTATGCCCATGCATTGAATTTGCATCTATTGATTACATTTTACTGATCATAATATGGTATGATGATGCATTGAATTTGCATTCTAGTGCATTGCATTGCGCTGCAGTGTTGTATGGCATAACATTGAATTGTTTTGTATAGCACTGTGTAGTATTGTCCAGCACAGGGGGG
>CM065747.1:33496282-33501282 GCA_033310375.1 Conus canariensis
AATGCGATCAAAAGAGCAGGGGAGGACAAAGAGAACTGAGCGAATTTTGTGAAGAAAACTTACATAACGCATATTTTTGGGATTGTATGGATGTGCCTCGGCGTTACATATAAGCAGGATATGTTTTGGAATTTACTGAGAGGTTTTTTTTTATCTTCTTGTAAACAAAACCGGCATTCTAAAATGGAAAACACAAATGAAATATAGTTGGTATTGTAGCTATGCTGATAAATTGAAACAGAGACATAAAATGATAACAAAAACATTTAGCTTAGCTCTCTCTCCTTCTCTCTCTGAATCTCTCTCTCTCTCTCTCTCTTCTCTCTCTCTCTCTCTCTCTCTCTCTCTCCCTCTTTCTCTCTCTGTCTTCTGTCTCTCTTTCTCTGTCTCTGTTCTGTCTTCCCCTTCTGTCTCTGTCTCTCCTCCCCCTCTCTCTCTCTCTCTGTACCCCCTCTATACCACAGATTCCTCCCCCCTCCCTTCACCCCCACCACATTGTCCATCACCACCTCCTCCTCCTCTCCTTCACCCTTCCTCTCAGCAGGGAGCCCAGGGCGGGTGGGGGGGGGGGGAGGGGGAGGGGGCAGGCCTGGTCAGTTCCAGACAGACAACAAGAAAAACACACCCATTCTCCTCCCTCACCCTCCCCTCCTACCACCCCCTTCTCCTTCCTTATGGCCCACCACATCTGCTGGCCTCATCTCTCTCAGAGTATGACACGTTGTGTGTCTGTGTGTGTGGAAGGGGGGGGGGGGGGCTATAGAGAGTGTGGATGGGGGTGATCGGTCACCTTATCGAAAACAGCCGCCCTTCAACCGAGGAAAGATCAAACCTCCCCCTCCTCCTCCCCACCCCCCCCCCCCCCCCCCTGTTCTCAACAGCCTGCCTCTTCCTTTATCCCCCCTCCTCCCCATACCTATCCCCATCCCTCCAATTTCCCCCTGATCCCCCTACCCCCTCCACACACACACACACACACACACACACACACACACACACACACACACACACACACACACACACACACACACCATTCCATCTCCTAGACACTCCACTACCACGCCCTACCCCCAACCCCCACCCCCCTCCCACCTTCCCCTCCATCCCTCTCATTTTCTCCTCCTCTCTCCTCCCCCTCCTCCTCCTCTTCCTCCTGCTCCTCCTCCTCCTGCTGCATGCAATGACCAGGAGGCAGAAACAGTTCCGTCTTTGCAACAAAATTATCCCTCTCCCCATTCTCTCCCCTCCCTCCCCCCCCTCCTTCCACTGTCCCCTCTGCCTCTTCACCCTCCCCTCCCAAACCCTCGCGTCGCCTCCCCCTTTAACTGTACTTCTTCCAACACATCCCTGTCTAGCCCCTTCCATCGCTTTCCCATCCAATCAGAAATCTGTTCTTGGGTCTCTCTTGTACAGAGCGTTGCACTGGTCTTCTTCTGCTTTGTCCTTGACGTTCGTAAATTGTTGGAGAGAGAGAGAGAGAGAGAGAGTTTATTGTACAATGGTTGGTATTGTAACTTTCGTCTGTTGTTGTTGTTGTTGATATTCTTGGGGTTTTTTACGAGTAAAAACGAGAAAGATCTTTAGATCACTCTCTCTCTCTCTCTCTCTCTCTCTCTCTCTCTCTCTCTCTCTCTCTCTCTCTCTCTCTCTCTCTCTCTGAGTACATCATGTAGTAATGTGTATGAAAATAAGTGGCATGTGTACTACACAGAATATGCATTACGGTACTGTGCGTTGAATTTGTGCATTTATCTTACCCCCCCCCCCCCCCGCCCCCTCCTGCAACTGTCCGTTCTCCCTCTTCAGTCTTATCTCTCTTTCTCCCTGATCTGATCTCCTTTTCATTTCCACACACTTGATGTGTACTGAAAGTGCATATTCCTTTTTACACGCCCTTTGTTTGTTCATTTGCGTCGTTATGAAGTACTCGCTATATTGTTCCTGTTTTTTCACTCTTGCAGTCTATTACTTCTTTTTTTCCACTTCGTTGAGGACAGGATGTGAATAAAAGCTTGTTCTTTGCGTATTATACTCCCTCGTGAAAAATCTCCCTCCCTCCATCTCCCCCCTCCCTCCTCTCTCTCCTCCTCTCTCTCTCTCTCTCTCTCTGTCCCTCTCTCTCTCTGTCCCTCTCTCTCTCTCTCTCTCTGAGTATTGAGATTAAGACGGAAAGCATTTCTTATATCAGTGTACAGGATGCTGACGCAACGAATGAAAAAATGTATTTTTTCAAATCAGATTTTGTTAAAAAAAATAAATAAATAAATAATAAAACCCCCATGATGTTGCATTTGTGTCACTTTCTTATGATAAACCTGCAATCATTATCAATCGGTGAATTTTAGTCAGGAAATCTAGGAAATTAAACAGGGATATGTTCACTACAATTTCAAAATGTCATATAGTGCAGTTCTAAATCAAGTTAAGATAAGGTGTTCTCAAGATAGCTAGAGAACCTGTAACATATCTCTGACTGGACGGTCGAGTGCGTCTATCATTATTTCATGTGCACGCTTTTTTGATTTTGTTCTTTTGTTTTGTTGCTTTGTTTTAGCTTCAGTGAGAGCGCTGGGAAATAGAAAAAAAATTCAAAGAAATGACTGTTCTACCGAACGAGGAGACAAACAATGAAGCAAAACACGAGCGTTTCGACCCTCTAAGTCTTCTTCAGCAAGACAACAACATTCAGACAATGAAAAGAAGAACGAATACTCGTTGTCATTTGAAGATATCACAACATTTTACACCAGATTGAGGAATCGGTGATTGTTGTTCGTTTTGTTTTATGCACTATGTGATTTTGTCTTGCTACAGAAGACAAACTGGTCGAAAGCGTCGTATTGTCTGGTAATTTCATTTGTCTTTCGTTCGGTGAACAGTTTTTTTTTCTTTCAGTTTGTTTGTTTTGTTTGTTTTCTCTTGTTTTGTTTGGTCTGTTTGGTTTTAGTTGCAAAGTGAGACGACGTGCAGGCGGAAATTCTAAACATCTTAAATAGATGTTAGCGAACCGCCAGAGAACGTTGACAAGAGTCACAAGACAAACACGACGCGTTATCGACCTCTAGGTACTTCAGGTAGAAACAACGAATAATCAACGAAAATTACTTAGCTTGATCGCTTCAGATCGCTTCAGAGTTCAGCGCAAGGAATTCTTCTTATTCGTTGTTACTCATGAGGAAGACCTAAGAGGTCGAACGCGTAGTGTTTTGTCTGTGACTCGTTGTCCACGTTCTCTGGGCGGTTCCAAATTTTAAGATTTGTTTGGTTTTACAGTAACAGTGGGGTATTTTTTGCTCCATAAGAAAACCTAAACGAGTAACTTTATTCAAGACTGGCACAGCCTTTTAATTGATAAAGTCAGACAAATACATAGACGAACAATCTAAGTGGGGAAAACAAGGCAGGCAACAACTGAACTGTTCATAGTATTGACTGTGCCAGGCTGTGCAGTTTTGATAAAGTTACTTGTGTTAGGTTTTCTTATGGTAGCAAAAAAACCCACTTGTTTCTGTTTACGTTTACTGTTCCTGCCTCATTCATTTCCGATTTTGTTTGGTTTGTTTTGTGGAAGTGTTCATGCAATGATGTTGAGTCTATTGCTCTATTCTTGTTCGGGACATTGTTCCTCCATGAAGGACTGATAGGATTACGATGGATATATTTTTCTGTGAGAAGATAAAGCCAGTTGGTGCACTCTTATTCCATATCAAGGACCTTTCCTGGATAAGGACATTAATGTCAAAGTATCAAAGTGTCAAGGGTCTATCTGTCGTCTGTCGTCTGTCTGTCATTGTCTGTCAGTTAGTCTGTTTGTCTATCTGTCTCATGTTCCTGTTGTCTCTGTCTTTTTTGTCTCTGTCTCTTCTCTCTTCTCTCTCTCTACTCTTTCTCTTTGCGTCTGTCAATCTGTCTGTCTCTCTATCTGTCTCCCCCCTCTTTGTCTCTCTGTCATTGTTTCTCTCTCTCTCCTCCCCTCTCTCTCTCTCCTCCTCTCCCCTCTCTCTTTTCTCTCTCTCTCCGTCAATTTTTGTCTCTGTCTCCGTCTATCTCTGTCTGTCTGTCCGTCTGTTTTTCTCCCCCCCCCATTCTGTGTGTGTGTGTGTGTGTGTGTGTGTGTGTGTGTGTGTTGTGTGTGTGTGTGTGTGTGTGCGCGTGTGTGTGTGTGTGTGTGTGTTGTGTGTGTGTGTGTGTGTGTGTGTGTGTGCATGTGTGTGTTATTCTTTATCTGTGTGTGTGTGTGTGTTTTGGGGTGTGTGTGTTGTGTGTGGGGGGGGGGGGGGTATGTGTGTGTGTGGGTATTGTGTGTGTGTGTGTGTGTGTGTGTTGTGGGGTGTGTGTGTGTGTTTCTCAATCTCTCTCTCTCTCTGTGTCTCTCTGTTTCTCAATATCTCTCTGTCTCTCTCTCTCTCTCTCTCTCTCTCTCTCTCTCTCTCTCTCACCCTCTGTCTCCCTCCCTCCCATCTCCCTCTCTCTCCCTCCCTTCCCCTCTCCCTTCCTCCCTTCCTCCCTCTTTCTCTCTCTCCCCATGCCTCTTGTCTTGTGTGTGTTCACTGCCACTAGAGAGATGCCATGGGGCAGGCCAGGGAGGACCTCCTGTTGCTAGGAGGGTCTGGCAGATAGCAGAAATACAGCTCTCACTTTTACCCGTCCACCTCCAACACCTTTATTGCCGGCACAGGAGAGGGGGGGGGGGGGGGGGGACGCCCAGGCACGTTCGCGGGAGAGGAGGGGTGGGGGTGGGGGGGGGAGGAGCCAGGGTGTAGAGAGTATGGAAGGAAGAGAAAGAGGGAAGGGGGGGGGGGAGGGGGGGGCTGTGAGTGGTGGTGGACGGCGAGGCAGCAGATAAGAGGGATGCAGAAGTAAGTTTTCTTGCCCTGTCTGGTTTTCGTCGGCTGCATCCATCACTGATCTTCACCCTCCCCCCTCCAAACCCCAACATCCCCCTTTCCCTTTAACCCCCCTCCCCCTCCTCTTCCTCCCCCCTCCCTCCCCCCCTCCCT
>CM065747.1:33506282-33513782 GCA_033310375.1 Conus canariensis
GCAGTGTGTTTTCGTGGTAGTAAAGAGTTCAAGACATGACATGACATGACATGACATGACTGTGACGAACATGACATAACATGTCATGATACAATCATGCTATGATATAATATCAGGAAATATGACAAGGCGTTATATGCCATTTGTGTGACATCTCATCCGATATCACCATGACATTGATGCAATAGATGGATATGAAAACAGAAACATAACGGATTAAAAAGTATCTACTACCACTACTACTACTGCTACTGCTGCTGCTGCTAGTACCATTATGCTGCAACTAATGCTAGTTCTACTTGTACTACTACAACTGCTGCTACTACTACTGCTGCTACTACTACTGCTACTACTACTACTCTGCTGCTGCTGCTGCTGCTGCTACTGTTGCTGCTGCTGCTGTTGCTGCTGCAGCTGTTGCTGCTGCTGCTACTTCTACTGCTGTACTACTGTTGCTGCTACTGCTACAGTTGTTGCTGCTGCTACTGCAGCTAGTACTACCGCTACCACTACTACTACTATTACTACTACTACTACTGCAAACATGACAGACATCTAAGGGATATAACAAAAAGGGAGTTAAGGGATGGATGGGGAGGGGGGTTGGGTTGTGGAAGCAGGAGGGGAAGGGAGGGGGGGGGTGAAGAAAGGAGAAATGGGAGCGGGAGGAAAAGGGGGACAACATCTTCAAAACAGTTGCGCTAAACGTTTGTTTGAACAAAAAGGTATTGTCATCATTTCTTGATAACAACAGTCAGAACAATAACAATATCAACGACCGTCGATCACATTGATAATGATTTCAATATTACGTCATTCCAGGCCCATACTTCAGCGTAGTGGATACCAGACGAAGAATGGAAACAGATAGATAAATGAATGGATAAATGAATAGATAGATAAGTGAACAAATAAATAAACAAACAAATAAATGAATAAATAAAACGAATAAATGAATAAATAAATTCATCAATACATAAATAAAAAAATAAGTGATAAATGAATGAATAAATAGATAAGGCAATAAATAAATAGAAAGATAAATGAATAAATAAATATCTAAAAATAATAAATGAACAGATGAATAAGATAACCAAACAACTAAACAAATAGATAAATGAATAGATAAATAGATAAATGAATCAGTAAATTAATAAATGAATGAATAGATAGATAAACAGATGTATAGATAAATAAATAAGAAGTAAATACAGAAATAAATCAAATAATAAACAAATAGATAAATAAATGAATAAATACAAAAATAAACAAACAAGGAAATAAATACACAAATATCAACAGATCGACAAATGAATAAATAAATAAATAAACAAACAAGGAAATAAATAAATTAATTAATTAATGAATAAATGAATAAAATCAAATAAATATTTTCAGGGATGCTATGTATACATGTCCCCAATCAACCCTTCTCACGGCAAATGTCAAGCTAGATGGTAAATTATACACGTACATGGCCGGGCGAGGGGGAGGGGTACGGTCGACTCAGCTGGTTGGAGCAGACAGTTCAACAACAGCAACAACGACAGCAACAGTCAGACATTGCCAGATCGCATCACGCTGAGTCGTACCGTAAACGACCATTTTCGCTGCTGCCCATGTTAATTTGTTGTGGTTTTGGTGGCATGGTGTGGTGTAGTATAAGAAGACAGTCTCCCCTCTCCCGTTCTCTTTGGGTGGTTATCTTCGATTGCTATGTCAGGGGTCCGGAGTAGCTCAGTTGGTAGAGCGCTGGACTCGTCATCTTGGTGATCCTGGGGTTGCGGGTTCGAATCTCCGCCGGGTCGTTTCGGTACAGGGGGATTTTTCCCTTGGAGTTAACATTGGTTCTGACTCCATTTCCCATACAGTCCTTCGAATGAGACTATAAACCGAAGTTCGGTGTGTAAACGCACGTATAACATCTTGCACACACGTCAAATCCCATCACCAACTTTCGAAAGAGAAGGCCAGGTTGGCTGTTGGTATGGATGACACGTTACACATAGCATGCACCTTCCCCGAAGTTGGAGTATGGCTGAATTAATGGCGGGATAAAAAAAAAAACAACAACAAAAACGGTCATACACACAAAACTCCGCTCCCTTTCTTGGGCAGATGGGATTAATTAACCCTTGCCTGTCTATACAGGGAGTGTCCGCAGAAGTATCAGCCTGTGTACGCAGAAGAAGAAAATTGCTACGCCACTGTGGGTGGATATAAAGGCTAAACTTGAATGTACAACTAAATTCAAACAGCGATACGTTTACGGATTCAAATGAAATGAAAGTGCTAATTCGCCATAAAGGGCACAAATGCAAATATTCAATCCTCCCTTAGCCCTCCATTTCTCTAACTCTCAACGCGCCACCGAGACGTGCGTGAGCGCGCGCGCGCACATGTGCTGACACACACGCGCGCGCGCGCGCGCACGCTCACGCACACACACACACACACACACACACACTCTCCCTCTGTTTCTCTCTGTCTGTCTCTGTCTGTCTCTCTCTCTCACGAGCACACACACACACACACACACACACACACACACACACACACACACGCGCGCGCGCGCACGCTCACGCACACACACACACACACACACACACACACACTCTCTCTCTCTCTCTCTCTCTCTCTCTCTCTCTCTCTCAAGCGCACACACACACTCAAAAGAGACAATAGACTCAGTTTTCCTGTTCTGGGAAACTTGACCTGTTTCTGAGTCACTCGAAAAGTACCCACACACACACACACACACACACCACACACACACACACACACACACACACACACACACACACACACAGAGTGGGAGCGTTCAGATAAGCGTAAATCTCCAACACGGTCAAACAGATTGTGGACCTGACCCTTTGAATTTTACTTGGATCCGCCTTGTGAAATTTTTGAGGATCCCCCCCCCTCCCCCCCCCCCCCCCCCCCCCCTTTGAATTTTATCTGCATCCGCGTTCTTAGTCTCCCATCAACTTTAACCTTCATCCGCGTTCGAATTTCACCTAATCCGTCCTTTGATTTTCACCTAATCCGTCCTTTGATTTTCACCTAATCCGTCCTTTGACTTTCACCTGAAGCCGCCCTTGATATCACCTGGTTGTGCTGTTTGAATTTTACTTGGATCCGTCTGTGAATTTTAATAGGATCCGCCCTATGAATTTTTACCCAGAACCATCCATTGAAGTTGGCCCGGATCCCCTTTGAAATTTGTCTGATTCTGTTCTTTCAATTTTGACCTGGGTTCCGTGATTTGAATTTGACTCAGATCTGCTCTGCGAATTTCACCTGGATCCGCACAAAAAACAACAACAACAACAACAACAACAACAAAATGTAAAGCGACAAAGAAACAATGGTGTATTGACTGTAACGTGAGAGAGAGAAAAAAAAGAGGATCGGTCGGAAGACTTGTATTATTTAGCTTAATTTAACAAGTCAGTTGACGAGAGAAAACAGGTATTTTCCACCCAAGGGAAGTAATTGTAGGGACGGGCTTAAAGAGGTACCTCCCATACTTTTCATTAAAAAAGAAGAAATAAAGAAGAAAAGAAGAAAAAGATGGTTCTTATAACATTTCCACGCTTATTTCATTTAAAAAAGATACAGAATTTACGGAACGTGAAAAGCAGATGAATAAATAAACAATACATACATACAAGGTATATACATCCACACACATACATACGTACGTACATACAAGAAAATGAAATGAAACGATATAACTTTATAAGCAGAACTGCCGTCTGGGACCTACGTTTTGCTACCCTCTCAGTCCCTATCAAGAAAACTCTCGACATCAAGCACATAGGCCCACATGACTTCTTCTTCTGCGTACGCAGGCTGATACTCCTGAGGACACTCGCTATATGGACAGGCAAGTATTAATCCCATCTACCCTACAAAGGGAGTATAGTTCTGTGTGCATGACCGTTTTTTTTATCCCGCCATCAAGGCAGCCATACTCCAGCTTCGAGGAAGGTGCATGCTATGTGTAACGTGTCATCCATACCAACGTCCAAACTGGCCTTCTCTTCCCAAAGTTGGTGATGGGATTTTACGTGTGTGCAAGATGTTATTTGTGCATTTACACACGGAACCTCGGTTTATAGTCTCATTGGAAGGACTGTATGGGAAATGGAGTCAGAACTAATGTTAATTCCGAGGGAAAAATCCCCCTGTACCGAAACGGCCCGGCGGAGATTCGAACCTGTAACCCTTGGATTACGAGTCCGGCGTTCTACCAACTGAGCTATTCTGGCCCCCTGGCCCACATGACAAATGCACTATTCCCCTCGTGACCCAATAAAGCTCATGAAGAGTCTTAGTACGAGGGGTTACAATAAAACTCATGAAGAGTCTTGATACGAGGGGTTACAATACAACCCATGATGAGTCTTCATACGAGGGGTTACAATAAAGCTCACGAAGAGTCTTGATCCGAGGGGTTACAATAAAGCTCACGAAGAGTCTTCATACGAGGGGTTACAAGGGAAAGAAGTAATATAAGCCACATTCGATTTCCTTAATGATAATGATGAAAACAACAATCAAGTTAGTAACATATGTAACCACTTTCGTCACCCGCTCCCCTACCCAGAGAGAGAGAGAGAGAGAGAGAGAGAGAGTGGCTTAGTTGGTTTTCTTTTCCCTAAGAGTAATAAACACGCAAGCATATGCCTTTATGTTTCCATCTGGCCCGTGTTGTCCAGAGGGAGAAAAGCAAGCTTATCTAATAACGCGACCGTGATCACACAATATTTACTAAGATATACGACGTAGGCAGGTAGGTAGATAGATAGATGGAGTGATAGATATGGAATACGCTATTGTGATGACTGAAATTGTACAAAGATTTGACAATATATAGAGGTAAACAGACAGACAGACGGAGAAACAGACAGACAAATGGAGGTGTAGATAGATAGATAGGTAGATTGTTAGACAGATAGATAATTGGATTGAATGATGCAGAGATAGATACAGCAATAGATAGAAAGAGATTATGCATGCATATTAGAAACATGCACACTAGAACAGAACCCTTATCGTTTTAGGGGCTGGCGGATAGGGGAAAGATAGGAGGATGTGGGAAGAAGTGAGAAAGGGGAAGAAGGATGATGATGATGATGATGATGATGATGATGATGATAGCAATATCTATCATCATCATCGTCGTCGTCGTCGTCGTCCATCGTCGTCGTCGTCGTCATCGTCATCGTCATCATCATCATCATCCTAGTGTACGACACAACAGATAGCCTACACACACAGAGATCGAACCCTGAACTTCTCGGTATGAGGATTGCCAGTACATTGGCACTTGACCGAACACTGTATATTTTGCGGTTTCTTGTTTCCTTTCAACATTCTGATTTTGATTTTCGCTGTGTGTCCATGTACTTATTTATTTCTGTGGTCAGGCTCATGTGTTGATTTCTTTTCTGTGTTTATACAAACATGTATTGGTTAATCCGTTGACATACTTAAATCTTATTCTTAAGTGGATTTCTGACGATCATACACAATAATGATGATGATAATGATGACGATATTGATGATGTTGACGATGATGATGATGATGACTATTGCTATCATGATGATGATGATGATGATAGCAATCATCATCATAATAATAATAATATAATAATGTATAACTATATACGCATTTCTTGTTGTACAACTCAAGCGCTTACATCCCCATTGCACTTATTCATACAATATTCATGCACACAGCAAAAAAAAATACAATGGCAGACGCACTACATGCATAAACTGTCTCACGAACTAGTCGTGGAGGAATTTAAGAGAGATCTAGTCCATCTCACAGAGGAATAGGCCTTTTTGAAGAGTAATTTTGAGCTGAGATTTAAAAGAAGAAAGAGTACGCTGATTACGAAGGCTTCAGGAGGAGTTCCAATAGAAGGTGCTCAAAACTGAAGGCTCTTTCGCAACAGATTTCAGAGAACGCCCTAGGGATTTTCAAGTTTTTGTGAAGAAGAGCGAGGGTACGAGAGCTTTGGTAGGTGCAGAGGAAGAAGAGAGATAGTGAGGAAGAGATTCATTGAAGTGGCGGAAGCAAGAACTGCCAGTTTAAATTGCCACCGATACCGTATGGGAGCCAGTGCAGTTCGATCAGCATGGAGGATGTGCTCACACCTCCTCCTCTTCAAAACAATCTGCAGCGCTATTTTGGACTCTCTGCAGCCGAGCAATCTGTTCTGCGGGAAGCCCAGCATAAACAGAGTTGCAGTAGTCCAATCTTGACATCACCATGCACAGACTAGCCTGACAGCTACTTCCCTGGATATAAAGCGTCGGATGGAAGCAATACGTCTCAGCTCTAAAAAGGATGAGCGACAGACTACAGATATTTGATTCTGCATGGTCAGACACTGATCAATGGTAACACCAAGGTATTTGACAGAGTAACTGTGTACGGCACAACAGATACACATAGAGAATCGAACCCTGAACTCCCCAGTGAAGCAGGAGCGAACGAGCCAGTCAAAAACAAAACGATAGGTATAATGGCAGTGGTCTGGAAGACCCATGCACGGGCTGGGCCTGGCCTCAACTAAACTAGCTTCCCCCCTCCCCCACCCCTCCTCTCACTCTCCCTCATCCTCCGTCCAAACAAACGCTCCTCATCAGCCTGCAGTGGAGTTGAAGAAGTAGCAGTTTGGTCAACGGTTCGTGCGCGCGCGCGCGCGCGCGCGTGTGTGTGTGTGTGTGGGGGGGGGGGGGGCGGAGGGGAGGGGGGGGGGGGGCTACAAAGCCAGCAAAGCAGCCGAAGAAAACCCAGTCACGATGGTGTGTTTCCGACGTGGGTTTCCCATCCCCCATTCGCTAACCGCCCACCGCCCCCTTCTCCCACCCTCCTCATCCCTCCCTCCCAACCCCTCCCCCACTCCCCCCTCCTCACTCCCCCACAAGCCCTCTTCTACCCACCCTCCTCCCCCAACCCCAACCACCTAACAACGCACGCGCCCTGACATGCAAACCACGCGCTGGGCTATCTGCCCTCCCTCCCTCCCTTCGTTCTTCCCCCCATCGCTCCCATCCCCACGCCTCTCTCTTTACACACGTTGAGGAAAAACTGCCACCGTCCTCTCTCTCTCTCTCTCTCTCTCTCTCTCTCTCTCTCTCTCTCTCTCCTCTGCCTTCCCTCCCTTCCCCTCCTCCCATGGTCCAACCACATCAATCAAGTTAACTCACAGAACTTGTTTCAGGGGAGAACACTTCTGTGCGCAGGGTACTGACTCTACACTGCATGAGAGAGAGAGAGAGAGAGAGAGAGAGAGAGAGAGAGAGAGAGAGAGAGAGAGAGAGAGGTGTAGGGTTCTTGGTTTTGGTCAGAAGATGAGGTTTTGTTGTTGTTGTTGGAGAGAGAGGAGAGAGAGAGAGAGAGAAAAGAGAGAGAAGAGAGAGAGAGAGAGATTCTCGATTTTGGTCAGAAGATGAGATGTTGTTATTGTTGTTGTTTTT
>CM065747.1:33528782-33538782 GCA_033310375.1 Conus canariensis
ATCCATTTATCTATCAATCCACCCATCCATCTATCCCTCCGTCCACCCATCTGTCTGCCTGTCTATCTGTTCGTCTAGCTGTCCGTCAGGATGTATATATGTCAGATGCAAAGGATTCCAGGCTTTGAACAGTCAGCAGCAGACTGTCTGTTATCACGATGGAAAAATACAGCAGGTTACGTTCATTCAGGTGAGGATACAGTCAACCGGGATTTGAACTCCCAACCTCCTTTGCCTGAGATCATCTTTCCTGTCGGTTCCATACAAACCCTGTGATCATTGTCATTTCTCTCCACGTCTTCTTTTTCTTCCCAGCTTCTAATTTACAAAGGTTGTTACCTGACCCAGTTCAGTACACATTAGTCTGGGGAAAACAAAACAGAACCAAATAAAATATACGCTTTTTATCACCACAGAATCGTGCGCAGAGGTATGTGGCGGGGGGGGGGGGGGGGGGGGGAGAGAAAAAGGACGAGGAAGAGGAGGAGGAGGAGAGAGAGGAGGAGGCGTAAGAAGAGCAGGAGGAGATGAGAAGGAAAAGGAAGAAGAAGGAACATGTGGAGGATGAGGAAGAAGAAGAAGAAGAAGAGGAGGAAGAGGAGGAAGAAGAAGAAGAAGAGGAGGAGGAGGAGGAGAAGGATGAAGAGGAGGAAGAAGAGGAGGAAGAGGAGGAAGAAGAGGAGGAAGAGGAGGAAGATGAAGAAGAAGAAGAAGAGGAGGAGAAGGAGGAAGAGAAGGAAGAAGAAGAGGAGGAAGAGGAGGAAGAAGAAGAAGAAAGAGGAGGAGGAGGAGGAAGAAGAAGAAGAAGAGGAAGAGGAGGAGGAAGAGGAGGAGAATCAGAAGGATGAGGTATTGAGAGAGACAGAGAGAGAGAGAGAGAGACAGAGAGAGAGAGACAGAGAGAGAGAGACAGAGAGAGAGACAGAGAGAGAGACAGAGAAAGAGAGAGATAGACAGAGAGAGAGAGACAGAGAGAGAGAGACAGAGAGAGACAGAGAGAGAGACAGAGAGAGAGACAGAGAGAGACAGAGAGAGAGACAGAGAGAGACACAGAGAGAGAGACAGAGAGAGAGACAGAGAGAGAGAGAGAGACAGAGAGAGAGAGAGACAGAGAGAGAGAGAGACAGAGAGAGAGACAGAGAGAGAGAGACAGAGAGAGAGAGAGACACAGAGAGAGAGACAGAGAGAAAGAGAGAGACAGAGAGAGAGACAGAGAGAGACAGAGCGAGAGAGACAGAGAGAGAGAGACACACAGAGAGAGAGACAGAGAGAGAGAAGAGAGAGAGAGAGAGAGAGAGAGAGAGAGAGAGAGAGAGGGTCATGCTTTTTACAGGCCAGTCAACCGAGATATCCATGTAAGTTCGAGAAGAAGGGAGTCTGTAAGAAATAAACAGTAGTAAACAACAACAACAACAACAACAACAACAACAACAGCAGCAGCAACAACAACAAGAACAGCACCAGCAACAAACAAACAAACAAACAAACAATAGCAAAATCACATTGCCATCAATATCACACACGTCTCATGTGTCACACAAACCACGAACACTACGAAACCAATCAGTGAAATAGTCACGTACCAAACAAACTAACAATAATCGGATGAATTGCGGCTCTGGCCAAATCCACACAAATGTGTTTGGAGAATGATATTACCTATCCAATCTACCCATGCTATTTGGTGATTGGTTTCAACCAGTCTACGTTACCCCTCGTCTGTTTGCTCTGTGACCGGAAAACTGTACCAGAACATCCGTTAGTGAGTGAGTCACATTAAGGTTTCACGTCCAATTCATCGACTGACAAACGACAAAGGGATATTACCCTCATAGGACATTGGAAGAAGGGAGTGTATCTAACCAGATTCAAGATTTCAAAAAAAAAAAAAAAAAAAAAAAATGTCAGTCCTGTTACCCTTTTGGGGGCGTGGAAGATGACTGATTGAGACTGCCTGATTCACTATTGTCGACGGGGGCCGGAATAGCTCAGTGGTAGAGCGCCGGACTCGTAATCTTGGGGTTGCGGGTTCGAATCTCTGCCGGGCCGTTTCGGTACAGGGGGGATTTTTCCCTCGGAGTTAACATTGGTTCTGACTCCATTTCCCATACAGTCCTTCGAACGAGACAATAAACCGAGGTTCCGTGTGTGAACGCACGCATAACATCTTTCACACACGTCAAATCCCATCACCAACTTTGAAGAGAATGCCAGTTTGGCCGTTGGTATGGATGACACGTTACACATAGCATGCACCTTCCCCGAAGATGGAGCATGGCTGCCTTGATGGCGGGATAAAAAAAAAAACGGTCATACACACACAACTCCACTCCCTTTGTTGGGTAGATGGGATTAATCCTTGCCTGTCTATACAGGGAGTGTCCGCAGGAGTATCAGCCTGCGCATGCAGAAGAAGAACACCATTGTCGACAGTAGGTGGCGTGCTGTAGCTGAGGTCAGACCAGGCATCAATGAACACCATCAAAGGGACCACGCCAAGTGAAGCGTCGCCTCTAGTGGGTTGCCCCAGGCTCTGGTGACATGCTTGATTTGGTTGGTCTTACATATTGTTCATTGTCACTCGCAAACGACGTATGATTTGCGTGAGATTCTTTTCCTCGATATCAAACCATTTGTAGAATTTTATTACGTTAGGGTTATTTTGCAACAGCGAGGGTGTTTCTTAACTGGGTGAAGAAATGATATTCAAAGACAGTGAAAATTATCTCCCAGCTCCGACAAATTACGTCATTGACAAAAGTGTCCTCTTTGTTTGTCACAAAGTGGACCTCTTTGATTCGACAATCTGCGCTGCGATGTTCTGAAAAACAAAAATTGGCAACAGTGTCTGTTGCGTTAATCTATACAGTGCTCAGGATGGTACACACACTCAAATAGCCGAGGATTATGAAATAATGCATTTGTGTTGATGTTAATCATCCAAAGTTGAATATACTGGTCGTTCAAACAGTGCAGTACTTTTTTTTAATAAATCAGTTTTTGAAAACGTCCATTCGAATTGATTGTGCCCAAACATTGAAAGCCTTAAGAAAAAAAAAAAGGCACAACCAATGTTAGGTAGGCACTCAAGGTCTGACCAGCGCACTGGGCTAATGCGTAGGTCAGACATCTGCTAAGTCATAGCCACGAGACACTCTTCTTCAATTCTCTCATCTTATTTGTTAATTCATTTATCCATCAGCTTAAAATCATGTGTAGTGTGGTCTCAAAACTTAGCGGTGTGGTGTAGCGTATATGGACTAGTCCGCACGCAGTGACGCCTCCTTGATGTAAACTGAAACTGAAACTTGAAAGCCTTAAGTCGTTCAGAAGTTTTTTCCATCCGTACACTAATAAATCGACAGGTAAGCTCCACTAAGATTTCAGTCATACATGAATCGGTACATAATAGAGAACTGTTTATTCATTTCCAATATAAAAATTACTAACTTAACAAAGTAAAAAATTTATAAAAAAAAAACGAAAGAAAAAAACATTCAACGTTTTGCATATCCTTCAAGTGAACTCTGACCAATTTACCGTCTGGGCATGAAATGTGTGAAACAGAACAGTTTCACCGAAAGCATTTTCTCCGTAAAGGTGACCGAAAACGATTGACTCTGTACTTAACAACAGCAATGAAGTTGTTATACATAGCCAAGTGTGTGTGTGTGTGTGTGTGTGTGTGTGTGTGTGTGTGTGTGTGTGTGTGTGAGCACGTGTATTTAGTGTGTTTAAGTGTGTCATAGAAGGTTACAAATGTGAATGATGTGAGTGTGTATGTGTTTTGTCGTCGTTGTCGTCGTCTTCGTCGTTGTTGTTGTTATTGATTGTTTCATAAATTGATGGACTAGACTGGTTGACCAATTGTTTACTTACAATCTTTGCCCATATTCGTCTTATTCTGAAGGAGAGAGAGAGAGAGAGTGAGAGAGAGAGAGAGAGAGAGAGAGAGAGAGAGAGAGGAGAGAGAGAGAGAGAGAGAGAACTTGCGTGAGCTCGGATACACACTTGCATGAGAGCATAACATTACTATGGACTATGCGTGTGTGTTTGTGTGTGTGTATGTGTGTGTGTGTGTGTGTGTGTGTGTGTGTGTGTGTGTGTGTGTGTGTGGTGCACGCGTGCGCGCGCACGCGCGTGTGCTTTTTTGCGTGCATGCATAAGTGCATGTGCGCACGCTCGCGCGCGCATGCGCGTTTGTGTATGTATGTGTGTGTGTGTTTGAACACATCTACTTGCTCGTGGATGGAAAGGAATGTATTATCTGATACATTACACACAGCCTTTTTTTCTTTTTATTTATTTATTTTTTTATTTATTTATTTTATTATTATTATTATTTTTTTGGCCTCTCCTAGCCAGCGTTTGCCTCCTACCTCAACTCCTTGAGATCAAGAGCATTGTGGGAAGAAAGGCAGCGTTCTGGACCAAAGGGGAATCACTCTCAGGAATTTTTTTTTTTAATGGCGCCTTGGGGATTGTCTGAATTTCTGCGCCGACGGCCATTCCTGGATGTACGAGTGGAATAGATCGGCGCCTCCCGCGCACTACAGGGAAGACAGGATGGAACGAATGAATGAAAAGACAAAGGAAGGAAAGGAAGAAGGAGAAATTTTTTTTTAAAGAAAAGAAAGAAAGGAGGAAGAAAGAAGAAGAAAGAGAAGAAAAAGTAAGATAAGAAGGACAGGGAAAAGACAAAAGAAAAAAAGAACATGTGCACGAGTGAATGAATGAGTAAATGAATGAATGAATGAATGAATGAATATGAATGAATGAATGAAACAGTATGCAAATGATAAATGGATGAGAGAATGACAGGCCATCCAAATAAACAAACAAAAGAACAAAAACGAATGCATGAACGAATTCATTAAAGTTATACAAAAAAGGGAAAGGAAAATGGAAAGAACAAAAGAGAGAAAGCGCTACCCAAGAAAAGGAAGAAAGAAAGGAATAAAAGGAAGAAGAAAAAGAAAAGGAAAAAGAGAGAGAGAGGAGAAAAAAAGATGATGAAGAAGAAAACGCAAGGTCAAAAGGCTACTCTTGATTTTGGCAAACTATTACAGGGAAAGGATTCAAACTCTCTCTCTCTCTCTCTCTCTCTCTCTCTCTCTCTCTCTCTCTACACACACACACACACACACACACACACACCACACACACACACACACACGTGTGTTTTCTCTGTCTGTCTGTCTGTTAGTCTGTCTGCCTGTCTGTCCGTTTGTCTGTCTGTCTGCCTTTCTCTCTCTCTCTCTCTCTCTCTCTCTCTCTCTCTCTACGTGTTGTGTGTGTGTGTGTGTGTGTGTGTGTGTGTGTGTGTGTGTGTGTGTGTGTGTGTGTGTGTGTGTGTGTGTGTGTGTGTGTGTGTGTGTGTGTGTGTGTGCGTGCGGCGCGCGGCGCGCGCGCGTGTGTGTGTGTGTGTGTGTGTGTTTTTTTTGTTGGTGTGTGTGTGTGTGTGTGTGTGTGTGTGTGTGTGTAAAACTGCCGATGAGGTTTTGGCGCAAATGTTCGTGACATCTTCTTTGGATTCAGTGATTGGTTTGGGTTCTGTCTCTGGGGATTGGAGGCGGAGAGGGGATAGAGGATGGCGGAGGGGGGGGGGGGGGTGGGAGGGAGGTGGGAGACTGGGAAACAGAGAGGGTGGGGTGGGGTGGGGGATAAAAGAAACCACTGAGGCTTCAGAAGTGTGGGGATGTGTCCAGATGACGGCCGACTTTGTTTGGAGAAAAGGGACAAGACATGAACAAGGACAAAAGAAGAAGGGAGATGGTCGGCGGGGGAGGGGGGGGGGGAAGGGAGGAGGCGACATGGGGGGGGGGATGGGAGTTCCATCGGGGGGGGGGGGGGGGGGGGGGGGGTCAGAAGGATGAGACAGCAACAAAACCAAACAAACTAACATGAATCCGTAGCATCATCTTAATCATCCTCATTCTCATCGATCAGCATAAAAGAAAAAAATGTCTCAAATTCTGTAGCCCTTCATGCCCTGCTCTCATGGTGACCTCATGTCCTCTCCACGTCTGTGGCCTTGGTTTGGTTCCGTCGGGGTCACCGGTATCGGCGAGTCCATGGGGGCTGTCGTTGGACGGACGTGGTGGCGCCCTCTGGAGGGAGAGCTCACTCACGCCGGCTCCGCGACTAAACAGTTATTGTCGTCAGTAGGGGGCTTAGTAGGTGGTGTCTTGCGTATGTTAGATCAGAACAGGCGCCACTGAACACCACCGAAGTGACTCGGCAGCAGTGCAGTGTCTCCTCCGGTGGGTTGCCTCTTGACGACTTGATATTGACTGCTCCCTGTGGATTGCCGGTGCCGGGGCTGCGGCGGGGCTGATCGGGCTGTGGCTGTGGACGGGGTGTCGGAATGAGCGGTGTGGGTGCACTGCCTCTGAGGTGGCGCAGAGGTTGGGACAGAAAAACAAACAAAACAAACAAATATACAAATAAACAAATCCAGCCTGTGAACATGGAAGAAAACTCCCAGCCCATCCCCATGTCCCCTCCTCCTTCCTTCCTGAAGCCTCAGTGGTTTCTTGTCTCCCCCCCCCCCCCCCAACCACCACCCTCTCTCTCCTCTCTCCCTCATGCCGAGTTCACAGGCGGCTACATATGTTTGTTTGCTTGTTTTAGTATTTGTTGCTCTTTCACCCTCCTTGCCCCCCTCATGGTATAGTCCCACACAGTTCTTTACGGCTCCTGCAATACACAACCACATCCAGGATTGCACCGTCGCAGCCTCAGCGTCGGCATTCTGCAGGGAGCCATGAAGACCAAACTGTTCTTAGGAATGTTGAGCTGTCCTCAACATAAATTGAGAGCTGAACAACCTTTATCCGTGAAGGAGACAAACCAGAGGAAAATTTATAGAACTGACGGCGGTTTTCTTTCGTCATGTGATGTTAAAGATACGGGTTTCTTTTATACCAAAAAGTGTTAAGTTTTTAAAGAAAATGATTAACCACGCCCAAACGGGATTTAGAGTAAATAGACATCTGGTGGATGATATTTGGTTGCTATGTGATCTGATACAGTTTTCAGATACGGGACGTTCCCGTGGTGTGCTTCCGTGTGTAGATTTTGAAAAGGCTTTCGGCTGTCTTGACTGGAATCTTTCGTTTAAAGTTTTGCCTACATTTGGATTCGGCATAATGGTTGAAAATGGATCGAGACTTTCTATAGAAATATTCAGTCTGCTGTATTCGTCAACGGTCAGAATATTCCGTGATTTAGCGTGGTAAAGATTGTAGTCGGGGCTACGCTGTATTGCCGATGTTGTTGTTCTTCTTCTTTCCCTTGACTACCGCCTTCATCATTTTGAAGATTCTGTAGACTATAGGGGGGTTGCACGAAGTTGAAGTTGCTTGAGATAGTGTTTGCTGGGCCGGGGGGATGATGGGGGGTGGGGGGTGGGGACAGGGGGAGGGATGTGGGATCAGATTAGGGATTTGAAGCCCTCCAGGGTGGGGCTGACGGCAATCTATCGTTTCGATGATAGAAATAGCTGCCATTCTGATTAGAGTAGACAAAGACATAAAATAGAGTCACGTTTATGATGCTGAGCATGAAATGTCCCACTCTGCAGGTGACATTCAGCTGATCAATTTTGGAGACAGAGCATCATTTGAAAAATCGATACATCTTAGTAATAATGAAAATGGATAAGGCTTTTGGATTATTCTTCAAAACAGAAGAAGATGTGGGACATGTCGTAGGGGCGTAATATGAAATAAACCAGTCAGAAATCTGACATGGAATCCAAAACTGTTTGAAACATTGGTTGTGATGTACTGAAAACCTTAATGAATGTGGAAAAAAAAAAATCATGAAAAATGTATGACGTTCAAATACTGTTTAAAATAAGGTAAAAAAAAAAGAAATATAACCCATACGGAGACTTATCATATTAAATGTTTTTGTTTGTGTCAAAACTGAGACATATATGGACGTTGTTGTCAAATCTGCGTGGTGATTTTATTGCTTAACTCCAAATATAGTGCTATAGATGTGTGTGGAACGAGAACCTTCACAAAATACGTTGGGAAAGGCAACGAAGAATGTCGAAATGGATGAATAGGATACCAGATCTCAAAAGATTTCATAAATAAATTTCAGTCATAAAACTCTCGTGTGTAAGGAAACTCGCACTTAACTTGTTTATAATAAATACAAGAGCCTTTAAAAGTCATGGACATTCGTTTTTATGGAGCCTGAACTGTTTTGATGCTTATTGAATGGAAAAGAGGAAGATCAGATTAGTTACTGGTTGCATGCACTGAGCGTTTACAACCAATTCTGGGTCGAAATAAAACCTAAAACCTTATCTGAATTATGTGTCGAATGCGTGCTATTCTATAAAATACTCTGGTATGCTGTTTTCATGCAAACATTGACAGTTGTCCAGAGTGTTGTGCAAAATGGAATCGAAAAATAAACTGTAGTGTTTTTTGG
Source organism: Conus canariensis (assembly GCA_033310375.1). NCBI lineage: Eukaryota > Metazoa > Mollusca > Gastropoda > Neogastropoda > Conidae > Conus > Conus canariensis. The sequence continues at coordinate 33,537,234 of CM065747.1, forward strand.
AATTTGTTTTACTTAAGTACACAAACATCAACGACAACATTTGCCTAAAGATAAGAACATCATCGACAACAACTCTTCAGCCTGTTATTCTCATTCTACCAATGCATTTCACATAAGTAACTTTCTTTCTTTTCTTTCATTCTGCGTACGCAGGCTGATACTCCTGCGGACACTGCTTGTATAGACAGGAGTTATGTGTGTATGACCGGTTTTTATCCCGCCATTAAGGCAGACATACTCCATCTTCGGGGAAGGTGCATGCTATATGTAACGTGTCATCCATACCAACGGCTAAACTGGCCTCCTCTTCCGAAAGTTGGTGATGGGATTTTACGTGTGTGCAAGATGTTGCGCGTGCGTTCACACACGGAACCTCGGTTTATAGTCTCCTTCGAAGGACTGTATGGGGAATGGAGTCAGAACCAATGTTAACTCCGAAGGAAAGGTCCCCTGTACCGAAATTCGAACCCGCAACCCCAGGATCACGCGTCCGGCGCTCTACCAACTGAGCTATTCCGGCCCCCGTAAGTAACTATAATCAGAGATTCCAGAGAGAAAGAAAAAAAAATCTTCTGTAAGCTCAAAGAGCACGTAGGGAGAGTCTATTTCCCTCCCCCCTCTTCCCTCTTCTCCTCACTATTCCTCGCCCCTTCTATATCTCTACCCCTCTCCCACCCCACCTCCCTCCGCACCCGTCTCCCACCCCACCTCCCTCCGCACCCGTCTCCAGTGTGAAAGGTCCATTTACATCATCTTGCCCGATAACCTTGTCCTCACGTCCTCCCATAATCCCTTTCGCCGGTTAGGGTCCGGTTCCTGAGTTGGGGTGTTGTGATGTGTGTGTGTGTGTGTGTGTGTGTGTTGGGTGATGTGAGTGTGAGAGAGAGAGAGAGAGAGAGAGAGAGAGAGAGAGAGAGAGAGAGAGAGAGCTGCGTGCATGCGTGCATGCGCGCTCGCTCCCGCACGTGTTTATGTATGTTTACTCTCTCTCTCTCTCTCTCTCTCTCTCTCTCTCTCTCTCTCTCTCTCTCTCTCTCTCTCTCTCTCTTTCCTTTACTATTGGCAACAGTCTAATGTATAGTGAGGTCACTTGTGGCTCCCTTGCCGATGTGTATTAAAACAGATCTTGTTTATGATTCTCTCTCTCTCTCTCTCTCTCTCTCTCTCTCTCTCTCTCTCTCTCTCTCTCTCTCTCATATCCCAGAAAAGATAACAACAGAAGCATCATAATCAGAGGAGCGGTGTTTCCAAAAGGAGGCCAGCTCGTGGCTGCACAGAAAGCCAGGGGAGATGACTTGAGACAACACATCGGACCACGACGGAGATAGCCGAGAGAGGCCGAAGTATCTGTTTACGGACACGAGGACTCCTTGCTTCCAGAACACAGGCCATTGTTTATCATGTGGATGTCTTCACCCTGGACGGGAGGGAAAGGGAGGGAAGGGGTGGGGAGGGAAGGGGTGGAGGGCGGGGGGGGGGGGGGACGAGAAGGCAAAGGGAGGGGCAGGAGTGTTGAGGGAAGAAGGGAGACGGGTGGAGCATTGATGTC
>CM065747.1:33553536-33558536 GCA_033310375.1 Conus canariensis
ATTAAACTCCAACACTCGCCACTTATTTACTTAGCTACACATCACAGTCCATCTTCTATCCACACACACACACACACACACACATACACACACACACACACACACACACACACATGCGTGCACACACACACAACACACATACACGCACGCACCACACGCACGCACGCACCAGCACGCACGCGACGCAGCACACACACACACACACACACACACACACACACAACACACACACACACACACCACACTCACAGACACAGAGATTCATAAACTAAAATGTGTCAACATATTATGGTTATAAACATTGTATGAACATAAGATCAAAGGACCAGATCTCACCTGTGTAAGTGTGCGTGGGTTCCCAAAATTCTGTTAGTATCATTATCATTATCACTGCTATCATCATCATCATCATTATTACACCAACATTATAATCCTGAGATCAGTACAGTTGTGGTTGGAAGGGAGGGAGGGGGAGGGGGAGGGGACAGGAGGGAGGGGGAGGGGGCAGATGGGGATGGAGACGGGGGAAGAGGGGGAAGAGGGCACTCACCCATGACCTTATCCTTTGCGTCAACCGGACCCCCCCACCCCCTCCCCAAATAGTCCCATTCCTTTGATTTTAACCTGTGTGCTTGGAACCACCTGGCTTGTACCTTGATGGCCCAAGGAAAGAGAATGAGGAGAATCAATTTTCAGACACTATAAAAATTCTAAAAACAAACAAACGATCGAATTGCGCCAGTCTATAAATAAATACTCGACACCTTAATTAAGCAAGGCGTTGGCGCATTCATTTTTTGGTGTGCAACCTACCTGTCTCCATGACTGGGTGTGTTCCCACAGAAAACCTGTGGATTACTTCCTCTTGATTTCTAAAGCACTGTCCACTGAATCCGAGTTTTTTTTGTGTGTGTTCTTTTTCTTTTCTTTTCTTTCTTTTTTTTTTTCCTACTGTTGTTGCTATTTTTGGAAGGTCTTTTGAGCGCCTTGTTGTTGACATATGTTGCTGCCATGTCATGTTCTTCACAGCTCTGAGTATCTTGGTATATGCCCCGTCTGTTTTTATTATTTTTCATTGTTGTTGTTGTTTTGTTTGTTTGTTTGTTTTTCAGTGCTTCTGTCAACGTGCAAGTGCTGGAGGTGTATAACAGGACTTTCCTTTCTTTCTTTCTTTCTTTCTTTCTGTGTACGCAGGCTGATACTCCTGCGGACACTGCCTGTATAGACAGGCAGTGGAGTTTTGTGTGTATGACCGTTTTTTATCCCGCCATTAAGGCAGCCATACTCCATCTTCGGGGAAGATGCATGCTATGTGTAACGTGTCATCCATACCAACGGCCAAACTGGCCTTGTCTTGCGAAAGTTGGTGATGGGATTTGACGTGTGTGCAAGATGTTATGCGTGCGTTCACACACGGAACCTCGGTTTATAGTCTCCTTCGAAGGACTGTATGGGGAATGGAGTCAGAACTAATGCTAACTCCGAGGAAAAAATCCCCCTGTACCGAAATTCGAACCCGCAACCCCAGGATCACGAGTTCGGCGCTCTACCAACTGAGCTATTCCGGCCCTCTATATAACAGGACTGATTTCATCGTGGCTCTGAAGAAAATCCATCTTGATGTTGCTCTGTAGGCTTGATTTCCGAATGTGATCAAGTTTTTGGAACGCTGTCCAGCCTTTGCTAGTCTGGCGTCTATATCTCTGCTATAAGATTTGCATATGTGTGTGTGTTTATTAATGCATATGTGTGTATGTTGATGTATGTGTACACACACACACGCGCGCGCGCGCGCGCTCCACACACACACACACACACACACACACACACACACACACACACACACACACACACACACACACACACACACACACACACACACACGCACGCACGCACGCACGCAATATATTATTTTGTGTCGATTCAAAATCAGTATTATATGCCATCAAAGGTCAAAATACCAAGGCACGGGTTGAAATGACACAGGACATCAAGCACTTAATACATCACTTAGCAAGCAAAGATATCAGTGTTACTTTTTATTGGATTCCATCTCACTGTGGAATTGTCTTTAATGAACAGGTAGATCAAGCAGCCAAGAGTGCAGCAAGCAATGCTGCAGGGACAATTAAATTAATGTTAAGCTAGATCTACATGAATATTATAAATACTTTGACAAGTTAGCAAGGGATAATTTTATTGACAAGTTGAAGACCTCAGATATACAATATTCACATAATTGTGTAAAAGCTTGTGATACACTGCATTCGGATATAATAATTAAGAGTTTAAGTCAAATCAAATCCAGATCAATTACGTCTTTGATGTTTAAGATTCGTCTAAATGCTCTCAAAACAAAATTTTGTAGAGATATTATTTGTATTTGTGGGAGTCAAATTTCTACGAATCATCTGCTTCTGCACTCTCCTGCCATCAAAGCTCAAATGCTCAAAAATGGAGGCACTGCGCTCAACCATCAAAATCCGATAACATTACAGAAAATAGTGAATGACCTTGATCTTCTTAAGTTGTTTTCAGAAACTTTGCATTCCAGTTCTGTTGGTATTTTTCTTTGATAGTTGTTGGTAATGTTGAGATCATTTGTGTTTGTAGAATCCAAAACTTAAGTATGACATTGATGTTACATTTACTCAAAAACACTTAACACTTAAAAGATTCTCTCACATGCATTTATTTATTATTATTTATTTATTTTTTTTTTGGTCTAATGTCACTTGAGGGTGAACAGACGTTAAATTAAAGTACTACGCACGCACGCACACACACTCACTCACACGCACACATACACACACCTCTTCACCCATGCAGTCATATAGTCACTTTCTCCCTCACCGTCAAATATCACTCTTAGTGAAAATACGTTAAACTGAAGAAGAAGAAGAAGAAGAAGAAGAAGAAGAAGAAGAAGAAGAAGAAGAAGAAGAAGAAGAAGAAGAAGAACAACAACAACAACAACAACAACAACACACACACACACACACACACACACACACACACACACACACACACACACACACACACACACACACCACACCACACCACACACAGGCCGGCGGACAAACAGACAGACAAACAGAGAGCGAGAGAGAGAGAGAGAGAGAGAGAGAGAGAGAGAGAGAGAGAGACAGAGAGAAAGACAGAGAGAGACAGACAGACAGACAGACAGACAGAGAAGAGAGAGAGAGAGAGAGACAGACAGACAGACAGACAGACAGAGAAGAGAGAGAGAAGAGAGAGACAGACAGACAGACAGACAGACAGACAGAGAGAGAGAGAGAGAGAGAGACAGACAGACAGACAGACAGACAGACAGACAGACAGACAGAGAATGAGAGAGAGAGAGACAGACAGACAGACAGACAGACAGACAGACAGAGAATTGAGAGAGAGAGGGACAGACAGACAGACAGACAGACAGAGAATAGAGAGAGAGAGAGGATGAGATTTGCAAAGAGAGTTCCTTTCTGTTCTTCCAACACCATTTCCTCCTTCTTCTCCATCATTTTTCCCCTTTTTTTTTTTCTCTCTGCCGCTCATCCCCCCCCGACACCCATCGTGACTCTGTCCTACTTGTCGACCCCCAAACAACTTCGTCTCCCTCCACCTGCCCCTCCCCTCCGCCCTTCTCCCACCCCCACCCCCTCCCTATCAGTCATCTCATCACCACCTCTTTTCCCATCAATCTTACCCTCCCCCCTCCCTCCTCCCCCCTCTTTCCCCCATCACACCATCCACCCCCACCCCCTTCTCTCCCACTCCGTTATCGAATCCATCGGCCTTCAAGCCTTTTCAAATGACGTAACCTCTTGGAAAACGAGTGGCTGTGGTGGACATCAGTCGTTGGACAGCCCAGAACTGTGTTGTATAGACACAGGACTGCTAGATTCCCGTCGAGATTGGCGAGTGGGTAGCATTTCTGTGGGTCCGAGTTCACGGTTATAGGTTAGGCCCAAAACGCAACGTGATCTCTATCACACGCAAAGCTGCACCTGGCTTTTGTCAGACGATCAGCCAGTACCTTCTTCATCAATTCAATCAACTTTATTGTCCATCGGAAATTTTTCTTCTGCTCCACATCATTTCGCAAGTACATAAGACATTACAAAGAGACACTATAAATCGTTACATATAAGCCTGTGTTAGTATATGTATTTGTATATACATCAACACTCACACACCCCTCCCACCCCCCCCCCACCCCCCACCCCCCCACACACACACATACACCTGCACAACACACACACACACACACACACACACACACACACACACACACACACACACACACACACACACACACACACACACACACACACGAAATCAACATTAAATCCATAAGACATAAAACATTACGTAGATTATAAAAACAATACATAAAAACACAAACTCACCCGCACCAATGCCCAAACACTAAAACACACATGCGTACACACACACACACACACACACACACACACACACACACACACACACACACACACACACACAATATCTTTTATACTGTCTGGTGTCTAAAGGCATTATTATAGAATTTTGCTGGATTCCTTCTCATACTGGTATACTTGGAAATGATTTGGCTGATAGGGCTGCGAAAAAAGGTGCTAAAAAAGCAGGGTCATTTTCTGAGTTGAAAATAAAACCGTCAGTAGTAGAATGTTATCATACTCTTGAATCGACTGCACGGAAGAGAGCTCAAACAAATGTTGATACGTCTACAGAGATTTCATCCAACCAATGGGAAGCTTTTCCAATAGACCTTGTATTAAGAAAAATGCCTGATCTTCCAGTTTATTATTCCAGATAGATATCTTCCCTTATAATTCGATTAAAGCTAAATGCTTTGAAAACAAAGTTTAGTAAGAATACTAACTGTATTTGTGGTAAAGAGATAACACTGAACCACATTTTGTTCAATTGTCACAAGTTGACTACTTTCTTACCAACATCATTACGATCCAATACTTTTTCTGAAAAAAAAC
>CM065747.1:33563536-33566036 GCA_033310375.1 Conus canariensis
AGAAAGCATAACAACTGGTTTCACGTGAAAATGAAAGTTTTCATACGAAAATTGTCACATAAAAATAGTTAATTATTACGTGTTTTATAAACTGCTTCCCGTGTGCAAAAATAACTGCTTTCACGAGAAAATCAATCTGTTCAGGTTAAAATGGCCGTCGTCACAAAATAACAAGTAAGTAAGTCAAGACACAACATTTCTAATCTTTTGAAGCTAGTATGTTCTCATAGCTGTGAGTCTCTGTCTGCCTCAGCTGTTGGCAATCAAGGAAACCCCTGCAGGGGACGCTCTCGTCTTTGCTTCTCTTCTGAACACGACGGGACTCCCCGACTGCAGGAAATGACGCAACAATGAAAGGAGGAGAGTGCTCTCCCTTCCCTTTCTCTTCCCTGCAGGTGATTTTTCCCGCGCCATGCTAGACTAGCACTTTGCCACCTAAACTAAACATCTGGTCTGTGCGGTGTGGAAGGCAGCACGCACTCTTTGAAAGCTCCCTGCTAAATCTAATCCAGGGGTGGCATTGATTTGTAGGGGGTTTTGCCTACTGGGTCTGTGATGAGGCGAGAGGAGGAGGAGGTTGTGGTGGTGTGTGTTTGGGGGGGGGGGGGGGAGGGAAAAGGTGGGGGATGGGATGGGGTGGGGTGCGGGTGGAGGTGGAAGGTATCTGCATGCAGCCCTGCTTGATTTTCAAAGGTTTCTTGCTTCTTACAGGTATATTAAGAGTGATGCAATATATAATGTGTTTCTTACAGGTATATTAAGAGTGATGCAATACATCATCTTGGGAAAGAAACCAAATTTGGCTGTAGTTCATGTACTCGAAATGAAAACATCAACAATAACACTGTCATCAAGAAGAAGAAGAAGAAGAAGAAGAAGAAGAAGAAGAAGAAGAAGAAGAAGAAGAAGAAGACGAAGAAGAAGAAGAAGAAGCAGAAGAAGAAAAAGAAGGAGGAGGAGGAAAAGAAGAAGAAGAAGAAGAAGAAGAAGAGAAGAAGAAGAAGAAGAAGAAGAACAAAAACAACAACAATGATAAGAATAATAACGAACCCTTTGCAGAAGTAGTAGTGGCATGTAGCAATAGCAGAAGCAGCAACATCGGTAAACCCGTTGTAGCAGTAGAACTAGCAGCAGCAGAAGCAACAACAACAACAACAACAGCAGCAGTAGCAGTAGTGGTAGTAGTAGTGGTAGTAGTAGTGGTAGTGATGGTGATAGTAATAGCAGTAGCATCAGTAGCTGCAGCAGCAGCAGCAGCAGTCAGTAATAGTAGTATCAGCAGCAGCAACAGCATCAGTAGTAGCAGCAGCAGCAGCAGTCAGTAGTAGTAGTAGCAGCAGCAACAGCATCAGTAGTAGCAGCAGCAACAGCATCAGTAATAACAGCAGCAGCAACAGCATCAGTAGTAGCAGCAGCAGCAGTCAGTAATAGTAGTATCAGCAGCAGCAACAGCAGCAGTAGCAGCAGCAGCAGCAGCAGCAGTAGTAGTAGTAGCAGCAGCAGCAGCAGTAGTAGCAGCAGCTGTAGACGTAGCATCAACACCGGCAGGAAGCAGTGGTAGTAGCGGAAAGAGAATAGACCGGAGCAGCAGCAGCAGCAGCAGCACCACCACCACCACCACCACCACCACCAGCATCAGTGATAGTAGTATAGTCATTAGCGGATCCAGTCATGATAGGGCTTTGCACTTACCGATTAAATGACAATGCATATACTAGCAAAGATTCTCAATAGAAAAAAAAAAATATTGTGTGTACCAGCCCAGCGAGTCGTATCTTCAATGCTTGATTCAGCTTTCTTGTGTAGCAAAGCTACCGTCATTGTCAAATAATCAGCTGAAATGCGCTCAGATGCGTATCTCTTCCAAACTGTTCCTCCCTAACATCTCCAACTACCCAAACACAAACACACAAACACACACACACACATGCACACGCACGCACGCACGTACGCACGCACGCACGCACGTACGCATGCACGCACGCATGTACGCACGCACGCACGCACGTATGCATGCACGCACGCATGTACGCACGCACGCACGCACGCACGCAAGTACACACGCGCACATGAACACACACACACACACACACACACACACACACACAGCACCCCACGCACGCACGCACGCACGCACACACACACACACACACACACACACACACACACACACACACACACACACACACACACACACACACACACACACACACACACACACACACACACACACACACACACACACACATACTCTCTCTCTCTCTCTCTCTCTCTCTCTCTGCGAAAAAAAAAAAAAAAAACATCGCTAATTCCATTGGAACAAAATCGTCCAATGTAAAAAAGAAAAAAAAAATCTGGACAACTGAGCTTCTCAGTAAACACTCGCTTTTTCGCACAAAATCGTCATGCTGATTGTTTTGGACCGCTAACTGTCTTTGCAGCTTCCACATAAGTTAGCAACTTCATTGTCAGTTCAAACAAATGCTGTCTTTATGTGGCC
>CM065747.1:33573536-33576036 GCA_033310375.1 Conus canariensis
CGTGTATCCCTCTTTCCACACTTTCATCGTGTTATCTCTCTTTCCCCACACTTCTCATCGTGTTATCTCTCTATTCCACACTTCTCATTGTTATCTCCTCTTTCCCCACACTTCTCATCGTGTTATCTCCTCTTTCCCCACACTTCTCACGTGTTATCTTCTCTTTCCCCACACTTCTCATCGTGTTATCTCCTCTTTCCCCACACTTCTCATCGTGTTATCTCCTCTTTCCCCACACTTCTCATCGTGTTATCTCCTCTTTCCCCACACTTCTCATTTTGTTATCTCCTCTTTCCCCACACTTCTCATCTTCTGTTATCTCCTCTTTCGCCACACTTCTCATCGTGTTATCTCCTCTTTCCCCACACTTCTCATCGTGTTATCTCCTCTTTCCCACACTTCTCATCGTGTTATCTCCTCTTTCCCCACACTTCTCATCGTGTTATCTCCTCTTTCCCCACACTTCTCATCTTCTGTTATGTATTTCCCCACACTTCTCATCGTGTTACTCTCCTCTTTCTCCACACTTCTCATCGTGTTATCTCCTCTTTCCCCACACTTCTCATCGTGTTATCTCCTCTTTCTCCACACTTCTCATCGTGTTATCTCCTCTTTCCCCACACTTCTCATCGTGTTATCTCCTCTTTCCCCACACTTCTCATCGTTTGTTCCTTTTCCCCACACTTCTCATCGTGTTATCTCCTCTTTCCCACACTTCTCATCGTGTTATCTCCTCTTTCCCCACACTTCTCATCGTGTTATCTCCTCTTTCCCCACACTTCTTCATCGTGTTATCTCCTCTTTCCCCACACTTCTCATCGTGTTATCTCCTCTTTCTCCACACTTCTCATCTGTTATCTCCTCTTTCCCCACACTTCTCATCGTTGTTATCTCCTCTTTCCCCACACTTCTCATCGTGTTATCTCCTCTTTCCCCACACTTCTCATCGTGTTATCTCCTCTTTCCCCACACTTCTCATCTCTTTTATCTCCTCTTTCCCCACACTTCTCATCTTATGTTTCTCCTCTTTCCCCACACTTCTCATCTTCTGTTATCTCTCTTTCCCCACACTTCTCATCTTTGTTATCTCCTCTTTCTCCACACTTCTCATCTTCTGTTATTCCCTTTCCCCACACTTCTCATCGTGTTATCTCCTCTTTCCCCACACTTCTCATCGTGTTATCTCCTCTTTCCCCACACTTCTCATTGTGTTATCTCCTCTTTCCCCACACTTCTCATCGTGTTATCTCCTCTTTCCCCACACTTCTCATCTTGTTATCTCCTCTTTCCCCACACTTCTCATCTTCTGTTATCTCCTCTTTTCCCCACACTTCTCATCGTGTTATCTCCTCTTTCCCCACACTTCTCATCGTGTTATCTCCTCTTTCCCCACACTTCTCATTTGTTATCTCCTCTTTCCCCACACTTCTCATCTTGTTATCTCCTCTTTCCCCACACTTCTCATCTTCTGTTATCTCCTCTTTTCCCACACTTCTCATCGTGTTATCTCCTCTTTCCCCACACTTCTCATCGTGTTATCTCCTCTTTCCCCACACTTCTCATCTTCTTATCTCCTCTTTCCCCACACTTCTCATCTTTGTTTCTCCTCTTTCCCCACACTTCTCATCTTGTTATCTCTCTTTCCCCACACTTCTCATTCTGTTTCTCCTCTTTCCCACACTTCTCATCTTCTGTATTCTCTTTCCCCACACTTCTCATTTGTTCATCTCCTCTTTCCCCACACTTCTCATCTTCTGTTATGTCTTTCCCCACACTTCTCATCTTGTTATCTCCTCTTTCCCCACACTTCTCATCTTGTTATCTCCTCTTTCCCCACACTTCTCATCTTGTTATCTCCTCTTTCCCCACACTTCTCATCTTGTTATCTCCTCTTTTCCCACACTTCTCATCGTGTTATCTCCTCTTTCCCCACATTCTCATGTGTTATCTCCTCTTTCCCCACACTTCTCATCGTGTTATCTCCTCTTTCCCCACACTTCTCATCTTGTTATCTCCTCTTTCCCCACACTTCTCATCTTCTGTTATTCCTCTTCCACACTTCTCATTGTATCTCCTCTTCCCACACTTCTCATCTTGTTATCTCTCTTTCCACACTCTCATCGTGTTATCTCCTCTTTCCCACACTTCTCATGGACCCTTTCCACATTTATTTCTGTTATCTCTTTCCCCACACTTCTCATCTTGTTATCTCTCTTTCCCCACACTTCTCATCTTGTTATCTCCTCTTTCCCCACACTTCTCATCTTGTTATCTCTCTTTCCCACACTTCTCATCTTGTTATTCTCTTTCCCACACTTCATTGTATTTCTTTCCCCACATTCTCATCTATCTCTCTCAACTTCATTCGTCATCTTCTCTTTCCCCACACTTCTCATCGTGTTATCTCCTCTTTCCCCACACTTCTCATCGTGTTATCTCCTCTTTCCCCACACTTCTCATCTTCTTATCTCCTCTTTCCCCACACTTCTCATCTTCTGTT
>CM065747.1:33588536-33589848 GCA_033310375.1 Conus canariensis
TGCGCGCGCGGCGCGCCGCGCGCGCGCATACATACTGGAGAAGCAAGAAAAGGAAATCGTCAGCTTCAGAGAGAGAGAGAGAGAGAGAGAGAGAGAGAGAGAGAGAGAGAGAGAGAGCCAGGTAGGAACAGACAGACAACATACAAACAGACAAAATTAATAGAAAGAATGAACGAAGGAACGAACGAACGACATTAATTTTATTTTACCGGACAGTGAGATCGCCATATAAATGCTTTTTTTCCCCACCCAGCCCTGGGGCAAAAGGGAAGATGACAAATTAAATATCAAATCAAGGCAAATACATCTAAAAGGAATAAACAATGATATAGATAAGAGACGAAGAGGGAGAGGAAGATGAAAAGACAGAATACGAGTAAAAGAGTATTCATGTAGAGGGGGGAGGGGTGCTGGTAAAGGTGAGAAAATGAAAGGAAGAAATAAAAGAAGGGAGAAGAGAGAGAGAGAGGAGAGAGAGAGAGAGGAGAGAGAGAGAGAGAGAGAGAGAGAGAGAGAGATGGGGCGGTTGCAGGAACAGGAGAGAGAGGATAGATTCTCTCTCTCTCTCTCTCTCTCTCTCCTCTCTCTCTCTCGCTCGCTCCGCCTCTGTGTGTGTGTGCGTGTGTGTGTGTGTGTGGTGTGTGTGTGTGTGTGTGTGTGTGTGTGTGTGTGTGTGTGTTTCAATTGTTATACGAATACCTCATACACCGCAGCAGTCATTGAAGAGAGAGAGAGAGAGAGAGAGAGAGAGAGAGAGAGAAGAGGGAGAGGAGAGAAAGTGTGACACAGAGAGACAGACAGAGTGAGAGAGAGATAGAGAGAAAAGAGAGAAGGAAGGAGGTGGGCACAGACAGAAAGAAGGACAGAAAAGGAAAAAAAAAAAAAAGACAGAAGAAGAAAAAGAGAGAAAAGAAAAGAAAAAAAGAGGAAGGCAGAAAAAGAAAAGAGAAGAAAAAGAGAGAAAGAAAGAAAGAAAGAAGAAGAAGACAGAAGAAGAAAAGAGAAGAAAAAAGAAAGAAGGCAAGAGAAGACAAAAACAAGCCAAACCGTACCAAGAAAAGCCCTGTAAATCCCTTTGACGTCAACACTGACTTTGGCCTCCCACGTTCTGAAACATGCGGAGGAGGGCGTATGCGTGTGAGTGTGTGTGTGTGTGTGTGTTGTGTGTTGTGTGTGTGTGTGTGGTGGGTGTGTGTGTGTGTGTGTGTGTGAGTGAGTGAGGGGATGGTGGGTGGTAGGGTGCGTGGATGCGTAGTGGATGTGTGCACGCACGCGAGCAGGTGCGTGCGCGTGTGGTGGGGTGGTGGTGGGT
>CM065747.1:33589948-33597448 GCA_033310375.1 Conus canariensis
TGCATCCTTACCCCCCCCCCCCCACTCCACAAACCAAACCTACTGCTATTCATGCATCCTTACCCCCCCCCCCCCACTCCACAAACCAAACCTACTGCTATTCATGCATCCTTACCCCCCTCTCCCCCACTCCACAAACCAAACCTACTGCTATTCATGCATCCTTACCCCCCCCCCCACTCCACAAACCAAACCTACTGCTATTCATGCATCCTTACCTCCCCCCCCCCCCTCTACAAACCAAACCTACTGCCTTTCATGCATCCTTACCCCCCCCCCCCCTCTCCACAAACCAAACCTACTGCTATTCATGCATCCTTACCCCCCCCCCCTCACTCCACAAACCAAACCTACTGCTATTCATGCATCCTTACCTCCCCTCCCTCCCCCCCCCCCCCCACTCCACAATCCAAACCTACTGCTATTCATGCATCCTTAACCCCCCCCCCCCCACTCCACAAACCAAACCTACTCCTATACATGCATCCTTACCTCCCCCACTCGACCTCCCAATTTCAACCTCACCCCCATCTCATCCTCCTATCCTCCTAAACGCAGCTGGTGTTTTCTCTGGGGCCATGACATGTTTCCCATCTATCTGTCGTGTGAATCCTCAGAGTCCGACAACACTTTTTTGTGTCTATCTGTCCGCCCCTTCTCTCTCTCTCTCTCTCTCTCTCTCTCTCTCTTTTCTCTCTCTCTCCTCACCACCCTTTATAATTTCTTGCCAGAAACTCGTTTCGGTTTTGCCCTTCAACCTTTTTAATTTGTTTCCAGACTCTCCCATCATTGCAGTCTCTCTCTCTCTCTCTCCCTCTCTCTCTCTCTCTCTCTCTCTCTCTCTCAGCGTGTCCTTTTTTATTTTCAACATCCTTCGAAGGGCCCCAAGAGCAGGACCGTACTCAAAGGTCTTCCACCGCAGCGATTGGATGCCCGCTGGCACGCCCGCTGCTCCAGAACTCCGGGAAACCGAGACAGGCGGCGAGAAAAAAAAAAAGGAACTAAAAAGCTGTTACTGGAAGTTGCGCTGCTAATGAGAAGGTGGGAGGGGGAAAAGAGAGTGAGAGAGAGGGAGCGGGGGAGGGGGGGTGTTGTGAGATGGAGGGAGAGTAGTCGCTGGGGACGGGTTGAAACGTTGGCGGCGCGCAGCGCCGGGATGTTATCTTTTAAGAGTGAAGTCCCGTCCCCCTCCCCCACACCCCCATCCGCCCGCTTTGTGGCGCCTCCCACAACTGTGTTGCTGGCCTTCTTGGTTGGAGGAGATGGTATGGTAGGGACGGAGAGAATTGTCATTGGGGAGGGAGATGGAAGCGTGGAGGCGACGATAGGATCACAAGGCAAGAGAGAGAGAGAGAGAGAGAGAGAGAGAGAGAGAGAGAGAGAGAGAGAGAGTTCTGGGATTAAAAAAAACATATTTTGTCTCTCTTTTCCCCTCCTCTTCCCCATCTTCATTTGCTAGGCTGGCCCAATGATTGGGAAGAATGGACAGACTTTTTTTTTTTTTTTTATTGGGGAGGGGGGTTGGATGGGGGTAGGATAGTAGGCTGGTGTTAGGATGAAGACACGAAATAGCCGGCAGGCGGCAAATAGGGGTGGGACTGGGTGGGGAGAGGGGGGTGGAGGAGGGGGGAGTTTGAAGGGCGGTGCTTGTGGTTTGTGTTTTGCGTGTGTGTGTCTTTTCGTTGCTCTTCTCTGCATTTTGCTCAGCTCGTGGTTCGTTGATGATGCGAAAGAGGAAGCGTGTGTGTGTGTACATGGGGGGTGGGGGGATGGGGGGGGGAGGGGGGTGGCGGAGGAGGGAGGTACAGAGGGCCATGTGGGAGGCCTGTTCTAGGATCAGAACACGAGACTGCAGCAGAGAGAGAGAGAGAGAGAGAGAGAGAGAGAGAGAGAGAGAGAGAGAGAGAGAGAGAGAGGATCGAGGCACCATATTGAGGGGTGGTACTCTGGGTTTATCATTTGCATGTTTTTTTTTCTGTTTATTTCCTGGCTTTGTTTTGTAACAGGCTTGGGTTGGTTGGTTGACGTAAGAGAGAGAGAGAGAGAGAGAGAGAGAGAGAGAGAGAGAGAGAGAGAGAGAGAGAGAGAGAGAGGATCAAGGCACCATATGATGGGTGGTGCTCAGGGTTTATCATTTGCGTGGGGTTTTTTTTTTACTGTTTATTTCCTTCCTTTGTTTTGTAGCAGGCTTGGGTTGGTTGGTTGACGTACGAGAGAGAGAGAGAGAGAGAGAGAGAGAGAGAGAGAGAGAGAGAGAGAGAGAGAGAGAGAGAGAGAAGGGAAGGGGAAGAATCAGGCTTGGGGAGGGGGGGGGGTTCCTTTTGCATGAGCCTTTGTCCCCGATGTTCCAGCATTCTGTGGCTGCATTGTGGTTGGTTGATGGTGTGAAGCGTGATAGAGACCTTGAGGAGCGCAGCATAGAGCCGAGAGAGAGAGCAACACACAAGACTGCCACTTGACGGAGGGAGGGCTTGTGAAGAGGGGGAGCAGGGGACGGGGACAGGGTGGGTGGGACAAGAGCGGCGGCGCCCCGGGTTTATCTTGTAATTGACTCGTCCCTTTCCTCTTCCCAGCTTCCTTCTCCCTGGACTTGGCGCGCTGATGACTGGCAGCGATGGAGACAGAGTCACTGGAGAACGGTGGGAGAGAATGACGATGGTGACTGCAGCGATGGAGACAGAGTCACTGGAGAACGGTGGGGAGAGAATGACGATGGTGACTGGAGCGATGGAGACAGAGTCACTGGAGAACGGTGGGGAGAGAATGACGATGGTGACTGTAGCGATGGAGACAGAGTCACTGGAGAACGGTGGGAGAGAATGACGATGGTGACTGGCAGCGATGGAGACAGAGTCACTGGAGAATGGTGGGGAGAGAATGACGATGTGACTGGTAGCGATGGAGACAGAGTCACTGGAGAACGGTGGGGAGAGAATGACGATGGTGACTGGTAGCGATGGAGACAGAGTCACTGGAGAACGGTGGGGAGAGAATGACGATGATGACTGGTAGCGATGGAGACAGAGTCACTGGAATGGTGGGAGAATGACATGAGATGGTGGATGGAGACAGATCCTGGAGAACGGGAAGATGACGATGGGACTGGAGCGATGGAGACAGAGTCACTGGAGAACGGGGGGAGAAATGACATGTCGTCGATGGAGACAGAGTCATGGATGAGGGAGAGAATGACGAGTGACGATGGAGAGAACGGATGGAGATCGATGTGACGAGCGAGGACAGAGTCACTGGAGAATGACGGGGAGAGAATGACGATGGTGACTGGTAGCGATGGAGACAGAGTCACTGGAGAATGGTGGGGAGAGGATGATGATGGAGACAGAGTCATTGGAGAACGACAGGGAGAGGATGATGATGGAGACAGAGTCATTGGAGAACAGCGGGGAGATCATGACGTCATTGGAGAATGGCAGCGAGAGGATGACATCATTGGAGAACGGCGGGGAGAGGATGACGTCATTGGAGAACGGCGTGGAGAGGATGACATCATTGGAGAACGGCGTGGAGAGGATGACGTCATTGGAGAACGGCGTGGAGAGGATGACATCATTGGAGAACGGCGTGGAGAGGATGACGTCATTGGAGAACGGCGGGGAGAGGATGACGATGGGTGGAGAGGCTCGTGCCAGAATCAAAACACAGGATATTGGCAAGGGGGAGGGCCTGGAGATGTAGGTGAAGGTGGGGGGAGTGGGGGGGGGGGGGTGGGCAGGCTGTGCTTTGGAAGGTTTCTCTTTTACGTATCTCTTCCCTTCCTCCATTGCTCCATTTGGCTTCGGTGGGCTCGTGATTGGCTGAGGAGAGGAGGAGAGAGAGAGAGAGAGAGAGAGAGAGAGAGAGAGAGAGAGAGAGAGAGAGGGGAACTGGAGTCATTCAAGAGGGCGGGTACTGGGATCAGAACACGAAAGAGCGGTAGCGGTGAGATGGATTGGCATGAATGACCCAGCGACCTTGAGCGTGTCCCTCTCCTCCATTGCCTCTCCACAGTTTCTGCTTTAGCGGCTGCTGGGCTCCTGGCTGGTTGGCTGATGGTTGTGGCGAGAAAAGAGACACTGGGGGTGGAGTTGGGTACAAACAGAAAGGAGGAACACTAGGGGGAGGGCTCTATGGGTTTATCTTTTATGAGCATCTGTCCCATCCCTTCACACACACACACACACACACACACACACACACACACACACACACACACACACACACACACACACACACCCTCTTCTTTGCTTGCGGTTGGCTAAATACACTGAACCCGCAAAGAGAGTGTGGTGACAAGATGGGTGGGTATGGGCGGGTTGGGAGCAGGGTGGGAAGTGGGGGCGGGGTGGGTGGGGGTGGGGGGGGTTAAAACAGTGATTGGTGCAAAGAGAAAAAAAAAGGCAATTTGCCAGCTACTGTCTCCTAGTGGTTGATGGGGGAGAGGATGCAGGGTGGTGAATGTGAACGGCTTTGTCATTGGACGAAGCATCATCCGGAAGAACGTTCCGTGGCTCTTGTGTGAGTGAAAGAGATGGAAGGGGGCTGGATGCTCTGTTTTAACGGCTCCTGAAAGAACCCCGTCAAGAGTGGAAGCTGCCCCCTCTGTGCATGGGTTCTGGTGTCATGGTTTTATCTGTTAGACAGACACAAACCGAAACAATGTATTTTGATTTAGACCGACACTGAAAGCGAGAGTGTCCTAAGAGAGCCCACAAGGCTGACTTGTCCTCCCAGTCATCACACTGGAAATTGGAGGCTGACTTCTCTAATCCCTAGTTCATTTGTTGTTTGAATTGAACAGTACGTGATATTGTTACATTGGATACTGACTTCTCTAATCCCTAGTTCATTTGTTGTTTGAATTGAACAGTACATGATATTGTTACACTGGATACTGACTTCTCTAATCCCTAGTTCATTTGTTGTTTGAATTGAACAGTACGTGATATTGTTACATTGGATACTGACTTCTCTAATCCCTAGTTCATTTGTTGTTTGAATTGAACAGTACATGATATTGTTACACTGGATACTGACTTCTCTAATCCCTAGTTCATTTGTTGTTTGAATTGAACAGTACGTGATATTGTTACATTGGATACTAACTTCTCTAATCTCTAGTTCATTTGTTGTTTGAATCGAACAGTACGTGATGTTGTTACACTGGATACTGACTTCTCTAAGTATTAAGCTTTGGCTTAATACTTCCAATGAAGTCTGAAAGGAAAGATCGAAATAAGAGATTAAAAAAAAAATGGCAAGGATGCTTGTTTGCTGCTGGTATTTTAGTTTCGTTGTTATTTTCTTCAGGGGGAGCGATCATGTCGGTGACTTTGCATCATAGGTAAGTTACAATCCTGCATCATTTGTAGGAATATCATGGTGTTCATTTCATATTGGTGATGTTGATGACATTGCATCATTGGTCAGTTACAATCCTGTATCAGCTGTAAGAATATCATGGTGTTACTTCATATGTGATTGGTGACTTGCATCAAGTAAGTTACATCCTGCATCATTGTAGGAATATCATGGTGTTCACTTCATATTGTGATGATCATGACTTTGCATCATAGGTAAGTTACAATCCTGCATCATTTGTAGGAATATCATGGTGTTCACTTCATATTGGTGATGTCTGACTTTGCATCATAGTAATTACAATCTGCATCATTGTGGAATAATGGTGTTCACTTCATATCGGTGATGTCGAGACTTTGCATCATGGTAAGTACATCTGTCAGTTGTAGGAATATCATGGTGTTCACTTCATATTGGGAAAACCACACCATCACACAACACAGCAGAAAACAGAGCGAGAAAAAAACACAACATGGCACAACACATCAAACCACACACACACACACACACACACACACACACACACACACACACACACACACACACACACACACACCAGAACACAGCAAACCACATAACACACATTACAATGCAACAAACCACAACATAACCTACAAAACGAGATAACAAACCACAACACAACACGCCATAAAAATAACATTTCACAGCCCAATACGACAACACAACAAAAAAAAACAACCCAACAAACCACAACATAATAAAACCATACCATAATGCAACGAAGTGACATTCAACAAATCACGACAAAATACGACACAATAAACCACAACTCGATGAAATACAACAGGAACATACAACACGACACCAACAAGCAACATCAACATACACCAGTGGAACACATCACACAAGGGCGACGGAGGAGTACGTGGGAAAGGGGTTGGGGGGGAGAGGGGGGGGGGGGAGAAGAAACAACAGACAGCAGAGCTAGGGGGTTGTCTTTTACAAGTCCCACCCTCTCTTTTACTTCTCTCCTCCTCAGAACTCTGTTGCTGGGCTGTGATTGGCTGATGATGATGGAGTGAGGATGGGGGGTGGGGGGGGGAGGGGGGGGGTGTGAGGATGGGCGGAGTGGAGAGAGCGTATCATTAGAGAGGCCTGAGACAGGATCAAAGTAGAAGTTAACAAGGAAAAGGGGGTAGAAAAAGAGAGGATGAAGAGAGAGAGAGAGAGAGAGAGAGAGATGATGATGATGATGATGATGATGATGATGATGACGATGATGGTGATCTTTATTTCCAAGGGTAACAGATAAGCAAACACATGCTTTTTTTTTTCCATCCGACCCTTGCCCCAGCTAAGGGACTAACTAAGCATGACTAGCGACTACTAAGCATAACTAGCGACTAAGACTTACAAAAATTGTAACAAACACACATATCTTCACAAATGCATTAAACGTTGATGAGTTGTTCATCCATTAACATTTAATTACGGCGTAGATGACTTTAAAGGGAAACAAAGCGATTGAAACAACAAAAAAAATAAAGAAATTAATTTCAACGAAGAAGAAAAAATCAGCACACACAGACATAGAATAAGCGAATCCTTCTATGGAGAGAGGAGAGGGAGAGAGAGAGAGAGAGAGAGAGAGAGAGAGAGAGAGAGAGAGAGAGAGAGGAGGGTTAAAGATGAGTAGTGCTTTAAAATCAATCTTTCTTTCTTTCAAGGAATCGGAGTTTCAACTGCTTTCTATTAGGAGGAAATACAACTGACGTGAATCTTATATGATAACGAAAATACCTTGCTTTGTGAAGGGCGAACTCTTCTAGGATGAGGGTCAGAGGGGGAGCAGGGGGTGAGAGCAAGGGCGGCGCTCAGAGTTTATCTTTTGCGTGGTGGCTCTTCTACACTCTCCGTCTCCCTGCTTTTTTTCTGGGCTGGTGGTTGGCTGATGAAGGGAGGGATGAATGGGGAGTCAATGGAAAGGCTGGGGGCGGGGGGGGGGGGGGGGGCTGGGATGAAAACACATGACCGAGCAGCAAATGGGGTTGAGGGGGGAGGGGAGGGTGAATGCAGAGGGAATGGGGGTGGGGGGACGGGATGAGGGCGGTGCTCTGGGTTTATCTTTTTGCGCGGCTCTGCCCTCCCACCTCCCTGCTTTTTTTTTTTTTTTTTTTTTTT
>CM065747.1:33609948-33617448 GCA_033310375.1 Conus canariensis
GGTGGGGGGGAGGGGGAGAAAGTGGGGACGGACGAGAGGAGGGACGTGGGGACGTGGGGGGGGGGGGGGAAGGAGGGCAAAGATTCTAGTCTACTGGCGCCAGACTGGACAGAACTGATGGTCTCAGGATAGGGGGCGAGAGAAGGGGGGATTAGAGGGGGTGGGGTGGTGGGTGCTGGAGGGGATGAAAGTAGATACTCTGAAATCTATTCTTTTCAGAAAAGTGTGTGCGTGGTGTGTGTGTGTGTGTGTGTGTGTGTGTGTGTGTGTGTGTGTGTGTGTGTGCGCGCGCGCGCGCGTGCGTGCGTGCGTGCGTGCGTGCGTACGTGCGTGCGTGCGTGCGCGTGCGTGCGTGCGTGCGTGCGTGCGGCGGCGCGCGCGCGCGGTGTGTGTGTGTGTGTGTGTGTGTGTGTGTGTTTTAAACTTTAGAAAAAAAGGCTTTTGTCTGAGCAATGCTCTAGCAGGGGCGGCATTAGAGGGAAATTAGTTTCATTCTTCAATTGGAATTCCTCAGGGCTGTCTTTTATGCCTGCACTGTTCAACATGTTCCCGCAACGCACCGTGACTGGTGCACGCGAACATCATACCAGCACAGTCAGTCACTGGAAGAAGAACCATCCCAAGCCCAGCTGACCAGATGACGTCGACGGCCTCGTAGACAGTGAACATGAACGAACCTTCTTCTTCTTCTTCTTCTGCGTACGCAGGCTGGTACTCCTGCGGACACTCCCTGTATAGACAGGCAAGGATGATCCAATCTACCCAACAAAGGGAATGGAGTTTTGTGTGTATGACCGTTTTTTATCCCGCCATTAAGGCAGCCATACTCCAGCTTCGGGGGAGGTGCATGCTATGTGTAACGTGTCATCCATACCAACGGCCAAACTGGCCTTCTCTTCCGAAAGTTGGTGATGGGATTTTACGTGTGTGCAAGATGTGCGTGCATTCACACACGGAACCTCGGTTTATAGTCTCATTCGAAGGACTGTATGGGGAATGGAGTCAGAACCAATGTTAACTCCGAGGGAAAAATCCCCCTGTACCGAAACGGCCCGGCGGAGATTCGAACCCGCAACCCCAATATTACGAATCCGGCGCTCTACCACTGAACTATTCCGGCCCCTCATGAACGAATCAAGCTCGTTAAAAGAGTGGGTGCGACGTCAACGAGATAAGACATGGACATCAGCGCCGAGAAGACCACACTCACGGTCAGCCACAACACCACCATCGACATGATATCACTGTCCATGTACATATGCTGGGAACTGTTCCACAGCTGACACACTGGGGGTCCACCCTCAGCAGCGGGAGATTCCAACTACGAATCCTCTCTAGAGCCGCAGAGACATCAACATTGTCCTGACTAAAAACCTGTATTGACAAAAAGAAAAGAGCCAATGACATCTCCATGAAGCACAAGATCAAGAGTCTTCTGCTTGCACTGGTATAGTTCATCTTCCTGTGTACATACGACTCGAGGCGCCTTCACGGTGGATACGGGAAGACAAATGCCAGCCATGGAAATGAGTTTGAACGCGAGATACTAGGTATCAGATATATTGATCATATTACCACTGGGGTGCCGAAATAGCTCAGTGGTAGAGCGCCGGACTCGTACTCTTGCTGATCCTAGGGTTGCGGGTTCGAATCTCCGCCGGGCCGTTTCGGTACAGGGGGATTTTTCCCTCGGAGTTAACATTGATTCTGGCTCCATTTCCTATGCAGTCCTTCGAATGAGACTATAAACCGAGGTTCCGTGTGTGAACCCACGAATAACATCTAGAACACACGTCAAATCCCATCACCAACTTTCGGAAGAGAAGGCCAGTTTGGCCGTTGGTATGGATGACACGTTACACACAGCATGCACACTCCCCGAAGTTGGAGTATGGCTGCCTTAATGGCGGGATGAAAAAAAAGGTCATATACACGAAAACTCCACTCCTTTGTTGGGTAGATGGGATTAATCCTTGCCTGTCTATACAGGGAGTATTCGTAGGAGTATCAGCCTGCATACGCGGAGAAAAAGAATATTACCAGTGAACAAGTGCGTCAGACGATACTAGGTATCAGATGTATGATCACATTACCAATGAACAGGTGCGTCAGACTATCAGATATACTGATCACATTACCAATGAACAGGTGCGTCAGTCCATCACGCAGCACATCGAACCTAAAGGCCTCTAAAGAAGATCCAATGGTCTTGCTTATAAAAACTCACCTCCAAGAAACTGCTGAGGGTGGAAGAAGTAGGGTGGATAATGTCAGCATTGGAGTGACGTTTGTTGACTTTGATGTGTAATTTCTTTCTTTCGTTATATTTTTGGTGAAAGTCGTGCCCATTTTTTTGTTTGACTGTTGCGATCTTTCGATACCAGTTTTCTCAATGAGACTTTTTGTGTGGAGACCTGAAGTTCGAATGAAACCCCCCCCCCCCCCCCCCCCCCCTCGTTTGGTGACTTGGTAAGCCTGAAGTATTACGTCATAACTATTGCGTAATTCTTATATTCTGACATCATGTTATGACGACGGAAGATCAGTTGTTTCACTTGGGTTTTGGTGAGTGCCCTAGGTGTCTGTGTGTGATAGAAAGTGCTGACTTGTTCCTAGTTTCCCCTTCAGCTTATTCGTTTCAATAGTATCCAGGAGTTAGCCTTCCTACTCTTTGTAGGCCACGTGGACTCCAGCTATTATAGTCCCCCCCCCCCCCCCCCCCTCCCCCCCCCCCCCCCCCCCCCCCCCCCCCCCCCCAGTGCTTTCTTTACATGTAAGACTGTTTCTTTACATCGGCATCACCATTTTCAAAGATCTCCGTTTATTGTAACTCTACATATTTTCATTTCTTCACTTTGCTTTAATTCAGTAAACCACTTGATGTTCATTTTCCATCTCCGAGAGAGCGTGACTCCAGTTGGAGTGTGTATTGTGTGCTGTCTACTGTCTGCTGAAAAGCTGTGACCAAAGCGCGCGCACAAAGTAGCCATGGACTGAGAACGAGGCTGAGTGGACAGGGGAACCATTCACAGAGACCCAACCAAAAACCTTGCCTCACAGTCCGCCAAGGGACACAATCGACAGAACTGGGGGAACCCGGTGAACTGTTCTTCAGAGTGACGCCCCTGACTCTTCGCAGAGTGAAGAGAGAAACTGAGGAAGACTCGGTGACTTTTTTTTTTTTTTATCAGTGTGACAGAACACAAAGGCCACTTGAAGATTCCACACGGTTTAGCTTCTCAGTCTCCACCGTTTTTTTTTTTTTTTAATTTTCTTCATCTTCTTCTTCTTCCTTTATACGACCAACATCATTTAGCTGATGGTTTTGTCGTAGTTTGGGGAGATTGCCGAAGATTGCGCTGTTGTGAGGATTTGGAGGGGGGGGAAAGTGTGAGGGGTGGGTGGGGTGATGGGAATAGTAGTGGGGGGGGGGTGATGGTGAATAAGTAGTGGGGGGGGGTGATGGTGAATAAGCATGGGGGGGGGGGGGGGACAGGAGTAGAAAAGTGACTGGAAGGACGGCAGGAGGGGAGGGGGGGGGGGGTCGTAGGGAATAGTGGTCTGGAGGAGGGTAAGGGGGGAGGGTTGGGGGTGATGGGGAAGGGGGGGGTTCAGGTTCTAGAGATGGGAGGCCAGCCTGGACTTGAAGCAGTCCAGTGACTCAGCTGTCACAACCTCCTGAGGCAACTTGTTCCATTCGGTATGGTCCTCGGAAAGAACGTCATCTGCCTTTTCTTTTTTTAACACACACACACACACACACACACACACACACACACACACACACACACACACACACACACAAACACATAGGATGGTGTTTCAGACTCTGCATCACTTGGTCATTATATCTCTGTCCGGACGGAAATCTTTCAGCATCGACCCAATGATGTCACTCCACTTTTGACATGAACTGAACCAGCTGTCATCCTTGAGAAAGAGCAGTCGCTCGAAATATTGGAACATATTAGTTTACATAGCTGGTTGTGCTTTTTCACTACAATTGTGGTGTGTGTGTGTGTGTGTGTGTGTGTGTGTGTGTGTGTGTGTGTGTGTGTGTGTGTGTGTGTGTGTTGTATACATCCAAACAAAGAACTCAACAACAATCACGTAAAATATTTCCCAATATTTCGACCTCTTTGGTCTTCCTCAAGGGACTTTAATGATTGAATTGCATGTAGCAGCCTCCGTTCACACTTTAAAAAAAAACAGTTCACCACAGTTCCAATGGTTAGAGAAAGGACAACGATGGAAGGGTAGTAAGCTACGGGGAACACTAGAAAATAGGGGTAGGAAGAGAGAGAGAGAGAGAGAGAGAGAGAGAGAGAGAGAGAGAAAACCGCCTGCGCGCACAAGAGAGAGTGCAAGGGGGGGGGGGGGAAGGGGGAAGGTTGTTTTAAAAAAAGAGGGGGGGGAAGAAGGGGGGGGGGGAAGAAAGAGGGAGCTAAAAAAAAAGAGGGGGGGGGGGGAATAACTGAAGAGGGAGGAAAACTCCGGGAGTCGGCAAGTTTTGGTACAGAGAGAGGGAGGAATACTTTAAGTGAGAGGGGCGAGCTGAGAGAGAGCGAGAGCGACAGGGAGGGAGAAAGAAGGAGAGAGAGAAGGGAGGGAGGAGGTGGAGGGGAAAAAAAGGGGGGAGGGGAAGGGGGGAAAGCAGGGAAGAGGGGAAGTAGGGGGCACGAGTACATCTCAAATATTTCTTTTTCAACGATTCCAAGAACAGTATTTTTTTCTGTATAAAATGTCCCTGTCTAAGACAACAAAGAGTTCCATGAAAGACAGATTTCCAGACAAAAGCGTGCCTCAGCAGTACAGTTGAAGATCTCAAAGAGATAACACAATATACGACATAAAACGTTACCATATTTTAAACTGTAGAGAATGTCCAAGTTAAAAATCATATACTTTCCATTAAGTCGTAAGTTCAAACAGTGTAACGTCATAACATAACTGTCCACTGTGGTTTACAAGGAATAACATACAGATATGTTAAAAGACATATACGAGAACATATCCTGCCACATAATGAATATGGTCTGTTACCCACTATTTAATTCTATGGTCATATCGAGAAGGAGGGGGAGGCAGAGAGGGAAAGAAAGGAGTGGGGGGGGGGGGGGAAGAGAGAGAGAGAGAGAGAGAGGCACAGAGTGAGGGGGGGGGAGAGAAAAACCAGGTAGGCAGACAGACAGACAAAGAGGGAGGAAGAGAGACGCAGGGGGGGGGGGGGTTGAGAATAGGCATTGAGAAAGAGAGAGAGGAAAGGAAAGGAGAGAGAGAGAGAGAGAGAGAGAGAGAGAGAGAGAGAGAGAGAGAGAGAGAGCAGAGGGAGAGAGAGGAGAGAGAGAGAGTCAGAGGGAGAGAGAGAGATGGAAGTAGGGGGTTAACAGACTGGGATCCAGGCAGCCAAACATGACAGAGAGAGAGAGAGAGGGAGAGAGAGAGAGAGAGAGAGAGATGGGGGAGGGGCGGGGGAAGGGTGAAAAAGTGAGAGAGGAAGTGGGGGGGGGGTTAGGTTGTTACGGTGGAGAGAAAAAAAAGGGGGGAGGGGGGGGGGGGGGGGGGGGGGGGGGGGCTCGAAGGCAATATAGCAAAACAAGAAGAAATAAGCAGTGCATTGCAAGACAATAAGTCTGATAATACCTTCCACACCAAACAAGAGATGCCCAATAGGACGGAATGGCATAAAAATAGTACACAGATGTAAAAATGAACATATAGAATAGAAAAGGAATCACCCCACTCATATATATTGTCTTTCTCCTTAATCGCACGATCTGTCAGTGTGATGTCAATAAGCGCTGAATGACGCGACCCCCCACGACGATCTCATGTTCGCGGAAGAAAAAGGATGGCTCCGCATGCTATGCTCTGAGAACGCTTAAGGTCCACACAATGGTTTGGTATTTCTACGGCCTAATGAAGTATATCTCTACAACCTAATGGCTTGGTATTTCTATGACCTAATGGCTTGGTATCTCTACGACCTAATGGTTTGGTATTCCTATGACTAATGGTTTGGTAGTTCTGCGACCTAATGGTTTGGTATTCCTACGACCTAATGGTTTGGTATTCCTACGACCGAATGGTTTGGTATTCCTACGACCTAATGGTTTGGTATTCCTACGACCTAATGGTTTGGTATTTCTACGACCTAATGGTTTGGTATTCCTACGACCTAATGGTCTGGTAGTTCTACGACCTAATGGTTTGGTATTCCTACGACCTAATGGTCTGGTAGTTCTACGACCTAATGGTTTGGTATTCCTACGACCTAATGGTTTGGTATTCCTACGACCTAATGGTTTGGTATCTCTACAACTTAATGGTTTGGTATTCCTATGACCTATTGGTTTGGTATTTTTACGACCTAATGGTTTGGTATTTCTATGACCTAATGGTTTGGTATTCCTATGACCTAATGGTTTGGTATTTCTATGACCTTATGGTTTGGTATTTCTATGACCTTATGGTTTGGTATTTCTATGACCTAATGGCTTGGTATCTCTACGTCCTAATGGTTTGGTATTTCTAAGACCTAATGAAATGTATCTCTACAACCTAATGGTTTGATATTTCTATGACCTAATGGCTTGGCATCTCTACGTCCTAATGTCTTGGTATCTCTACGACCTAATGGTTTGGTATTTCTACGACCTAATGAAATTTATTTCTACGATCTAATGGCTCGGTATCCCAACGACCTAATGGTTTGGTATTTTACGATCTAATGAAATGTATCTCAACGACCTGATGGTTTGGTATTTCTATGACATAATTGTTTGGTATCTCTACGACCTAATGGTTTGGTATTTCTATGACCCAATGGCTTGATATCTCTACGACCTAATGAAATGTATCTATACGATATAATGGTTTGGTATTTCTATGACCCAATGGTTTGGTATCTCTATGACCTAATGGTTTGGATATCTCTACGACCTACTGAAATGTATCTATACGATGTAATGGTTTAGTATTTCTGTGACCTAATGGCTTGGTGTCTCTACGACCTAATGACCTGGTATCCCTACAACTAATAATTTGGCATGCCTGCGACCTGATGGCATGGTATCTCTACGACCTAATGATTTGGTATCCCTGCGACCTAATGGCATGGTATCCTTCGAACTAATGGTATGGTATCCGTACGATCTAATGACATTGTATCCTAACTACCCAATGGCATAGTATCCCTTCATCCTAATTGCATAGCATCTTTATGACCTAATGGCTTGGTATCCCTACGATCTGATGGCCCAGTATCCTTATGATCTAATGGTAAGGTATTCCAGCGACTTAATGGTATGGTATTCCTATGACCTTATAGCATTGTATCCTACAACCTAACAGCATAGTATCCATACTACTTAATGATATGGTATTTCAACAACTTAATCGCATGTTATCTCTACCACTCAGTGGTATAGTATGTCCACGACATGTTGTGTGTGTGTGTGTGTGTGTGTGTGTGTGTGTGTGTGTGTGTGTGTGTGTGTG
>CM065747.1:33619948-33632448 GCA_033310375.1 Conus canariensis
GCCATCAATAATTAAACGCCACGAAGAAGAGTGAATCCAAGACTGACTAAAAAGTCGAGCGATGCGCAGTGGGAGTTGGGGGGGGGGGGGGGGGGGGGGGAGGGGGAGGGGGGAGGAGTGGGGGGGGGGGCTAATCTAGGCTAAAGGGAGGAAATCTTGAATGAGGCAGAGAACATTCAACAGTAAATAACAAACAAGTAGGGTAACTCTTGCTCCCAGGAAGAAATTAACACATGCGTATTGATTTCATCATGGGGGAGCAAGAGGGTTTCCCTACTTGCTTGTTGTATTTTATTTCATCATGGGAGCGAGAGTTACCCTACTTGTACTCGTGTATTGATTTCATAATGGAAGCAAGAATTACCCTACTTGTACTCATGTATTCATATCCTCATGGGAACAAGAGTTACCCTACTTGTACCCATGTATTTATATCCTCATGGAGCAAAAGTTACCCTACTTGTACTCGTATATTGATTTCGTCATGAGAGCAAGAGTTACCTACTTGTACTCTGTATTCTACTATGACAAGAGTTACCCTACTTGTACGTATTTGATATCTCATGAGCAAAGTTACCCTACTTGTATCGTATGTTATTGAGAGCAAGAGTTACCCTACTTGTACTCGTGTATATTGATTATGTCATGAAAGCAAGAGTTACCCTACTTGTACTCGTGTATTGATTTTATCATGGGAGCAAGATTACCCTACTTGTTTGTTGTATTTGATTTCATTATGGAGGACAAGAGTTACCCTACTTGTACACGTTATTGACTTTATTATGGGGACGCAAGGGTTACCCTACTTGTTTGTTGTATTTATATCTTCATGGGAGCAAGAGTTACCCTACTTGTACACGTGTAGTTAATCCTCATGGGAGCAAGAGTTACCCTACATGTACACGTGTATTTATTTCATCATGGGGAGCAAGAGTTATCCTACTTGTACACGTGTCTTTATTTCATCATGGGGAGCAAGAGTTACCCTACATGTACTTCTTCTTCTTTTCTTACGCCTACAACCCCTTCTGGGGCATAGGCCGCCGACAAGGGTCCTCCAGGCACTACGGTCCAGGGCGATTCTCTCCAGCTGGTTCCAGGTTTTCCCCAACGCTGTCACGTCTGCCTGCAGGTCTCGGCGCCAGGAGTTCCTTGGGCGGCCTCTCTTTCTTTTCCCCTGCGGGTTCCAGGACAATGCCTGCCTGGTGGTGTTGTCAGCAGGCTTTCTTAGGGTGTGGCCTATCCACCTCCATCTCCTTTGGAGAACCTCTGCATCGGCTGGCTTCTGGTTCGTCTGCTGCCACAGGTCCTCGTTGCTGATCCTGTCTGGCCAGTGGATCCTCAGTATGCGCCTCAGACAGGAATTGATGAAAGTCTGGATTTTGTTGGTGATGGTAACTGTGGTTCGCCACGTCTCAGCTCCATAAAGAAGTACTGATTTGATGTTGCTATTGAATATCCTTATCTTGGTTTTCTTGGAGATGACATTTGAGTTCCAGATATTCTTCAGCTGTAGAAAGGCTGCTCTCGCTTTCCTGATTCTGGCTCTGACATCAGCATCTGTACCACCTTGTATGTCGACGACGCTGCCAAGGTAAGTGAAGTTGTCCACCTCCTCCAGCGCGTTGCCTTCTAGCATGATGGGGTCTTGGTTTGTGGCACTGGCTTTCATGACTTTGCTCTTTCCTTTGTGGATGTTCAGTCCAATGCTGGATGAAGTTTCTGCCACTGTTGTGGTCTTGTTTTGCATCTGTGGCTGGGTGTGTGAGAGAAGAGCCAAATCATCGGCAAAGTCTAGGTCGTCCAGCTGCTTCCAAAGAGTCCACTGGATGCCATTGCGCTTGCCTGCGGTTGACGTCTTCATGACCCAGTCTATAGCGAGAAGGAACAGGAACAGTGAGAGAAGGCACCCTTGTCTCATCCCTGTTTTCACTTCAAAAGCATCTGTAAGTTGACCTCCATGTACAACTCTGTAGGTCATCCCCTCATAAGAATTTCGGATGATGTTGATGAACTTCTGTGGTACGCCATAATGTCGCAGCAGCTTCCAAATGGATGCTCTGTCGACACTGTCGAAAGCCTTCTCGTAATCGATGAAATTGATATACAGTGGTGAGTTCCACTCCGACGACTGCTCGAGGATGATGCGGAGTGTGGCAATCTGGTCGGTGCAGGATCTGTCCTTGCGGAAGCCCGCTTGCTGATCTCTGAGATGTGCGTCTACCTGGCCCTTCATCCTTTCCAATAGGATTCTGTTGAATACTTTTCCTGGGACTGACAGCACTGTGATGCCTCTGTAGTTGGTGCATGAGCTGAGGTCACCTTTCTTCGGCAGTTTAATCAGGTAACCTTCTTTCCATTCTGTCGGGACCTGTTCTTCCTCCCAAATCCTTGCACAAAGAGGGTGTAATATCTCTACTGTGGTCTCTGTATCCATCTTCAAAACCTCTGCAGCTATATTGTCTGGGCCTGCGGCCTTTCCGTTCCTTAGCTTCTTTATCGCCTCTCTGATCTCTTCTCTGGTAGGTATGCCGCAGTTGATAGGAAGATCATTCTCAGCTGGCTGGATGTTTGGTGGATATTCTGGCATTGGCCTGTTTAGTATCTCTTCGAAGTGCTCTTTCCATCTCTGTTTCTGTCCGTCCTCACCTTGTATTGCCTTTCCCTCCTTGTCTTTCACAGGCCTCTCTGGCTTGCTGAACTTTCCCGACAACTTCTTCGTGGTGTCGTACAAGTTCTTCATGTTGCCAAGTCTCGCTGCCTCTTCTGCCTCCACTGCCAGATTCTCAATATACTTCCTCTTGTCTGCCTTCACACTTTTCTTTACTTCTTTGTTGACTCCTGTATACTGTTGCTGAGCTCTGATTTTCCCTGTTCTTGTCCGGCTGTTGTTGACTGCCGCCTTCTTCTGCTTTCTCTCTTCTATTTTCTCTAAAGATTCTGCCGAGATCGACTCCTTTTGATTTTGTTTTGTATGGCCTAGTACAACTTTACAGGCTGTAACCCAGGCCTCTTTCATTGCTCCCCACCTCTCATCCATTGCCTCTTCTTCCTCAAGCAGCTCTTGCAGGATCTGAGAGCGGTTTGAAAGTTCAGTTTTGAATTCCTCTTTTCTCGTTGGGTCTTTTAGAAGGACTGTGTTGAATCTCTGACGATGGGGGATTTCCCCAGTCCAGTTTTTCTTCAGTTTCAGTTTAAAGCGCCCTGTGAGCAGATGGTGATCTGAAGCGACATCTGCTCCTCTCCGGACGCGGACATCCAAGAGCGATCTTCTGAACTTCTTGTAGATGCATATGTGGTCAATCTGATTTTCAGTTGTGTGATCGCGAGAAACCCAGGTGGCCTTGTGGATTCTCTTGTGCGGGATGATACTTCCTCCTATGACGAGCTCACTTGTGGCGCACAGGTCTGCAAACCCTCGCCATTGTCGTTCATGTCGCCTAGCCCATGCCGCCCCATGATCTCCTCATAGCCTGTGTTGTCGCTGCCAATCTTGGCGTTGAAGTCTCCCATGGCAACAGTGATGTCTCTTCCAGGGAAACTCTGAAGAACTGTTTGGAGTCTATTGTAGAAGTCATCCTTGTCATCCTCCTCACTGACATTCGTCGGAGCGTAACATTGTACAATGTTTAGGTTGAGGCGCCGTTTTTTTAGTTCTGAAGGACGCTGTGATGATCAGGGGACCATGAGCCTGCCATCCAGTCAGTGCTCTCTGTGCAGTCTTGGACAGCATCAGGGCAACTCCGTGGGTGTGCGGCGCATTGTCCTCCTCGTGGCCCGAAAACAGCAGCGGCTCTCCTGTGGTCAGTCTCCTCTGTCCTGCTCCTATCCATCTTGTTTCGCCGATGCCCAAGACGCTCGGTTTATTGTTCCTCATTTCTGTGGCCACTTGAGCAGTCTTGCCTTGGTCCGTACATTCCATGTCCCGATGGTGATGGTGGTCCTGGTACTAAGGATGGAAGTCGGCTGAGTAGCTTCCAGGTTCTGGCTTTCACTACTCCGCGTCATAGATCCTTCCGCTGAAGGTGCATCCTCTCCCAGGGCCGTAGTGTTCTGTGATTTCCTTGTTGGCGTTTCTGTAGCTAGCTTGTTTTCACAGGGTAGGGAAGCTAACCCTACGCCCAACCCTCCCTCTTTCTCAGCCGGGCTTGGGACCGTCCATGGCGAGGTTACCCTACATGTACACGTGTATTCATTTCATCATGGGGAGCAAGAGTTATCCTACTTGTACACGTGTCTGTATTTCATCATGGGGAGCAAGAGTTACCCTACTTGTACACGTGTATTGATGTCATCATGGGGGAGCAAGAGTTACCCTACTTATACACATGTATTGATTTCATCATGAGAGCAAGAGTTACCCTACTTGTACACGTGTATTGATTTCATCCTGGGGAGCAAGAGTTACCCTACTTGTACACATGTATTGATTTCATCATGAGAGCAAGAGTTACCCTACTTGTACACGTGTATTGATTTTATCCTGGGGGAGCAAGAGTTACCCTACTTGTACACATGTATTGATTTCATCATGAGAGCAAGAGTTACCCTACTTGTACACGTGTATTGATTTCATCATGGGGAGCAAGAGTTACCCTACTTGTACACGTGTATTGATCTCATCATGGGGGAGCAAGAGTTACCCTACTTGTACACGTGTATCATATTCCTCATGACAGCAACAGTTACTCTGCTTGTTTGTTATAGCTAGGCTAAAGGAAAATCACCCCTACTTGCCTGCCTACCTGCCTGTTTGTCTGCCTGTCTACATGTCTGTCTATCTCTCTGTTAGTCTGTCTGTCTATCTGCCTGTCTGTCTGCCTGTCTGTCTGTCTGTCGGTCTGCCTGTCTGGCTGGCTGTCTGCATGTCTGTCTGCCTGCCTGTCTGTCTGTCTGCATGTCTGTCTGCCTGCCTGTCTGTCTGTCTGCATGTCTGTCTGCATGTCTGTATGCATGACTGTCTGTCCGCCTATCCCCCCCCCCCCTCCCCCAGGAGCGTAGCAGTGGTGGTGGAGACACAGAGCCGAGACAAGGGACAAGATATCATGCCTGACTCCTCTTCCTTGACCCTCCATGTGGCCCCTCCCCCTTCCCTCCTCCCCAACCCCCCCCTCACCCCCACACCCTTTAACCACCTCCCCCCCCCCCCCCGCCTCATCCCCTTAACAGGGGTCACGCCATCTCACAATCGTCGTCGTATCGTCGTCGTTCTGTTCTGCCAGTGGATGCGCACACACAAGCCACGCCAGCAAACGGACACTGGACGGGCGACTTTTTTCTTTTCTTTTTTTTTTTTTTTTTCAGGGGGATAGGGAAGAAGAGTGGGGAGGGGTCTTCTTCTTCTTCTTCTTCTTCTTCTTCTTCTTCTTCTTCTTCTTCTTCTTCTTCTTATCCCTCCTCCTCCTCTCCTCCTCCTCCTTCTTCTTCTTCTTCTTCTTCTTCTTCTTCTTCTTCTTCTTTCTTCTTCTTCTTCTTCTCCTTCTTCTTCTTCTTCTTCTCTCCCCCTCCTCCTCTCTCCTTCTTCTTCTTTCTTCTTCTTCTTCTTCTTCTTCTTCTTCTCCTTCTCCTCCTCCTCTCCTCCTTTCCTCTCTCCTTCTTCTTCTTCTTCTCCTTCTTCCTTTTCTTCTTCTTCTTCTTCTTCTTCTTCTTCTTCTTCTTCTTCTTCTTCGTCTTCTTCTTCTTCTCCTTCTTCCTTTTCTTCTTCTCCTTCTTCCTTTTCTTCTTCTTCTTCTCCTTCTTCCTTTTGTTCTTCTTCTTCTTCTTCTGCTCTGCTTCTCTTCTTCTTCTCTTCTTCTTCTCTTCTTCTCTCCTTCTTCTTCTTCTTCTCTTCTTCTTCTTCTTCTTCTTCTTCTTTTCTTCTTCTTTCTTCTTCTTCAAAGTCTGTCTTCAATCGGAGCGAAGGAGAAGCGTTTCTCGGGAGATGGTAACGTTTGGATGAGAGAGTGGGGGGGGAGTGTGGAGGAGGAGGTGGAGGTGTGTGTGTGTGGGGGGGGGGGGGGACCCAGAGGTGAAAAGGGAAGGAGAGAGGGTTGTCTTGAAGAAAGGGACGAGTTTGAAAGACAAGAAAGGGATGAGTCCTGCGGGTGGCGGTTAGAGGGAGGGAGGGAGGGAAGGAAGGGAGGGAAGGGAGGGACAAAAGGTGTGAGTGTGTGGGTGGAAGGGGAGGAGGTGGGGAGGTGTGTGTGTGTGGAGAGAGGAGGACGGGGGGTAGGGAAGGGAGAAGGAGATTAAAAGAAAACTGTGGTGATGTGTCAAGGGAGAGGGGAGGAGGGCGCGGAGAGAAGGGAGGGGGCAGGGGGAGGGGGAGGGTAGTTGGGGCAGTGAGCGCATCGCACAGCTGTTGTGCAAAGCGTGTCTTGTCCGGGAGGGGTGGGGGTGTGGGGGGAGGGGGGGGATGGGAGGGAAGGGAAGCGACGCCGTCTGTCACTGTGGCCCTGATGCTCATGCCGCGAAGGAAACAGATCTTTGTCTGTCTGTCTCTCTGGGTTTTTTTTTTCTGTCTGTCTGTTTTTTTTTGGGAGGGGGTCTGTTTTTTTGTTTGTCTGTATGTCTGTGTGCGTCCGTCTGTCTGTCTGTTTGTCTGTCTGTCTGTCTGTCTGTCTGTGTGCGTTTGTCTGTCTGTCTGTCTCTCTCTCTCTCTGTTTGTCCGTCTATCTGTCTGTGTGCGTCCGTCTATCTGTCTCTGTCTGTCTGTCTGTCTGTCTGTCTGTCTGTCTCTCTCTCTCTCTCTCTCTCTCTCTCTCTCTCTCTCTCTCTCTCTCACAGTGAGGGCTCTGTTGTTCAACATCTGTTAATGTTAATTTGATATTTGCTATTTCCAGTTTTGGAACAGCCGTTGAACCCCCCCCCCCCCCCCCCAACACACACACACACAAAACACACACTCGCACACACATGTTTTTCTTTTCTGTCCTTTTTTTTTTTTGGTCGTATATTCTATAATATGGATAGACATTCAGTTGAGGGGGACACATACACACACACACACACACTCTCTCTCTCTCTCTCTCTCTCTCTCTCAGAGAGAGAGACGGACACAGAGAGAGAGAGAGAGAGAGAGAGAGAGAGAGAGAGAGAGAAAGAGTGTGTGTGTGTGTGTGTGCGCGTGCTTTTGCACGCGCCCTTGTGCTTGCGGTGTCTGTGACGGGGGGAGGGGGGGAGGGGGGGGGGGCGGAGAGAAAGGGGCGAAGAGAAAGGCGTGAAAAAGTAAACATTGCACCCTTCACTATCAGCATATGGAAACCGTTGAATTCTGCCTGTAAATACATAATGTGAACAGAGAACCCTTCAATCATCTCTGTCTGGGGTCGACTTTCGTTTCTTGCTTGACACTCATCAGTAGAAACGGCTTGATTGCGCTAATCCACCCCCAGTTTCTAACACACACACATGGCACCACTTCATTAGTAATGTTTTCACCGTCAGTGGAAGAAAAATCATTGCATATCAAAGCCTTTCAAGGGAGGCCGGAATAGCTCAGTGTTAGAGCACTGGACTCGTAATCTTGGGGTTGCGGGTTCGAATCTCTGCCGGGCCGTTTTGTTACAGGGGGATTTTTCCCTCGGAGTTAACATTGATTCTGACTCCATTTCCCATACAGTCCTTCGAATGAGACTGTAAACCGAGGTTCCGTGTGTGAACGCACGCACAACATCTTGCACACACGTCAAATCCCATCACCAACTTTCGGAAGAGAAGGCCAGTTTGGCCGTTGGTATGGATGACACGTTACACATAGCATACACCTTCCCCGAAGATGGAGTATGGCTGCCTTAATGGCGGGATAAAAAAAAACGGTCATACATACGAACCTCCACTCCCTTTGTTGAGTAGATGGGATTAATCCTTGCCTGTCTATACAGGGAGTGTCCGCAGGAGTATCAGCCTGCGGACGCAAAAAAAAAAAAAAAAAAAAAAAAAAGCCTTTCAAGACGTTCAGCGAAGAAGAGCAGGCGACGGAAATGGGAATAAATCAACGTTAAGAAATAACTCACCAACCAACAAACCAACCAACAAACCAACCAACAAACCAACCAACAAACCAACCAACACAAAACTGATTCGCGAACCAGAAAGGACACACGGAAGAGCAACGACCATAAGCAAAGTCGAAAAAAATCGTGAATCTTCTTCAGTTTGTTCTGAACCCGGACCACAGATCCGCTCCCGAATGTACAGGTATCATCCCCGGTGTACAGTCCCTCTGCTGTCAAAGTGCCGGTCACTTTCGTTCGGTAGATTTTGTACAGTCCCTCTGGTGTTTGAGTGCCGTTCACTTTCGGTTGGATAGGTTTTGTACAGTCCCTCTGGTGTTAAAGTGCCGTTCACTTTCGGTTGGATGGTTTTGTACAGTCCCTCTGGTGTTAAAGTGTCGTTCACTTTCGGTTGGGTAGGTTTTGTACAGTCGCTCTGGTGTCAAAGTGCCGGTCACTTTCGGTTGGGTAGGTTTTGTACAGTCCCTCTGGTGTCAAAGTGCCGTTCACTTTCGCTTCGGTATGTTTTGTACAGTCGCTCTGGTGTTAAACTGCCGTTCACTTCGGTTTGGTAGGTTTTGTACAGTCCTTCTGGTGTCAAAGTGCCGTTCACTTTCGGTTGGGTAGGTTTTGTACAGTCGCTCTGGTGTCAAAGTGCCGTTCACTTTCGGTTGGGTAGGTTTTGTACAGTCGCTCTGGTGTCAAAGTGCCGGTCACTTTCGGTTGGGTAGGTTTTGTACAGTCGCTCTGGTGTCAAAGTGCCGGTCACTTTCGGTTGGGTAGGTTTTGTACAGTCACTCTGGTGTCAAAGTGCCGTTCACTTTCGGTTGGGTAGGTTTTGTACAGTCGCTCTGGTGTCAAAGTGCCGTTCACTTTCGGTTGGGTAGGTTTTGTACAGTCGCTCTGGTGTCAAAGTGCCGGTCACTTTCGGTTGGGTAGGTTTTGTACAGTCGCTCTGGTGTCAAAGTGCCGGTCACTTTCGGTTGGGTAGGTTTTGTACAGTCGTACTGAGAGACCGACCAAGGAACTCATTGACGGGGCTGAAAACATGGCTACCAGGTGTACTACTTACTCGATGTCAAAAGAAAGCTTTTGAGGCTGAGCTCCTGTGGGATCCGAGATGGGTGTACAGGAACTAAGAGCGTGCCAGCAGCGAGTCTTCAACTCTACTGTTTGATGATATACACATGTATGTATATGTGTATATCGTATATGTATGTATGTGTGTGTGTATGTATATATATATATATATATATATATATATGTGTGTGTGTGTGTGTGTGTGTGTTGTGTGTGTGGATAGATAGATAGGTACATAGATAAATACAGAGAGAGAGAGGGGGGGGGTGGAGGGAGGGAGAGAAACTGGCTCTCTCCTCCCTTCCGTTCCCTCCTTTCAACTCCCATCCCCTCCACCCCCCCCCCCCCCCCATTCCTCTCCTTCCCCCTCCCCCCACCCACCCCCTCGTTCTCACCGTCCCCCGTACCCACATTGCTTCGCTTCGCAATATTGTCGCATCAGCAGTGCCACTCACGTTGTCTGTCTGGCATCAAAGTGCTTCACTCCTGATTTGCTCCATATTCTAATGAGTCACCGTGTCTAATGTGGAAAAGGTGAGGTGGAAAAAGTGTGGGTGGAGTGGTATACGGCGCCAGAAGACAGACCTGCAAAATATGTTTTAGGTGTGGAAGACTCCCAGGTGTTCATGTATCTAGGTATCTTTGTCTTGATCTGTATCTCTATATCTCTGTCTCTCTGTCTGTGTGTCTATCTATCTATCTATCTATCTATCTATCTATCTATCTATCTATCTATCTATCTATCTATCTGTTGATCTGTATCTTTATAGATCCTCTATCTCTCTGTCTGTCTGTCTGTCTGTCTGTCTGTGTTTCTATTTATCTATTTATCTGTCTGTTGATCTATATCTCTATCTCTCTGTCTGTCTGTGTGTCTATCTATCTATCTATCTATCTATCTATCTATCTATCTACCTATCTATCTATCTATCTATCTATCTGTCTGTTGATCTATATCTCTATCTCTCTATCTATTTGTCTGTCTGTCGATCTACCGACCTACCTAACGACCTACCTACCGACCTACCTACCTACCAATCAATCTGTCTGTCTGTCTGTCTGTCTGTCTGTCTGTCTGTCTGTCTGTCTGACTGACTGTTTAATGTTTTATTTAATGTTTTAATGAACACGTACATGCACCTGATCTTCCTTTTCTTTCAGTCATATATCCACAGACAAAAACTCGACATAACAAACAGCTGTAGACAAAAAAAAAAAACACAAAAAAACAGAAAACGAAGACCATCACAATCATCCTAGCAACGGCCCACAAGCTGCTGGAGGAACGGAAAGATGGGGGTGGAATGGAGGAGGGGGGAGGGGCGTAAGGTGGGGGGGGGGGGTTGGTTGGGGGTGAAGGGGGAGGGGGGGGCTGAAAACCGCAGGGCGGAAATGACCCAAAGGCTGAGAGAAGGTGACTGGGAAGAAGGAGGAAGTGACGCGGTGGAGTGAAGGGGGGGGGGGGGGGGCGAAGAAGGCGAATTTGGGGAATGAGGGTGTGCGGGTGGGGGGGGGGGGGGTGGAGACAGGAGGGGGAGAGACAGGGGCGCCCATCAGGAGCAGAGGAGAGTAAGGAGAAGAAAAGCAGAGACCGCAAAGATAATGAAATGTCAATTTCACACCCTCCTTCCCCTCCCCCCCCCTCCCCTCCTCCCCTCCCACCACTACCACCTCCACTCAACTCGACTGTCATCATCCTTTAACCCACCCTCCCTTTCTTCTCTCCCCACTCTCCCCATCTTCATCAACCAACAACCCCCCCACCCCCACCCACCCCACCCCCCCCCCCCGCCCCTCCTCCCCTCCGTCCTCCCTACCAGCTCTCGCCACTGCATCACTGTCTCAAAAACTCCCGACTCTTCTCCAAAAAGAGTTCGTCAACCTCAGCACTCCTCCTCCCATCTACCCCCCCCCCCCCCCCCCACTACCCTCACCCTAACCTTCTCAAACCCAGCATGACTGCAAAGTCTGGAAGGGAAAGGCCAAGACAATCTCCCTCTCTCTCTCTCTCTCTCTCTCTCTCTCTCTCTCTGTGTTCGATCCCTCGGATCTTCCGGGCACGCATGCGCAGACACCCCCCTCCCCCCCCCCCCCTTACCTACGATTTCAACCAATGAGCAGTCGAGGACCAGCAGCGTCACAAACACCCTGTACTTCTCCCACTGCCAGTGCGTCCTTCTGTCTTTCCCTCCGCCCGTCTCCTCCTCCTCCTCCTCCTCCTGCTCATCTGCTTCTGCGGCTGCTGCTTAGAGGTTCCAAGCGTGTGTCTTTGAAACGAAAATTAATGATTTCTATTTTGGTAGAAATGGGGTGGTGGTGGTGGTGGTGGTGGTGGTGGTAGGAGGATGGGCGTGACAGCGTGGGGGTGGGGGGTGGGGGAGGAGGGGGGGCAGGAGGGAAGGGGGGTGGTGGGGGTGTCCTGCAAAGACACAGCCGAATCAGTCCCCAGGACTCTGTGTGTGTGTGTGTGTGTGTGTGTGTGTGTGTGTGTGTGTGTGTGTGTGTGTGTGTGTGTGTGTGTGTATGTATGTGTCTGTGTGTGTCTGTGCGTGTGTGTGTGTGTGTGTGTGTGTGTGTGTGTGTGTGTGTGTGTGTGTGTGTGTGTGCGTATGTGTGTGTGTGTGTGTGTGTGTGTGTGTGTGTGTGTGTGTGTGTGTGTGTGTGTGTGTGTGTGTGTGTGTGTGTGTTGTGGAAAGATTGCGCGAACGGGCAGATTAATCAGGGCGGAGACGTGAACGTTTTGCGTGGAAAGGGGAGTGGAAGAGAATGAGGAGAGAAGTGGAGGGCATTAGACAAAGAGAGACAGAGAGAGATAGAAAGAGAGAGAGAGGAAGAGAGAGAGAGGGAGAGGGAGAGAGAGAGAGAGAAGAGAGAGGAAGAGAGAGGGAGAGAGAGAGAAAGATAGAGAGGGAGAGAGAGAGAAAGAGAGAGACGGAGAGAGAGGGGGGAGAGAGAGAGAGAGGAAGAAAGAGAGAGAGGGGGAGAGGGAGAAAGAGAGAGAAAGACAGGAGAGGGGAGAGAGAGAGAGAAAGAGAGAGAGGGAGAGAGAGAAAGGGAGAGAGAGAGAGGAAGAAAGAGAGAGGGAGAGAGAGAGAGGGAGGGGGAGAGAGAGAGGAAGAGAGAGAGAGAGGTAGAAAGAGAGATAAAGACAGAGAGAGGGAGAGAGAGGGAGAGAGAGACGGGAGAGAGGGAGGGGGAGAGAGAGGGAGGGGAGGAGGGAGAGAGAGAGGGAGAGAGAGAGAAAGAGAGAGAGAGGGAGGAGAAAGAGAGAGAAAAAGAGAGAGAGGGAGAGAGAGAGAGATAGGGGAAGAGAGAGAGGGAGAGAGAGAAAAGAGAGAGAAAGAGAAGAGAAAGAGAGAGAGAGAGAGAGAGAGAGAGAGAGAGAGAGACAAGGGGGTAGGTGGGGAAAGGGTCAGACCTTTCGTGACCGTCACTGACCAGTGGTTA
>CM065747.1:33637448-33639948 GCA_033310375.1 Conus canariensis
TCCTTCTAATGGCATCCCTCCTGTTTCTTGTCCTTCTAATGACACGCCTGTTTCTTGTCCTTCTAATGACACACCTGTTTCTTGTCCTTCTAATGACACCCCTGTTTCTTGTCCTTCTAATGGCATCCCTCCTGTTTCTTGTCCTTCTAATGACACGCCTGTTTCTTGTCCTTCTAATGACACGCCTGTTTCTTGCCCTTCATTTGTTCGCAGTCTTGCTATAATCCTCCACAGGGCTCTTTCCTTTCAACAGCTCGTTTCGCAGAATTGCGTAGGATCGGTTTTATTCGTTTCTATCGCTTTGCTGATGCAGCTAATCACTCTTGTTGTACTTCCAGTTCTTATAGAACAGGGAGTACTTTAGAATGGGAACGAAGAAATGCTGTCCGTGTGTCTGTCTGTTCGTGGTCAAAATGTGTTCCACTCGCTCCAGACAAAACTGCTGGACCGATCTTTCTGAAAATTTGTAGATAATGTTCATTATGGGTCACGGATGATGCCCGATGTTTTATTTTACCAGAATAGCCGTTACTAACGGCCATAAATGATAATTTTGTGATGTACAGTTTAAGTAATAACGGTTTATAAACTTGAGTGTGACCAGTTTCCATAAGCTCCTCGGTAGTGTAGTGGTTAGTATTCCCGCCTGTCACGCGGGCGATCCTAGTTCAATTCCCCGTCGGGGAGAGCAATTTTTTTTTCTTTTTTTCTCTTACAAACAAAATTTCTACCACCAAAAGGGGAGAAAGTGCTGTAGTGACAGAGAGAGAGGAGAGAGAGAGAGAGAGATGAGAGAGAGAGAGATATATATATATATATATATATATATGTGTGTGTGTGTGTGTGTGTGTGTGTGTGTGTGTGTGTGTGTGTGTGTGTGTGTGTGTGTGTTTTGTACGACTTACTGGGAGTACGTTTATACGCTTTCCATCTTGTTTTATCCATTTCTATCGCTTTGCTGAAGCAACCGATCACTCTAGTGTGCCTTTGTCCTGTGGATGATGGATTACTGTCGTCTTCTTTAGGCCAACCTTTCCCAGATACTCTCCAATTTCCTTCCGTGCATGTCCTGACCGTATTCTACATCGCTGTCAAAAACCAGCACTTCGACATAATTGTATTTTACATGCAGTTTAAGAGATTCCATTCACTCCTCTCTCTCCTCTCTGTCTCTGTCTCTGTCTCTGCTCTCTCTCTCTCCCTCTCTCTCTCTCTCTCCTCTCTCTCTCTCTCTCCTCTCTCTCTCTCTCTCTCTCTCTCTCTCAACTTGTTCTATTCATCCCTTTCTCTCTCTCAAAGGGTTTTGTGAATGAGTTGGGTTGGTGTTTTTTCATTGACTTGTGAGTTGACTTCAGCGCGGTGACATCCCTGATATGGCCCTTTGCGGTCGGCTGAACTTTAAGCAACATTACCTTACATAACCTCCTCTCTCTATATAAACTGTCCTCATCCTCTCTCTCTCTCTCTCTCTCTCTCTCTCTCTCTCTCTCTCTCTCTCTCTCTGATACATTGCCGTCCTCCTGGTAACAGCCATCCAGGAATTTTGGTCCATTTTTCACGCCTCTTACTTTGAGGTCTGAAAAGAAAGGGCAGCATATTTGTGGAAAATGAAATGAAAGAAAGGACATTATTTATCGAAAATAAAATGAAAAGAAAGGACACTATTTATCGAAAATAAAATGAAAACAAAGGACATATTTACCGAAAATAAAATGAAAAGAAAAGACATTATTTATCGAAAATAAAATGAAAAGAAATGACATATTTATCGAAAACAAAATGAAAAGAAAGGACATTATTTATCGAAAATAAAATGAAAAGAAAGGACATATTCATCGGCAATAAAATGAAAAGAAAGGACATTATTTACCGAAAATAAAATGAAAAGAAAGGACAATATTTATCGACAATAAAATAAAAAGGAAAGGACATTATTTATCGAAATTTTTTTTTTTAAAGGACATATTTATCGAAAATAAAATTAAAAGAAAGGACATTATTTATCGAAAATAAAATGAAAAGAAAGGACATATTTATCGAAAATAAAATGAAAAGAAAGGACATATTTATTGAATATACAATCCCCTGATTTGCATTGGGCACGAAACAGTGAAATCGATGTGACCTCGCACTCGTGTTCTTGTGTTTGGCGGGTATTTCGGCTGTGATGCAGCCAAATTGCTGCCTTTTTTGTTGTTGTTTGTTTGTTTTTGTTTTTTGCTTTTTATTGGGAAGGGGGGGGGGGGGTGGAGGTTTCCAAAGGATTGAAGGGTTGGCCTCATTGCTAGAAATCTTCCCTCTAAAAGAAGGAAGGAAGGACAGAGAGAGAAAATCGAAGAAAGGGATGGATGGATGGAGATGGATGGATGGATGGATGGATGGATGGATGGATGGACGGATGGATGGATGGATGGATGGGATGGACGGATGGATGGATGGATGGATGGACGGACGGACGGACGGAGGGGATGGATGGATGGATGGATGGATGGATGGACGG
>CM065747.1:33644948-33651916 GCA_033310375.1 Conus canariensis
CTGTACTGTATTGTACTGCACTGCACTGCACTGCACTGTACTGTATTGCACTGTACTGTACTGCACTGCACTGTCACTGTACTGTACTGCACTGCACTGCACTGCACTGTTACTCTACTGTACTTGCACTGCACTGCACTGTACTGACTGCACTGCACTGCACTGCACTGCACTGCACTGACTGACTGACTGTACTGTACTTTACTGTATTACTGCACTGCACTGCACTGCACTGTACTTACTGTACTGTACTGCACTGCACTGCGCTGTACTTACTTACTCTACTGCACTGCACTGTACTGTACTGTACTGTACTCTACTGCACTGCACTGCACTGTACTGTACTGTACTGCACTGTACTGTACTGTACTGCACTGCACTGCACTGCACTGCACTGCACTGTACTGTGCTATACCAACTTTCGGAAGAGTAGGCCAGTTTGGCCGTTGGTATGGATGACACGTTACACACAGCATGCACCCTGCGTAAGAAATGGAAAGAATGAAGGAAGTAAAGAAACTGAGTGAACGATATTGAACGATATTGACTGGATGACACGGGAAACGACTGAATGAAGCGCCAGCTGGCAGCTCTTCAGTCGGCACTACCCAGGTAGGCAGCCCGTTGTGTAAGCGAGTGTTGATTGTAAAGCGCTTAGAGCTTGGTCTCTAGCCGAGAATAGGCGCTATATAAGTATTCATTATAATTTATTATTATTATTATTATTATATCTGCAACTGCACTGTACTGTACTGTACTGTACTATACTGCACTGCACTGCACTACACTACACTGTACTGTACTGTACTGTACTGTACTGTACTGTACTGCACTGTACTGTACTGTACTATACTGATGCACTACACTGTACTCTACTGTACTATACTGCACTGTCACTGCACTGCACTGCACTGCTCTGTACTGTACTGTACTATACTGCACTGCACTGCACTGCACTGTACTGTACTGTACTATACTGCACTGCACTACACTGTATGTACTGTACTATACTGCACTGCACTGCACTGCACTGCACTGCACTGCACTGCACTGCACTGCACTGCACTGTACTGTACTGTACTGTACTGCACTGCACTGCACTGCACTGTACTGTGTTGTACGGTACTGTACTGCACTGCACTGCACTGCACTGTACTGTACTGCACTGTATTACTATACTGCACTGCACTGTACTGTACTGTACTATACTGCACTGCACTGCACTGCACTGCACTGCACCATGACTACACTGCACTGTACTGTACTGTACTATACTGTACTGTACTGCACTGCACTGTACTATACTGCACTGCACTGCACTGTACTGTACTGTACTATACTGCACTGCACTGCACTGCACTGCACTGCACTGCACTGCACTGCACTGTACTGTACTGTACTGTACTGCACTGTACTATACTGCACTGCACTGCACTGTACTGTACTATACTGCATTGCACTGCACTGCACTGCACTGCACTGCACTGCACTGCACTACACTGCACTGTACTGTACTGTACTATACTGCACTGCACTGTACTGCACTGCACTGTACTATACTGCACTGTACTGTACTGTACTGCACTGCACTGCACTGCACTGCACTGTACTGTACTGCGTCGCCACCTCCCTCTATCCTTCAAAACATCAGGCGGGAGAAGAGAAGGGGGAGGGGGAGGGGGAGGAGGGCGAACATATCTCTTTGCTACTCTGGCTTGGTAAGTGTCAGT
Organism: Conus canariensis; assembly: GCA_033310375.1. Lineage (NCBI taxonomy): Eukaryota > Metazoa > Mollusca > Gastropoda > Neogastropoda > Conidae > Conus > Conus canariensis. The sequence continues at coordinate 33,646,679 of CM065747.1, forward strand.
CTAAACATAATTTCACCTATCTGGACAAAACTGCTAAAGCTATACCTGACATAGGCTTGTGACAACAACTGCCATTAGAAACTACTGGGCAAAGGCCTAGTTTAGCCTCGTGTGTTTCCATACAGAACAGACAAGCTAAGTTGAAACAGAAACTGCCTCATATATTTCCATACGGAACAGACAAGCTACGTTGAAACAGAACTGCCTCGTGTATTTCCATATGGAACAGACAAGCTACGTTGAACAGAACTGGCTCGGTGTTTCCCTACAGAACAGACAAGCTACGTTGAACAAAACTGCTATATATTTCCATACGAACAGACAAGCTACGTTGAAACAGAACTGCCTTATTCCTAGAACAGACAAGCTAGGTGAAACAGATTTGCCTCGTGTGTTTCCATACAGAACAGACAAGCTAGTTGAAACAGAACTGCCTCATATATTTCCATACGGAACAGACAAGCTACGTTGAAACAGAACTGCCTCATTATTTCCATAGGAACAGACAAGCTACGTTGAAACAGAACTGCTCGTTATTTCCATACGGAACAGACAAGCTACGTTGAAACAGAACTGCCTCATATATTTCCATACGGAACAGACAAGCTACGTTGAAACAGAACTGCTCGTGTATTGCCATACGGAACAGACAAGCTACGTTGAAACAGAACTTTCTCGCGTGTTTCCATACGGAACAGACAAGCTAGGTTGAAACAGAAGGGCCCCACATTTGTATCTAGACTTAGATTCCAGGTACAGGGAATAGGAGCAGGATTGCAGGGGCAGGGGGGGGGGGGGGGGGGAAGCTGGGGGAGAAAAGGGGCGTTGGTGCCTGTACACTGCCACCTCCCAGCCTGCAGCCTTACGGGGGGGGGGGGGGGGGGGGGGGGGGGGGGGGGGGAGGGGGAGGAGGAGCATTGATGTACTGACTCAACAAGTCAGGTGTAGAGTGCACTCTGAAAACGAGATCTGATATGTACAAAAAATGAAACAAAATGAAAATATAAGCAAGCGCGCACAGAGGAGAGAGAGAGAGAGAGAGAGGAGGAGAGAGAGAGAGAGGAGGAGAGAGAGAGGAGGAGAGACAGACAGACAGACAGACAGACAGACAGACAGACAGACAGACAGAGAGAGAGAGAGGAGGGGGGGAGGGGGGGGGGGGGGAATAGCCGTCCCCACCATTCATGTCGGCATATGTGCTTGGCGATTTTTAGTCGCAGACTGCATTCGTTCGAAGTTACGGACGTGTAAATTATCTCCCTTTGGGGGCAAGACTTATCCCTCTTCCACGTAAATGACTTTTGTTCCTAGCCTCGTGTAAAACTGCCCTTAAATGACTTTTGTTCCTAGCCTCGTGTAAAACTGCCCTTAAATGACTTTTGTTCCTAGCCTCGTGTAAAACTGCCTTAATGACTTTTGTTCCTAGCCTCGTGTAAAATTGCCCTTAAATGACTTTTGTTCCTAGCCTCGTGTAAAACTGCCCTTAAATGGCTTTTGTTCCTAGCCTGTGTAATATTGCCTTAAATGACTTTTGTTCCTAGCCTCGTGTAAAACTCCCCCTTAATGGTTTTTCCTAGTTTGTGTAAAATTCCCCTTAAAATGGCTTTTTTTCCTAGCTGTGTAAAATTGCCTTACATGACTTTTGTTCTGCCTCGTGAAAAATTGCCTTCATCGCAGGAGGGCAAGAGTGAGAGGGTGTTTCGTTCGTTTCGTTTCGTTTCGTTTCGTTTCGTTCCTTTCCCGTTCCGTTCCGTTCCGTTCCGTTCCGTTCCGTTCTGTTCTGTTCTGCTTTGCTTAGCTTTGCTTTGTTTTGTTTTGTTGTGTTGTTTTTTTGTTTTGTTTCTTTCTCCCTAGCAGGCTGTACTCGCCGACACTCGTTAGACGGGAAAAGGTTTAAATCCCATTCCCCCAACAAAGGGGAGTGGGTTTTGTGTGTATGCGGTTTTTTTGGTTTTTTGTTTGTTTGTTTTTCTCCGCCTTAAGGCAGCCATATCAACTTCGGGGAAAAGGGAGAGGTTAAAAAGGGGAAAGTAACCGGCCCCTGTTGACAAAATACTTCTTACCGTCAGAAGAACGATTCTTCAGAAAAAAAATTTCCCTTCACCCTTCCCCTGTTTCCAGGTTAGCCTAACTGTACTCAAATACCCCTCAAAAAACGGGTTGGAGAAGTCTGGAACCGAGAGCTACTAAATGGCTTTTTTTTTTCACCCATTTTTTTTTTTAAAATTTTTTTCAGAATTGTCAAAAAAATCGGTGTCTGCCACTCACTGAAAGTAAAGATGGGGTGGCCCCCACACCGGAACCCTCGGTTTATAGTCTATTTAAAGGACTTATGGGGAATGGGTCAAAAACAATTTTAAACTCCGAGGGAAAAAATCCCCCGTACGAAATCAAACCCCGAAAACCCCCCGGTCAGAGTCCGGCGTTCCCAACTGAGCTATTCCGGCCCCCCCCCCGCAAGTTGAATTGAGTAATTCGGAAAGAAAACTGTGCCGCCCCTTGGGGGGGGGAAAAAAGGGCAGTGAACCCCTTTTTTTTTTTTTTTTCCTTTTATATGTTTCTGATAAGCTGGTAGTTCTCTGCTGTTGAGAACAAAGCCCAAATTTGAAAAGTATTTACACTTTCCCGTCCCCTTTCTTCGTTCATCCGTTTTTCCCTTTCCTCCGCCCCCCCCCCCCCCCCCCACCCCCCTCCCCCCCCCCCCCCCCCCCCCCCCCTCCCCCACCCCTACCACCGCCCCTTTCCCCCCCACCACCCTCTATCCCTCCTTACTCTCCTGACCACACATTTTTTCAAATCTGTTTGGTCTTTTCAGGGTGACGGAAGTTGTTTACCTGCTTTAGTTTCTTGTTTTTTTGTTTGTTTTTTGTTTGTTTGTTTTTCCTCGGGTTTTTTCTTCATTGTTTGTGAGTCTTTTCTTTACTTTTTTTTTTCCTTGGAAAAAAAAAAGCCGCTTGTTACTTCGATATTTGTCATCCCTTTTTTGGGCAAAATGTTTCAAGTTCATGTTCATTTTCCCTCGGGTAGAAAGTAAAGTCAAGTCAAGTCAAGTCAAGTCAAGAAACTTTATTATCCCCAAAGAGAAATTAAGAGTGGCCATGAAAACAAAAATCACAAAAACACGAATCACACCCACCCATCCACCCACCCACCCCCCCACTCACTCACTCACTCACTCAGAATATATTTACACACAACACAACACACACACCAACACACACACCCCACACGCACACACACATACCCCACCACACTCGGGCGCGGCACACACACACACACACACAACACTCACACCAGACACACACACACACACACACCACACAACCCCAACACACACCACAAACACACGCACGCACGCCGCACGCACCCACACACACACACCAAAAACACACACACACAACACAACCACTCCCTTGCTGACCTGGCCCGAAGTATGCTCACATGTCGTCAACTGATTATTTTTTTCAGACCCCCCCTTCTTCCCCCCCTCTCCCGCCCCTCTCCCCTCCCCCTTGCTCTCTCCCTCCCTCCCCTCCCCCCCCCCCACCCCCCACCCCCTGACCCTCGATCCCCCCCCAATTACTCGCATTTTAGTGCTCACCTTCACCCCCCCCCACCCCCGCACCTCACCAAGCCTCCCCCAAATTGTGCTCAAGAAAGGGGGGGGGGGGGGGGGCGGTAAAAAAAAAAAAACAAATCGTGCGCAAACAAGTGGCAATGACCCATATATCCACCATCCCCTAGCCCCCCCCCTCACCCCCCGCACCCCCCCCACTCACCCCCCCCCCCACCCCTCCCCCCCCCCCCCCCCCCCACCCCCCCCCCCTCCCCCCCCGCCCCTCCCCCGCCGTCTCTCCTGTCGTTGATGTCCGTCCGAACGAAATTGGTCAGAATGCGATTGCAAGTCCGTTTATTGGCGCGTGTACAATGCATTGGTGAAAAAGGATTAACCTGATTAACCTGGAAAATGGATGAACCCGGGTTAACCCGGAAGATTAAAAAAAAAAAAATTGAGTAATAAAAATAATGAATAAACGGTATTCAAAAAAAAAAATTTTACTGGTATACGCTTACAGGCGAGGGCGATTTTTTGTGTGTTTATTAAATACTCGTTTTCTTTCTTATATGAATTACATGTTTCCGTTCCTCTGTATCGGCGCGCGTGTGGTTTTTGTTGGGGGTGTTGGGGGTGTGTGTTTGTGTGTGTGGTGTGTGTGTGTGTTGTTGTGTGTGTGGTGTGTTGTGTGGGCGTGTGCACCCCGCGCCTCAGTTCGCTTTCGTGCGGGGCGCGCGCGCGCGCGGTGTGTGTGTGTGTGTAGTCTGTGTGCTGGTGTGCGCCCCCAAATGTGGTGTGTGTTGTGGTGTGTGTGTTGTATGTCTGTGTGTCGTGTGTCGCCCGCACATGTGTGTGTGTGTGTGTGTGTGTGTTTGTGTGTGTTTGTGTGTTGTGTGTGTGTGGGTGGTTTGTCTGTGTGTCTTGTGTGCGCCCCCCCCATGTGTGGTGTGTGTGTGTGTGTGTGTGTGTGTTGTGTGTGTGTGTTGGTTTTGTGAGAGAGAGAGAGGAGAGAGAGAAGAGAGGAGAGGAGGAGCCTAATTTTCCCTTTAATGAAAACAAATATAATGACGCGGGACTTATTATTTCTTTTTTTTTTTTGGGTTAAATGAGGTCATTTCCCTGGGTTATCGCAAGCAAATCATTTAGTTTCCCCCCTTAAATTCTGGAAAAACAATAGTAGAGCAACGTTTGGCGAAGGAGCGTTTCCCCTATTTTTTAGCATTGTTATTCAACAAAATGAGTCCCAAAGCCTTAAAAGGCAACCTAATTCATCCTGCAACGATGGCGGCTCCTAAAAGGAATTTTTATATAAAAGGGCATAGAAAAGTGAAAGGTTTTTTTTTATAAAACGGTCATAGAAATCTAAATGGTATGTTTTATTAAAGAGGTATAGAAATCTAAAAAGGTTGTTTTATTAAACAGGTCATAGAAATCTAAATGGTATGTTTTATATAAAAAAGGGGATAGAAATGTGAATGGTACGTTTTATATAAAGAGGTCATAGAAATCTAAATGGTTGTTTTATTAAAAAGGTCATAGAAATGTGAATGGTATGTTTTAATTTAAAGGTCATAGAAATGTGAAAGGATGTTTTATATAAAAAAGGTCTAGAAAAATGAAAAGTAGTTTTATTAAAAAGGTCTAGAAATGTGAAAGGTATTTTTTATATAAAAGGTATAGAA
>CM065747.1:33652016-33669516 GCA_033310375.1 Conus canariensis
GGGGGGGGGGGGGGGGGGGGGGGGGGGGAGGGGGGAGGGGGAGGAGGAGCATTGATGTACTGACTCAACAAGTCAGGTGTAGAGTGCACTCTGAAAACGAGATCTGATATGTACAAAAAATGAAACAAAATGAAAATATAAGCAAGCGCGCACAGAGAGAGAGAGAGAGAGAGAGAGAGAGAGAGAGAGAGAGAGAGAGAGAGAGAGAGAGAAGACAGACAGACAGACAGACAGACAGACAGACAGACAGAAGAGACAGAGAGAGAGAGAGGAGGGGGGGGGGGGGGGGGAGGGGGGGGAAATAGCCGTCCCCACCATTCATGTCGGCATATGTGCTTGGCGATTTTATAGTCGCAGACTGCATTCGTTCGAAGTTACGGACGTGTAAATTATCTCCCTTTGGGGGCAAGACTTATCCCTCTTCCACGTAAATGACTTTTGTTCCTAGCCTCGTGTAAAACTGCCCTTAAATGACTTTTTTTCCCTAGCCTCGTGTAAAACTGCCCTTAAATGACTTTTGTTCCTAGCCTCGTGTAAAACTGCCTTACATGACTTTTGTTCCTAGCCTCGTGTAAAATTGCCCTTAAATGACTTTTGTTCCTAGCCTCGTGTAAAACTGCCCTTAAATGACTTTTGTTCCTAGCCTCGTGTAAAATTGCCCTTAAATGACTTTTGTTCCTAGCCTCGTGTAAAATTGCCCTTAAATGACTTTTGTTCCTAGCCTCGTGTAAAACTGCCTTACATGACTTTTGTTCCTAGCCTCGTGTAAAATTGCCCTTAAATGACTTTTGTTCCTAGCCTCGTGTCAAATTGCCCTTAAATGACTTTTGTTCCTAGCCTCGTGTAAAACTGCCCTTAAATGACTTTTGTTCCTAGCCTCGTGTAAAATTGCCTTACATGACTTTTGTTCCTAGCCTCGTGTCAAATTGCCCTTAAATGACTTTTGTTCCTAGCCTCGTGTAAAATTGCCTTACATGACTTTTGTTCCTAGCCTCGTGTAAAATTGCCTTACATGACTTTTGTTCCTAGCCTAGTGTAAAATTGCCTTACATGACTTTTGTTCCTAGCCTCGTGTAAAATTGCCTTACATGACTTTTGTTCCTAGCCTCGTGTAAAATTGCCTTACATGACTTTTGTTCCTAGCCTCGTGTAAAATTGCCCTTAATTCAAATGACTTTTGTTCCTAGCCTCGTGTAAAATTGCCCTTAAATGACTTTTGTTCCTAGCCTCGTGTAAAATTGCCCTTCATCGCAGGAGGGCAAGAGTGAGAGGGTGTTTCGTTTCGTTTCGTTTCGTTTCGTTTCGTTCCTTTCCGTTCCGTTCTGTTCTGTTCTGTTCTGTTCTGTTCTGTTCTGTTCTGTTCTGTTCTGTACTGTTCTGCTTTGCTTTGCTTTGCTTTGCTTAGCTTTGCTTTGTTTTGCTTTGTTGTGTTGTCTTTTGTTTTGTTTCTTTCTGCCTACGTAGGCTGATACTCCTGCGGACACTCCCTGTATAGACAGGCAAGGATTAATCCCATCTACCCAACAAAGGGAGTGGAGTTTTGTGTGTATGACCGGTTTTTTTTTGTTTTTTTTTTCATCCCGCCATTAAGGCAGCCATACTCCAACTTCGGGGAAAAGGGAGAGGTTCAAAAGGGAAGTAACCGGACCTGTCTGACACAATACTTCTTACCGTCAGAAGAACGATTCCTTCAGAAGAACAATTCCTTCAGCCTTCCCCATGCTTCCAGGTTAGACCTAACTTGTACTCAAATACACCTCAAAAAACGGGTCTGGAGAAGTCTGGAACCTTGAGAGCTACTCAATGGCATTTTTTTTCAGCCATTTTTTTTTTTTCAAATTTTTCAGAATTGTCAGAAAAATATCGGTGTCTGCGCACTCACTGAAAGGTAAAGATGTGCGTGCGTCCACACACGGAACCTCGGTTTATAGTCTCATTTGAAGGACTGTATGGGGAATGGAGTCAGAACCAATGTTAACTCCGAGGGAAAAATCCCCCTGTACCGAAATTCGAACCCGCAACCCCAGGATCACGAGTCCGGCGCTCTACCAACTGAGCTATTCCGGCCCCCCACCCCGCAAGTTGAATTGAGTAATTCTGCAAGAAAACTGTGCCAGCACCTTGGGGGGAAAACGGCAGTGAACACCTTTTTTTTTTTTTTTTTCCTTTTATCACTGTTTCTGATAAGCATGGTAGTTCTCTGCTGTTGAGAACAAAGTCAAATTTGCAAAGTATTTACACTTTACCGTCCCCTTTCTTCGTTCATCCCGTCTTTCCTTTCCTCCGCCCCCCCCCTCCCCCACCCCCCTCCCCCCTCCCCTCCCCCCCACACCCTACCACCGTCCCTTCCTCCCACCACCCTCTATCCCTCCTTACTCTCCCTGACCACGACACTTCTTTTCAAATCCTAGTTTGGTCATTTTCATGGTGACGGAAGCTTGTTTACCTGCATTAGTTTGCTTGTTTGTTTGTTTGTTTGTTTGTTTGTTTTTCCTCTGGGTTGTTTATCTTCATTGTTTGTGAGTCTTTTCTTTACTTTTCTTTCTTTCCTTGGAAAAAAAAGCCGCTTGTTACTTCGATATTTGTCATCCATATTTTGGCGGCAGAATGTTTCAACGTTCATGTTCATGTTCCTCGGGTAGTAAGTCAAGTCAAGTCAAGTCAAGTCAAGTCAAGAACACTTTATTATCTCCAAAGAGAAATTAAGAGTGGCCATGAAAACAACAAATCACAAATCACGAATCACACCCACCCATCCACCCACCCACCCACCCACTCACTCACTCAGAATCATATTCACACACACACACACACACACACACACACACACACACACACACACACACACACCACACACAACACACACACACGCACACGCACACCACACACATACACACACACACACTCGGACGCGCGCACACACACACACACACACACACCACACACACAACACACACACACACACACACACACACACACACACAAACACACGCACGCACGCACGCACGCACACACACACACACACACACACACACAACACACACCACACACAACACACACACACACACTCGGACGCGCACACACCGGATCTTATTGAAAGTTCACTTTTGATTCAGGAGTTTGATGGAATTGGGAACGAAACTGTGTTTAGTTCTGTTTGTTTGGAATTGGATTCTTTCTCATGAATGGTCTCTTTTACCAGTACCATCTGTTTTCCGCGCGGAAGCAAACGATGCTTATAACGGATTGTCCGATGCGCAGTGTTTTCTCAGAGCATTTCAATTGTTTTCCCCGCGGGAAAACACACACACACACACACACACACACACACACACACACACACACACACACACACACACACACACACTCCATTGCTGACCTGGCCAGAAGTATGCTCACACTGTCGTCAACTGATTATTTTTCTACATGCACCCCACCTTCTCTCCCACTCTCCTCCGCTCCCTCTCCCTCCTTCCTTGCCTCTCCTCCTCCCCTCCCCTCCCCATCCCCACCCCCCCCCCCCTGCACCCTCAGATCCACCCCAATTACTCGCAGTTATAGTGCTCACCTCTCACCCATCCCCCACCCCTCCCCGCACCTCACCAAGCCTCTCCTAGGTTGTGCTCAAGTACGGGGGGGGGGGGGGGGGGGGGGGAGGGGGGGAGGGGGGCGGTAAAAAAACAAAGGCCGTGCGCAAACAACGTGGCAATGACCCATATATCCACCATCCCCTAGCCCCTCACCCTCACCCCCTCGCACCCCCACCCCTCACCCCCCCCCCCACCCCCCCCCCCCCCTCCACCCCGCCCCCTCCTCCGCCGTCTCTCCTGTCAGATGTGATGTCCGTCCGAACGAAATAGGTCAGAGATGACGATTGCAAGTCCGTTTATTGGCGCCGTGTAGAATGCATTGGTGAAACCGGATTAACCTGATTAACCTGGAAGATGGGTGACACCGGATTAACCTGGAAGATTAAAAAAAAAAAAATTGAGTAACTAAACTAATGAATAAACGGTATTCAAAAACAAAATGTTTACCTGGTATACACTTACAGGCGAGGGCGATTTTTTGTGTGTTTATCTAAATACTCGTTTTCTTTCTTATATGAATTACATGTTTCCGTTCCTCTGTATGCGCGCGCGCGTGTGCGTTTGTGTGTGTGTGTGTGTGTGTGTGTGTGTGTGTGTGTGTGTGTGTGTGTGTGTGTGTGTGTGTGTGTGCACTCGTGCGCCTCAGTTCGCATGCGTGCGGGCGCGCGCGCGCGCGCGCGCGCGCGTATGTGTGTGTGTGTGTGTGTGTCTTATGTCTGTGTGTCTGTGTGTGCGCCCGCACATGTGTGTGTGTGTGTGTGTGTGTGTGTGTGTGTGTGTGTGTGTGTGTGTGTGTGTGTGTGTGTGTGTGTGTGTGTGAGCCTAATTTCCTTCAATGAAAACAAGTATAATGTCGCGGGACTTATTACTTTCGTTGTTTTTTCCGGATTAAAATGAGGTCATTTCCCTGGCTTATCGCAAGCAAATCATTGAGATTTCCACTCTCTAATTACTGGATAAACAAGTAGTAGAGCAACGTTTGGCGAAGGAGCGTTGCCCATATTTTCTTAGCATTGTTATTCACACAAAATGACGTCCAAAGCCTTAAAAGGCAACCTACATTCATCCCTGCTAACGATGCGCGGCTCCTAAATGGTGTGTTTTATATAAACAGGTCATAGAAATGTGAATAGTATGTTTTATATAAACAGGTCATAGAAATGTGAATAGTACGTTTTATATAAACAGGTCATAGAAATGTGAATGGTATGTTTTATATAAACAGGTCATAGAAATGTGAATAGTATGTTTTATATAAAGAGGTCATAGAAATGTGAAAGGTATGTTTTATATAAACACGTCATAGAAATGTGAATGGTATGTTTTATATAAACACGTCATAGAAATCTAAATGGTATGTTTTATATAAACAGGTCATAGAAATGTGAATAGTATGTTTTATATAAACAGGTCATAGAAATGTGAATAGTATGTTTTATATAAACAGGTCATAGAAATGTGAAAGGTATGTTTTATATAAACAGGTCATAGAAATGTGAATAGTATGTTTTATATAAACAGGTCATAGAAATGTGAAAGGTATGTTTTATATAAACAGGTCATAGAAATGTGAATGGTATGTTTTATATAAACAGGTCATAGAAATGTGAAAGGTATGTTTTATATAAACAGGTCATAGAAATGTGAATGGTATGTTTTATATAAACACGTCATAGAAATCTGAATGGTATGTTTTATATAAACACGTCATAGAAATCAGGTCATTTTCCAGGCCATTCATAAACGAGTCATTTAGATTTCGGACGTGTACAGTATATACAATAACGTAAAGTAGTTTAGGACAGAAACCATCTTTTCCATAAGTATTGTGTTGAAGTATAGTTGTTCAATTTGATTAACTTTTTTTTTTCCCCTTTTTTCCCCTCTTTTCTTTTCCCCTTTTCATTTTTTTCCATTTCCTGTTATTGCTTTTCTTCCCATTCGAAGACACTATGACATCGATCGCTTAAACAGAAAAAAGATTTACTAATTTTAGTGATGACCTGGCTAATCAGTAAGTAAACAAACTATCTATCCAGTAAACTACGTCTTGGGCCAATCGACTTGTCAGTCAGCCTCTTATTGCAAGAGTAAAGAAATGGATCATAATGAATAAATAAGAGCCAAACTATAAAGTTACAGAAAGTAAAATATGAAGAAGGCAAAAATGATTTTTTTTTTTTTTTAATGAGAAAGTCAGGGCTGAAATCGGTTCGATTCGGAGATAAACTGGTGTACTTTTCCAAATATTAATGAATTCACATCAGGTTGAAGATCACGGCTACCTTCTAAAAGAAAACGTAATTGGGTATAATTCTGTGGAAGAGTCAAAATTGTATTTTCACGAACTATATTGAATAGGGGACAGAATAACAAATAGTGTTCTGCTGTTTCTCTCCCATTGCCACAGCTACAAGAAGGATTATTATCCAGATGTCGGTTAACCATATCGTTCTTTAGATCACTCATACCTAAACGGAGCCGGCAGTGAATTACTTGTTCTCTTCTTTTACCAAAATAGTAGTATGGTGGAACTATAGCGTCATCAATAGACAGATATCGTTTCAGTTGGCTCAAGGAGTTGCTAGTTTTAATGTAGTCAGGTAGTGCATTCCATAATTGAGTTGCGGATGGGACGAACGATTTTTTTTTTTTATATAGCTCTGTCTTACATTTCATTACTGTGCGTTCTAGAGGCCTTCGCCTGTGGTGAGGGTTTCTGTCCGAGACTAGAGAAGGAATAAGATGTACTAAATAATTGGGGCTTAGGCCATTAATCATTTTATAGTACTGTATTAGTTTATGCCGTTTTCTTCTTTCCTTTAATGGGCAGAATCCAGACTCTTTGTATAAATTTTGATGGTTTGTTCCACGAACAGTGCCTGTAATGATTCTTAGAGCTTCCAGGTGCAAATTTTCCAGATGCTGCGATTGCGTCTCAGTACAATTATCCCAGACAATGTCGGCATAATCGAAGTGTGGCAATATAAAGGATTTGTATAAGATTTCGAGAACTTTTCTACTTAACTTATATTTATAGCTTTTTAGACATGAAATTAACATTGTAACAGTGGTCATTATATGTTTTATGTGCTCATCCCATTTGCAATCATCTTGAAGAATGATACCTAGGTGTTTATGCTTGTTAGTACCTTGTAGAATTGTAGAACCAAATGTAAGAGGCAATATCACATTCCTATTGCGAGTGAAATTCAACAATTCTGTTTTCTCGACATTAAATTTTACTTTCCAAGTTTTAGCCCATGAGTTTATCTTTTCCAAGTCAGCATTAAGTATTTCAGCGCGGAGATTGGGATTATCGCGTGATAAATACATGCTCGTGTCATCAGCAAAAAGTTTTATGTTGGATTGGATTTCATTTACAATATCATTGATATAAGCTACGCACAAAAAGTTAAGGATCACTTTCACAAACATTTATACCTGTCAAAATAAGAAAGTCAATGCGTTGAAGTTTGGCCAACATTTAATTCCATTCTTTAGTGATAACGATACACAATTGCCTTCAATCTCGAGCAATCGTTTGGTGTGTACATTTGATTAAAGTGGGTACGTATCCAAATTTGATTTCCCAAAGTCATTGAAATCACAAGACAGGGCATACTGATGCTCCCAAAAGCTCAGTAATGCGTGTAACCACCATGGCTGTTCTGGCACTCGACGCAGCGAGCCCTCATCGAGTTGACCAGGTTGGTGAAGATCCTCTGTGGAAGCGCCTGCCACTCAGCCTGCAGCATCTGGTAGAGGTGTTGGGCATCCCTGGGAGGGGGGTGGCTCCTCACTTTGCGATCCAGCTCATCCCAGAGGTTCTCAATCGGGTTGAGATCGGGACTGCATGCTGGCCACTCCATTCTGTTGACTCCAGACTGCTGCAGGAAGTCGTTGACCACCCTTGCCCTGTGGGGGCGAGCATTGTCATCCTGGTAGACAGCCCTCGGTCCCATCTGCTGCAGTGTCTGCACAGCCAGCGGTCGAAGGATCTCATCCCGGTATCGGATGCCAGTCAGGTTACCCTGTACATGATACAAGGGTGTTCTGTGGTGAAGGCTGAAGGCCCCCCAGACCATTACAGAACCTCCACCAAAGGCCACCTTTTCTTGGACAGTGGCGTCAGTAAAGTGTTGCCCTGGGCGCCTCCAGACCCTCAGTCGGCCGTCGTTGTCGTGAAATGTGAAGCGTGATTCATCACTGAACAGGACCTGGGACCATTGCTGACGTGTCCACCTCACGTGACGTGCGCAGATGGCGCGGCGTGCTGCCCTATGGGCTGGAGTTAAGCGTGGCCATACTGCTGGGCGACGAGAACGGAGATTAAACCCATGTAGGCGGTTCCGTATGGTCTGCTGGCTGATGTTGATGTTAGTAGCCACCCTGAACTGCCTTTGAATTATGCTGGAAGGGGCTGTTCTTGTCTGCAGGGCTTGTCGTTCAATGAGACGATCGTCACGTGGGGTTGTCTTCTTTGGTCGACCAGATCTGCATCTTTCATGGACAATCCCAGTGGCTGTGAAGCGTTGAATCAGTCGGACAATGACCAAAATGGACACATGAAGTCGCCTGGCCACTTCTCGCTTGGGAACACCATCTTGGAACCATGCAACAGCTCGTCCCCTATCCAACTCGCTTAATTTTCGTCGTGGAGGCATTGTCAGATCAGGCCTACTACTGGTGGAATGTCTTCTTATATAGCCAAGCGAGCGACAGCATCTCACACATAAACAGCAGTGCTTGCACGTGCATAATGGTTTTTCCATCTGGCAAGTGCAATGTGTTCAGGCAGAACGGTCCAAAACAAGGTCATTTTTCGCAAGTTTCCGCTTTTCCGTTTGCGGCCCAGCTCAGTAGTAGAGAATCCCGTGCAATTTTCGCACTAACACAACATCGCCCACTTACAGCTGAACAAGAATTCATGACAATTTGGCTGGACTAAGAAATAAATAACAGTAGCGAACTGAGTTTATTATGCACCTGTTTTCACATACCGATCCTTAACTTTTTGTGCGTAGTATATATAAGAAACAGGAGCGGGCCTAGTACTGAACCTTGTGGGACACCAGAAGGAATTCTCTTATATATAGATTTTTCGCCTTTTATGGTAACTGCCTGAGTACGATTTAATAAATAATCAGTAAACCATTCATGTAATTTACCTCGTATGCCAATGGCTTTCATTTTATGCAGGAGACCTTTGTGGCTGACACGATCAAAAGCTTTGGAAATGTAAAGGAAAACGGCTTGCGTTGTTGTACCATTATCAAAAGAGGAACACAGATCATTCTATATACAGAGCAGCTGATTGACGGTAGAGTCTCTAGGGATAAATCCAGACTGAGAAGATGAAATAAGTTGATTAGATGATAAAAAATTAAATACATGTTTGTGAATACATCTCTCTAAGACTTTACCAACGCAACTAAGCAATGAAATCGGTCGATAATTATCACACTTCTCTTTTGCAGCCTTTTTATGTAAAGGAGTTACATGTGCAGTTTTCCATATCTTTGGAAATTTGCCTTCATTTAAAGTTCTATTGAAAAGACAGGTCAGAGGGTTTAAAATAACTGGAAGGATGCCAACAGTATTTTGTTGTGAATTAGGTCAGGTCCTACGGCTTTGTTTTTGTCAAGGTTTCTAATGACATTTTCAACTTCAGAGGGAGTGAGTGTAATTTCATTAAGCTCAAGGTCAAGGAATGAAATATCGGGCACTTCATCTTCTTCATTCTCTACAGTAGACTGGCTAATGAAGAAGTCATTGAAAATATCAGCTTTCTCTTTACTTGTGTGATATAAGATATTATCATGCATGATTGGTGGAATTTCGTTAGTGTCCATACCCTTCTTTTTAAGAAAAGATTTAACTAATTTCCACCATTTCCCATTTTTTTCATTTTTCATTTTTTGCCAGACTGTCTTGATTTGTACTCCATATTGTAGTTCTGAGGAACATTGAAGCAAATCGTCTTCTGGAGACGCTGAAATAATTTACTGTTGAAATGTAACCTTGGTGTGAAATATGGCTACGACCACCTGCTTCCTGCCCTGACATGGCCCCTGGCGGTCGGCCGGGCTACAAACAATATAACCTTACCACATTCGTCACCGTTGTGATTACGACGTCATGACATACTACGTCAGAACCAGGGCTGGTTCAGAAATCAGATTCCAGAATAGTTTGCATGCACGCTCCGTGAATTCACAACTGTGACTTTTTTAAAAAGTTTTCATGAAATATAATTAGTCCTTCGAATGAGACTATAAACCGAGGTTCCGTGTGTGAACGCACGCACAACATCTTGCACACACGTCAAATCCCATCACCAACTTTCGGAAGAGAAGGCCAGTTTGGCCGTTGGTATGGATGACACGTTACACATATTCCCCGAAGATGGAGTATGGCTGCCTTAATGGCGGGATAGAAAAAAAAACGGTCATACACACAAAACTCCACTCCCTTTGTTGGGTAGATGGGATTAATACTTGCCTGTCCATATAGGGAGTGTCCGCAGGAGTATCAGCCTGCGTACGCAGAAGAAGAAGAAGACTGGTGGCGTGTAGATGCTTTCTTGCGTGTGTGTTTTTGTGCGTATTTCTAACCCCTTACCTTCGCTTTTTTTTATATGAAAAAACAAACAAACAAACAAACAAGCAAAAAAAAAAAAAAAAAAAAAAAAAAAAAAAAAAAAAAACCCTAACAACAACGAAAACGACACTTCTAACTCAACCCCCCAGAGCACTCAAGTGCTCTTCCTCCTCCTCCTTCCTCCCTCTTTCGCCCCCTTCCCTCCTCCACCCCACCTTCCCTTCCTCTCCACCTCCTGCTCGTACCCCTAGCACCTCTTCCCCTCTCATCATCTTCCTTCATCCCCCCCCCTCCCACCCCTTCCTCCTCCTCCTCCCCCTATTCCTCCCCCCCCCTCACCCCCCCTCCCCCACCAGTCTCATCTCCCATCTTGTCATTTATTACCCCCCCCCACCCCCCACCCCCTCGCACAGACAGAGAAACCCACCTTTTAACGACAGGTGGTAAGGCCTTGGTCTCCCCCCCCCCCCCTTCCCCTCCCCCCTGGACCCCTCCCCATTCCCTTCTTCCTCCACCCTCCACCCTCCACCCTTCACCCCTACCCCACCCCTGTTACACCAACTGGTCACTTTTTGCAACTGACCACTCCTTAAGCGGCACACAATTGCTCGGGCAAGGAAAGAAGAGTGGGGAGTACGGAGGGGGGGGGGAGGGGGGGGGGGGGGGGGGGGGGGGGGGGGGGGGGGGGGGGGGGGGGGGGGGGGGGGGGGGGGGGGGTGGAAGAGGGTGTGGAACGGACACGAGCCGCCTGACGCTTGACCGTGGTTCTCGTGCCGGTCACTTTTTTTTTTTTTTTTAATGTCCGAGTGGTCAAGTCTAGTGTGGTCCAGTCTGAAGATTTGTTTTCGTGTGTGTGGGATGCGCTGCAGTGTCTCTCTCGCTCACAGGACTCAGTGTGTGTGATCGCATGTGTGACTCCTGGGGCCTTTCCACAACATTTGTGTGTGTGTGTTTATGTGCTTTTAATTTATTATTTAATTAAAAAAAAAAAAAACGTTAGTGATAGCTGTTGTGAATTATATGTGGTTTTTACCCATTAAGTACGCGAGTGAAAAAAATTGTAGGATTTATCTGAAAAAAATTGTAGGATTTATCTGGAAAAAAATTGTAGGATTTATCTGAAGAAAAAATTGTAGGATTTATCTGAAAAAAAAAGAGCATTTTAAGAATAAAATCACACACACACACACACACACACACACAAGAACAATAACGTGCAAAAGAATTAAATCAGTAACGACATGTTTCTCCCACCCAGAATGGCAGGCCTATATAAAAATTTAAAAAAAAAGGAAATTCCGCAGATAAGCATTGTTGATGTTCGACACACTGTAGGAGATCGAAAATGTTCAGCCAGAAACTTTTTTTTCCCAAGAAATGACAACTTGAAAAGTTTTTTTGTTTTGTTTTTGGTTTTCAACACGAAAAGTTTTTACCAAAAATAGATCTAGCAAAAGTTACCTTTTCTTTTCTGAAAGGAAAGATAACTTCATCCTAAACTTGTTTATGTGACTATATCATCGCTATGGCGTCAGGTTGTCTCGCCAAATAATGTACATTTTCCTGATGTATCTCAGCGACCAAAAAAAGGGGAAAAAAAAACAAATCAAAGAGACAAGAACATGTTGATTATCTGTTTTTGCAGATGTACAAAGGAAATTTGTTTTTGCTTAGAAAACGCTCCATTTTGTTGTAATACAGACAGATCTCCGTTTTTCCTGTAGGTTTGACACCGTTTTAGGTGCAGTAGATAAAAAGAAAACAATAAAAACAAACAAACCACTTTAAACCGTCAAAACAAGCGTAGAATAGAAGCGACAGAACTAAAATTCAAAGAAAGAAAAGGCAAATGATTTCCGTTAATGCTGTTTTCGTTTACGACAAAAGAAAGGGAGAAAACCCACAGGTTTAAACATAATACTTGAGAGAAGAAATTGTGCCTTGAAAAAAAGCTACCAGGGCATTCTACATCTTGAATTTTGTTATGTTAGGAAACGAAAACATAGATTTTAAACTTTCTAATGTTTTATGTAAACAAAGAACAATATATCTTGAATCGTTAATGTTTTAGAAAAGAACTGGACTTAGATGTTCCGAAGCTCTGTGATGGTTCACAAAAAAAGAAGATATATCTTGAATTTGTTTGGGTGGGAGACTTTTTAACATGTGGGAGAGAGAAAAAAAAACGATATAACTGGAAACTTTTCACTGTTTGACGTGCAGCAAGTTTCCAGGTCTTTTCTTCATACTGAAATAAAGGCTAAACCAGTCTCCTTTCCTCTGCGGACCAGTCGGACAGCGAGCTGATACACTGCACATGACGACTTCAAGCACCACAAGACTTGGCCATCAGTGCTTCAGAAGAAAATGCTGAGGCACCGGCCGCCCCATTAGCATGCGGATGACTCATCTTCCACTCTGAGCTTCAAAGCACTGAGAACTGATTCCTACACTCTTGGACATCGGATGCAATGTGAGTGGACAGCGGACAGCGTCCAAATGCCCTTTGCTTGCAACTGACCAGCACTGAAGCAGGTAAAAGACTTCATGGTCAAATTCAGCCTTGGAGTTTCTTGACTTTCAAGGCGCTGAGCAATGTGTTGAGGAACAAACCTCAGGGGTTGTTGTGAGAAGATTCCAAGATGAAGATACAGATTGCGGAAAAGGCTTATACTCTAGTGTTGTTGACCAACGATGACAAATCTTCACGAATCGTGCTGTAAGATTCCAAGACATCAGTGAAAAACACACAGCTTCCCTTACCGTGTCCGATGAGTGTATTCTTGAAACCTCTGTCTTATACTTTTTTGTGTATGCAACGAACTATCATCGCTTTGGTCGATCATTGTTGAAGCAAGAATCTCGAAAACAAGTGTCTGAAAATGTGTCGCCGGCGTGCAGTTTGAGTTGTTGACAAACTTGTATAGGCTGATCATTTATCTAGTACTTGTGATTTTCATTTACATTCTCTCATTCTTCGTTTCTTCCGTTTGCTTTGACTGTGACGTGTAGCTCCCCCACCCCACCCCCATCCCCTCACTCCAGAAACATCTGCGAGATCGCAGAGGCAGCGGTTTGACTTGCTTCGGCCATGCATGAGTTCTTCTTCAGTTGAAATGGTTTTGTGGTACGTGTCTTTTTTCGTTTAATTTATTATTCTGGTTTTTTAGTTTTAATTTGTTTGGTGCGGGTGGGTGGAAGATAGGGGGAGGAAGTTGAAGGCTTTTTTTTTTCGTTCTTTGTTTTTTGTTTGTTTGGTGGTGATGGTGGTGGTGGTGGTGGTTTTTTTTTTTTTTTTTTTTTTTGGGGGGGGGGGGGTGTGTTTTTTGTTTGTTTGTTTATTTTTTGTTTAGGATTTCATTTGTTCTGTTGTTGGAATCGAGCCTCTTCTTGACTGAATTCTGTTAGTCTTTATCTTCTACTTCGTTTGTATTAACTTTTTTTTTTTTTATCCCCGTTCTGTTGTTGTTTGTGTTGCTGCTCAAAATGGTGGTTAGTTAGTTGAATCTTTAAATTCAACTTTTCACCGCCACCATCATCATCATCATTATCATCATCATCATCATCATCATCATTATCATTATCATCGTTCTTATCATGATCTTCTTCTTCTTCTTCTTCTTCTTCTTCTTCTTCTTGCTTTTCTTATTTTTCTTCACACTCTTCCTTCTCTCTGTCGTTCTCACTGTCTCTTCGTCTCTTTCTTTCTTTCTTTCTTTCTTTCCTTTAATGGTTATCATCGTCATTATCGTCGCTATCCTGATCATCCTTAGGATAGTTTTCGTCGTCTTTCTCATCCTCCGCCTCTTCCTCCTCTTCTGTTTGTTGTTTATTTCATATTTTCGCTTTTCTTGTTTTCGTAAACGCGCGATCCTACACATTTTAAAAATTTTTTTCTCGTGCGGAGTTCATTATTCCTTTGTTTACCTTCTCTCTCTCTCTCTCTCTCTCTCTCTCTCTCTCTCTCTCTCTCTCTCTCTCTCTCTCTCTCTCTCGTCCCCAACCCTACTACCCCTCCGTCGTCCTTCCCCGTTGTGTCTCTGAAAGCTTTGCTAATCAATGCAGTCTTCTCGCGCTGTGATTGGCTAGCTAGTAATTCAACGTCGCTTTGTAGCTTTGGTGACGTTATAAGGATGATACATAATACGTTGATTCGCCTTGAACACGTGATACGCTGATTGGTGTGTAGTATATCGTAATAGCCTACACTGATTGGTGTGTATTGTATCGTGTCGGATGCTGATTATATGATAATGGCGTAGCTGTTGTTGTCTTTGTAGAGTGTATATGATAATGGCGTAGTTGTTGTTGTCTTTGTAGAGTGTATATCCTCTTTTCCTTCTTTGCAGTGGATGGATATGTGGAATCTCTTTGTAAAGATTTCGCGGCTGACGAATGTTGGAACTTTCCTTGATGACAATCTCTCTCTCTCTCTCTCTCTCTCCTCTCTCTCTCTCTCTCTCTCTCCTCTCTCTCTCTCTCTCTCTCTCTCGTGGTTTTGGATAAAGATTTACTCCTTTTTTTATGTCTTTCCTGTGTCTTCTTATTTCTTTCTTCTCTGCTTTAGTCCTATGTGTATGTCTCTGTTTGTGTGTCTCTGTCTCCTTCTGTCTGTCTGTCTGTCTGTCTGTATGGCTGGTTGGCGGGCTGGCGGGCTCTCTCTCTCATTCTCTCTCTCTCTCTTTCTCTCTCTTTCTGTCTTAGTTCAAGTCATCAGTATCTGAATTCATATCTGTATCTGATTATCTTTTACTTATCGTGCATTTCTTTAGAGGTGTGTGTGTGTGTGTGTGTGTGTGTGTGTGTGTGTGTGTGTGTGTGTGTGTGCGTGTGTGTGTGTGTGCGTGTGTGTGTGTGTGTGTGTGTGTGTGTGTGTGTGTGTGTGTGTGTAGAGAGAGAGAGAGAGAGTATGTGGGTGTGTGTGTGGTGTGGTGTGTGTGTGTGTGTGTGTGTGTGTGTGTGTGCTGTACTTCGAGTATCTAGAAGCAGTTATCCTTTTCCACTTAGTTTCTTCGATCTTTGCTTTACATTCTTTCTCCACCCCCCCCCCCCACCCCCACCCCTGCTCCCCCCCCTTCCCCCCTCCTACCCCCTTTTCCCATGTCCTTGTTTCAGAATTTTCGTCAATAAAATCAAATTTTGCTTTGCTTAGATATTATGTCCAATTCCGCTGCCCCCCCCCCCCCCCCTCTCCCCTCTCCGCCCCTCTCCACTGAAAGTGAGAAGCTGGGGGGAAGGGGAGGGAGAGGGGAATTGAGAGGAGTGGGGGTGATGATAGGTGACTTGATGGAGGAGGGAGAGGGAGTGACAAGGGAGAAGCGAGGGGGATTAGGAAGAAAGGAAAAAACGACGGAATAAGGTGGGGGGGGGAGGGTAGGGAGGGAGGGAGGGGAGCGGGAAGGAGGGGAAGGAGGGGGGGGGAAGAGGAAAGGGCAGGGCCCCGGAGAAAAACTGACCAGGGGCGGCTTACTCTGTGGTCAGCGTGACGACTTTTGCTGCATGGCGGATCACCCTTTCTTTTTGCCCCGCCCCCCCCCCCCCCCCCCACACCCCTTCCTTCTCATCTCTCTCTCTTTCTCTCTCTCTCTTTCTCTCTCTCTTTCTCTCTCTCTCTCCCCACTCTCTCCTCTCTCTCTGTCTCCTCTCTCTCTCTGCCTCCTCTCTCCTTCTCTCTCTCTCTTCTCTCTCTCTCTCTCTCGTCTCTCCTTCTTTTCTCTCTTCTCTCTCTCTTCTCTCTCTCTCTTCTCTTCTCTCTCTTTCTCTCTCTCTCTCTCTTCTCTCTCTCTCTCTTCTCTCTCTCCTCTCTTCTCTCTCTCTCTCTTTCTCTCTCTCCTCTCTTTTCTCTTCTTCTCTCTCTCTCTTTCTCTCTCTCTCTCTCTCCTCTCTCTCTTCCTCTCTCTCTCTCTCCCCCCCCTCCCCACCTTCTTTTATTTTTTTTTCTTTTTGCTGTGTGTGTGGTCAGTCCACAAGCCGAACAAATGTTTTCTTGTGCTTCTCTCAGTGAATTTAAGAAGAAGAAAAAAAAAAAGGAGCATTCAAAAAAAAAAAAAAGGAAGGGTGGCGGCAGGGAATGAGAGGAGAGGTGGGAGGAGGAGGAAAGGGGGAAGGGGGGGTGGGGTGGGGGTTGGATTCAGTGGACAATAATTGTGATGACAGTGAGTGATTTTTTTTTTTTTTTTTTTTTTTTTTTTTTTTGCTCTCGAAGTCAGGGAGCATTCTGGTGACGAGGTGGGTGAGGGGGCTGGGGGTGGGGGTGAGGGGACTGGGTAAGGGAGGAGGGGGGAGGGAGAAGAGATGAAGAGGTAGGGTAAGAAGGAGGAGAGGAAGGATGTGAAAGTTGGTTGGGAGGGGGGGGGTGAGGGCACTGGGGGGGGAGGGGGGCTCTGTCAAGCTGTTGAACTTAAAAGGAAAAAAAACAGCGTGTGTTGCGGTGTTTTGGGCTGAGTGGCTCCAAGCCAACGGTGTGGGGTAAAGCCAGGGGGTTGGGGGCACGCTAGGGTCAAATCCCTTTTTGTACTCCCAGTTCTTACAGAACAAGGGAGTGCTTTACAATGGGAATGAAGAAATGCTGTCTGTGTGTCTGTCTGTCTGTCTGTGTGTCTGTCTGTCTGTCTGTCTGTCCGTGGTCAAAATGTGTTCAACTCGCTCCAGACTAAACTTCTGGGCCGATCTTTCTGAAAATTTGGACGTATGTTCATCATGGGTCACGGATGATGCCCAATGTTTTATTTTACAAGAATAGCCGTTGCTAGCGGCTATAATGGCCCCAAACGGTTTTTCTTCTTTATGGAATATCTCAGAAAGTACTTGCATTCAAGATAAACTGGGAACACGTTTATATGCTTTGCATCTTTTTTTTTTTTTTTTTAATCGCCTGCCTTCCCTAACCCGCGTCTCTCTCTCTCTCTCTCTCTCTCTCTCTCTCTCTCTCTCCTCTCTCTCTCTCTCTCTCCTCCTCTCTCTCTCTGTCCTCTCTCTCTCCTCTCTTCCTCCTCCCTCATCTCTCTTCCTCTCGCCCTCCTTCCTCTCTCTCTCTCTCCATCTCTCTCTCTCTCTCTCCCCTCTTGTCTCTTCCTCCCTCCCTCATTCTCTCTTCCCTCTCGCCCTCCTTCCTTCCCTCCCTCTCTCTTTCTTTCTCCATCTCTCTCTTCTCTCTCTCTCTCTCTCTCTCTCTCTCTCTTTTCTCCCCTCCCTCTGTCTCCTCCTCTCCCTCATTCTCTCTCTCCCTCTCGCTCCTCCTTCCTTCCTCCTCTCTCTTCTTCTCTCCTCTCTCTCTTCTTCTTCTCTCTCTCTCCCCTCTCTCCTCT
>CM065747.1:33671663-33681663 GCA_033310375.1 Conus canariensis
TTTAAAAAATTTTGGGTTTTTTTTGGGGGGGGGGTTTTTGGGGGACTTTTTTTTAAAAAAAAATTTTTAAAGGGGGGGGGGGGTTTTGGGTTTCAAAGGATGGGGGGGGGTGGGGTGGGGGGGGGGGGTTTTTTGGGGGGGTTTTTGAAGTTTTTTTTTGGGTTTGGGGGGATGATTACGGGGGGGTTGTTTTTTTTCCCCCCGGGGTTTGGGTTTTTGGGGGTTTTTTTTCCCCCCTTTTTTGGGGGTTTGGGGTGGTTTGTTGGGGTTGGAGGGGCGGCTTTTTTTTTGGGGGCCCCGGGGGGGGGGGGTTTCTTTTGGTTGGTTTGGGGGGTTTTTTGGGGGGGGGGAAAAAAAATTTTTTACCCCCCCTTTCCTCCCCCTTTTTCCCCCCCCCAAAAAAAAATTTTAAACCCCCTCCCCCCCGGGAACCCGGTTTATTTTTTTTTTGGGGGGGCCAAAAAATTTTTTCCAAAGGGGGGGGGAAAAAAAAAAAAAAAAAAAAGGGAAAAAAACAAAAAACCCCTTTTTTAAAATTTTGGGGTTTTTTGGGGCGGGGAAAAAGTTTTTTGAATTCCCGAAGGGGGGGGGGTACAGGGGGAAAAAAAATTTTTTTCTTTTTTTTTGGTTTGGTTTTTTGGGGTTAAAAAAAGAAAAAATTTTGCGGTTTTTGTTTAAAAAAATTTTTACTTTGGCAAACAAAAAACTTTTTCAAAAATTTTTTATTTTTTTTTCCTTTTTTTTTTTTAAAAAAACTTTCCCCTGAAAAAGGGAAAAATTTTTTAATTCCCCGCTTTTTTCCCTTTAAAAGTTCCCCTTTTTTTTTCTTTAATTTTAAAATTTTCCCCCTCCTTGGGGGAACCCGTTTTTAAATTTTAATTTTCCCGGGGGGCCTCCCCAAAAAAGTTTTGTTTTCTTTTTCTCTTAAAACCCGAACCCCCCTGAAATTTTTTTAAACTTTTGGGGACCCAAAAAAAGGTTTTTTGGGGGAAAACCTTTTTTCCCTTTAGGGGGGAAATTTTCGGGGGGAAACCCAAGGGGAAAAAAGGGGAAACGGCTTTTTAAAAAAGGGGGGGTTTTTGGGCCCAAAGGGTAAACGCTCTTTTTCCCCCATGAAAAAATTTTTTTTAAAAATTTTTTTTTTGGCAAAAATTTTGGGCCCCCGGGGGGAAAGAAAAAAAAAGGTTACGCGGACCCAAACCCTTTGGGGAAATGTTTTGGCCAAATTTTTGAAAAATTTGTTTTTTTTTTGGGGCCCGGGGGGGGAAAAGGGAAAAACCCAAATGGTTTTTCTGGGGGGAGAAATTTTTTTCAAATTTTGCTGCGTCACACCGGCCCTTTTTAAACCATTCGGATTAAAGGAAAAAATAGTCCCCAAATTTAAAAATGGGGGGAAAAACCCCCCTTACCAAAAAAAAAAAAATTTTCATTTAAACCCTTTTTTTTAGGTTAAAACCTTTTCCCTTTTATTTTTCCCCCCCAAAAATGAATTTGCCCCTTTTTTAAACATTTTACTTTAAAACAACGTTTTTTTGTTTTTTTTTGTTTTTTTCGGGGAATTTTGGGGGCCCAATTGGCCAAAAATTGAAGCATAAAAAAGGGTTAAGGCATAAACCGAATCCTTTTCCCTGGTACCTAAAAGGGTTTTTTTTCCTCCCCCCCCGGGACCTTTAAAGGGATGGGGGGGGGGGGGGGGGGGGGGGGGGGGGGCCCCCCCAAAAAAACCCCCCCCCCCCGGGGTTTTCCGGGTCCTTTGGGTTAAAAACGGGAAACGGCCCAAAAAAAAACCCCGTCGGAGGAGGGAGCGGACGAACACAAAAAAGTGGGGATGGGGAAATGGAGGAGGGTTGGGAGATTGTAAATTTGAGCCGGGGAAAAGGGCCGGTGATAAATTGATGAAATTTTGCCCAATTGTTTTGGGAGAAAAAAGGGATTTGATGGTTGAAGAAAAGAGAAGATATGATCTGTGAGACCACAAGGGAAAAGCAGGGGGGAAAAGAAAAGGGGGAAAAAAAAAAGGGGCCAGGAGCCGGACGAAATGATAGATGGAGCAAGACGGGAAGGTTTGGGGTTTTAAAGGGATTTTTTTCCCCAGCGACGTAAAAAGATGAATGTGTGGAAAGAAGTTTAGATTGATGTGGGGAAGATGGGGGGTTTGGGGGCAAGATGGGTTGTTAGGGCGGGGGGGGGGGGGAAAAGGGGTGAAAAACGGGGGGAAAATGGGGGGGGGAAAAAGGGGGGGGGGGGTTTGACTCTGGGGGGAAAAGGGAAGGGGGGGGGCGGGGGGGGGGGGGGGAAAGGGGCAAACGTTTTTTTTTTTGATTCTAATCCCCCCCCAACCATCCAACCCCCCACAAACCGGCCTGTCCTTTTTGGCTTCGAGCAAGATGGGAAACACCGAAAAAACAAAGCTGGCGGTTTGACTTCGCTGTGTGTGTGTTGGGGGGGGGGGGGGGGGGGGGGGTAAAGTACCGCGTGTATTTTTTATCCCACGGCATGCATCCGCGCTTTTACGTGTGTTTTCCTTTTCCTCCCGTAATGAAAAAAAAAGGGAAACGAGGGCGCATGTTTCTAAAAAATTTAAAAGAAAATTTCTTCAAATTACACAAAGCTTTGACTAATGGGGGGGCTTTGTGTATCTGCAATGTGCGGGTAGGGGGGTGGGTGGGGGGGGGGGGGGGGGGTAAGGGGAAAGGAAGGAGGGGGGTGGAAGGCACGTTGGAGTACGTGTGTGCGCCCCTGCGTGGGCGTTTTTGTTCTCTTCTGTCCTCCAAAGTATCTTTGGTTGTCTGTGGGGGGTCTGTCTCTATCTTTTTCATTTCTGGTGTGGTGTTTTGTGTATGTGGTTTTGTGTGTGTTTTGTGTTGTGTGGTGGTGTTGTGTGTGTGTTGTGTGGTCTGGCTCTTCGTTTCATTGTCGGTGTGCTGTGTGTGTGTGGTGTTGTTGTGTGTGTGTGTGGTTTTTTTTACTTTTGCATTGTCTGGTGTGGTCCTGTGTGTGTGTGTGTGTGTGGTGTTTTTGGTGTGGTGGGTTGTGTGGTGTGTGTGTGCATGGATTTTTGGGGTATTGCTTCATCCGCACATGCCTTACAACGTTATACAACTTATGACCTATGACAAAATACAAAAACAGATTTTCCACCACAGACTAACATACAAAACCCTGGGGAGCTCATGTTATTGGACTGCTTCCAACCTGTATTTGGGCCCAAATTATATCCTTTTTTTTTTCTCTTCGGAGACAGAAAATAATAACCAACTCTGAAACACATTTGTCTTTTTTTTTTTCTGCTACTAATGTTATGTACAAGATGTGACAACGCTGGAATTAGTTTAGTTTTAGTTAATGTCTGAATTTGACACTGTCCCCACAAACCTCTGGTTTTCAATGGCAAAAAAATTGTTCTTGTTCTTGTTCTTTTTAAAAGTAGGTTCACAAAATAAGGGGTTTAAAAGTTTAGGACCCCATTTTTTTGTTGTTTTTTTTTATATACTTGGAATGAAAAAACAGAGGGGGCTAGAAAGGGGGGGAAATTCATTTCCGCAACATTTCCTCAAAATACAAAATTTTCTTATTCGAGGGTTTTAAGGTCGTTTAACACTCCATGTGTTTTCTTCGACCGTGATTTAAAGCAAAACCAGGGCCCTACTCGTTTGCAATATTTTAACACAGACTTTGAAATACAAACTTAACTGGCCTCCTGATGTCAAATAACTTTGGGCCATTAGAAATTGAGAAACCCATAAAGACATGAGGAGCAAAAAAAAAAAAAAAAAAGATCTGTTGTGACATAGATACACGTGTGTGTTGTGTGTGTGTGTGTGTGTGGTGTGGTGTGTGTTTGCTTGCGAGGGGTTGGAAGAAGTTGAGAGAGAGAGAGAGAGAGAGAGAGAGAGAGAGAGAGAGAGGTGAGGGGGGGGGGGGAGGAATGGTCGTACAGTGGAGAAAGCCTGCGAGGGAAGAGAGGGCAAGGAGGTCGCTGTATACCGCAAGCTGTTGTTGTTGTTGTTGTTGTCGTCGTAACCCTGGCTAAAAGGTCACTCCATGGGAACGTGTGTTCTCGGACTAACTGACCACGCGTACCCTGGCTAAAAGGTCACTCCCATGAGGAACGTGTGTTCTCGGACTAACTGACCTAGCCGTCCCACACCAGAAAAAATGTACTAAAAAAAAAAAAAAACCTAAAAAAAAAAAGAAAAAAAGAAAAAATGTACTGAATCCATACTGAACGAGGAAATCTTAAAATGGAAAAGCAAACAGTACATGACGAACAAGTAGGATAACTCTTCCTTTCATGAAGAAATGATTACACGTGGACGTGTAAATTATGTCATCTTTGAGAACAAGAGTTACCTTACTTTTTCAGGGTTTTTTTATTTTTTTAATTTTTTTTTTTTAATCAGTATTGAACTAGTTTTCAAAGTATCTGAAGGCTATTACCACCTGATTTTATGCATACTATGTAACGTTTGTTTGAATAAAACGAAGTTAATAAGCAGTGCTTTAAAATGTCAGTCAAAACGCACGCTTGCCACACGCTCTCAAAAAGACTTGTGAATGGACGTCAACGCGGTGACAGCCCTGATATGGCCTTTTGCGGTCGGCTGGGCTATAAGCAACGTTACCTTACCTACGCTCAAAAAATAAATAAATAAATAACTGAGAAAGAAAAGAAAGAAAAAAGAAGAAAGAAAGAACAGATCCCTATCATTCTCATATGACTTATCCATTTTCCGTCTCTGAGCACGGGAACTATGGCGAAGCTTTTCACTGGCGTTCAGGTTTCCAAGGCCTTACATAGGCCACCGCGCTTGAGGCAACTGACCAATTTACAAAGCGAGTATTTGGTCAAGGGGGGCCATGGAGTAGCTCTAAGTTTGATTTTTTCCTGTCCTGTGAGTACCAGGGTTCAGATAGTTCCACAACAGTGCGTGTATCTTGTAAAACGAAAAACATCACACAACAAAAACAAAAAAAACAACAACAACACCAACAACAATATCTTAGGCGACTTACAAAGACGAAGTTCGCCTTTCTTTTGTCAATTTGAATTTCCAACACTGTTACACAAAATAGAAAGCTGATGTTGCATTTGTGAGGTAAGGTCACTTCCATTTTCTAGATTTTTTTTTTTCGATTTTCATCATCATTATTGTTGTTGTTGTTGTTGTTACTGTTGTTAGTAGTATCGTCATTAGCATTATTCTTCTTGTTGTTGTTGTTTACATTTGACATTTTTTCCTGATTTTTCAAAAACAGAGTTTTCATTCATATCAATCGTACCAAGACTACCTGTATCTGGGTTTTGACACCATTCAAAAGGGAAGCAACTCGGGGGGGAGCTGGGAAGCAATGATAATCCTTCAGAGATGAACGCCCCCCCCCCCCCCCCCCCCCCCCCCCCCACACCACACACACACACCTCCCCCTCCCCCGCCCCCTGTATTTCGGCTTGATCTGATTCGTGCCTATGGTGGATGGATTAGGTTTTTTTTAATCGAAAAGAAACTAGATTCCATGTGTAAACTTGGTCTTTGTTTTTCATGTCTCTTATTTTCATACATCATTATTTCTGGATTAAGTGATTCGCCCCATTTCTGTAATCTACCTTGCAATTGGTTCTTAATAAAGAAGACTGCAGTTCATCTCTTTGTTTACATCTCCCCCGATCCCTCAAGTCCCGTGAAACCAGCTTTCAACATGCACAAAAAAATTCAAGGGAAGGAGATCGTATACCACTGTGCCACCGCCAACACCTCCCCGAAAGCGAGCACTCGAGAGGCTTTTGCGTTATGATTGGCTGCGGCGGGAAGAGCGTGGCGCGCGCTTAGCGGCAAGTGGGAGGGATTAGCTTGTTTTTGTCACGCACGCGGCGCGTGTCGCCCCTTCCCACAATAGGCCGCGCGAAGGTAAAGGTCGTTGCCTGCCGTTGAATGGTTTTTTTCTCCTCCGACACAGTCGAGGAGGAGTCGACGCACGAGCTCGACCGTTACGGCAAGTTCACTGTGCGAGTTATCATAGAGTGACATACCACAAAACAAACCGGTTTTGAAATTCAAACGCGTGGCCCCTCTGTAGAGCAATTCACTTGGAAACAATGTGTACGACATAAGGCGAATTGCAATGCGAATTACCGGTCTATGTCACATGACACTCACGTGTTTCCAGGCAAATGAGATTCTGAAAAGCAGTCCACAATAATATTTCTTTTTTTTTTTTCTTCTGTGTACGCAAGCTGATACTCTTGCGGACACTCTCTGTATAACAGGCAAGGATTAATCCCATCTACCCAACAAAGGGAGTGGAGTTTTGTGTGTATGACCGTTTTGTTTTGTTTTTTATCCCGCCATTAAGGCAACCATACTCTATCCTCGGGAAGGTGCATGCTATGTGTAACGTGTCATCCATACCAACGGCCAAACTGGCCTTCTCTTTCCGAAAGTTGGTGATGGGATTTTACGTGTGTGCGAGATGTTGCGCATGCGTTCACACACGAACCTCGGTTTATAGTCTCATTCGAAGGACTGTATGGGGAATGGAGTCAGAACCAATGTTAACTCCGAGGGAAAATCCCCCTGTACCGAAATTCGAACCCGCAACCCCAGGATCACGAGTCCGGCGCTCTACTAACTGAGCTATTCCGGCCCCCAGGGGTATTTTTTAACGTTGAAATTATACCCACGGCAAAATGCGACACATGACTGCTCCGCCGATTGCCAGGGATATCCCCATGCTTTGTTCATGATGTCTGTTTCTCTTCAGTTTCATATACTGCGCCCCCCCCGAGGTTCAGTCGACAGGAACAAAATGCAAAACAGATCCACCGGTCGAGAGGGCTGGTGGGTTGTCAAGGGATTTTGATGTTTTTGTGTGTTTGTGTGTGTGTGTGTGTGTTGTGTGTGTGTGTGTGGTGTGTAAAAAAAAAGAAAATGTATGTCAAGGATGGCGATGAAAAAGGTCAGGAGAAGGGAGGAGGGGGGGAGGAGGAGAAAGAACGAATGACCATATAACAAAACATAAAAAAAAAAAAAAAAAAAAAACCCCACAACGCGTTTCTTTTCTTCTTTTTTTTTTTGTTCTAATTTCTTCCTGTTTCTTCTCTTCCCCCCCCTCCCCCCCCCCTCCCCCTTCTCCCCCTTTCACCCTTTTCCCCTTTTTTTTTTTCTTACTCTCTGTCTGTCCTTTTTTCTGTCTTTCTGTCTTTCTTTCTTCCTTCTTTCCTTCCTTCCTTCCTTCCTTTGTTTCTTTCTTTTCCCCCCTTTCTTCATTTTCTCTTTTTTTTTTCTGTTTCACTTTTTTTTTTTTTTTATTCGTACTTCCCTTTCCCACAGGTCCTGCTACCTTTCTGTCTTTCATGATTTTTTTTTCTTTTCTTTTTCTTTTTTTTTTTTTTTTTTTTTTCTTTTTTTTTTTTCTTTTTTTTTTTGCCTTTTTTTTCTTTCTTTCTACTTACTTCTCCTCTCTTTCTTTCTTTCTTTTTTTTCTGCCTGTCTTTCTTCCTTTATATCTTTCCTTTCTGTTTTCTTCTACCTGTGTGTCTCTCTCTTTATTTCTTTCTTCCCCAGTCTTCATCCCTTCCTTCTTTCCTTTCTTTCTTCTCTCTGTCTCTTCTCTTATTTCTTCTTTCATTCTTTCATTCATTTGTTTTTTTTTTCTTGGCTGCTGTTGGTTTTAATTCTGCCTTTT
Source organism: Conus canariensis (assembly GCA_033310375.1). Lineage (NCBI taxonomy): Eukaryota > Metazoa > Mollusca > Gastropoda > Neogastropoda > Conidae > Conus > Conus canariensis. The sequence goes on from CM065747.1 coordinate 33,679,350, forward strand.
CCAGCCCTAATATGACAATTGTAGTTAGTTAGCTACTAACACCATGGATTTGTTACTTTCTCTCTTGCTGATATTGTGTAAGAAAGAAAGAAAGAAAAGATGAGTTTGTTCGACCGCCTCTTCATTCGTGGATTCGCTTCTTCAGTGGTGTGTGTGTGTGTGTGGTGTGTGTGTGTGTGTGTGTGTGTGTGTGCGTGTGTGTGTGTGTGGGTGGGTGGGTGTGTGGGTGAGTGTGTGTGTGTGTGTGTGTGTGTGTGTGTGTGTGTGTGTGTGTGAGTGTGTGTGTGCGTGCCTGCGTGCGTGTGTGTGTGGTGTGTGTGGTGTGTGTGTGTGTGTGTGTGTGTGTGTGTGTTCAGTTCTTTTCGGTTATGCTCGCATTGCTTACATTAGGTTTGGTTTCGTTCCGTTCAGTTCAGTTCTGAATGGATGGGGTCGGTTTGGTATGAGCGTTAGTTACTTTTTTTTTAATTGTAAGATGCACGAACACCCCCCCCCCCCCCCCCCCCCCCACACACACACACACACACATGCATCCACGGCATCCCTGCACCTACGCATGGACACACACACAAGCACGCTCTCTCTTTCTCTCTCTCTCTCTCTCTCTCTCTCTCTCTCTCTCTCTCTCCCCCCCCCCACACACACACACACACACAAACCAAGTCATAAGAGAGAAGAGAGAGAGAGAGAGAGAGAACTGGAACATTTAATGACTTATGGCACAATGGCCTCTGTCACAGGGTGAGTGACGTCACAAATCATTTCAAGAGGGAAGAAATCATACTGAAAGCAATAATCCGACAAAAACTCTTACAGGCATAAGTGGGGACGTGACAAAAACTTATTTGTTTTTCATTCCATGCGTAGACATTCATCTGTTCACTTCTGGAGATTTTTCTTTTAACACATCACTATGAAGCCTTTAGCAATTGGCTCTTTTCTCTTATTTCAAAACGTTTGTACAAAAACCAAGCAAGCTGACGAGTAATATTAGCATTTTCATATGTCAAAATTTCTATCAGATACTGGTTTTCGAAATGAGGTGGAATAGTTTTGAAAATATTGGGGCGAATATTGTTGTACTGAAGACACTCAAACAAAACATGTTTTTCATCCTCTAGTTCATCTGCACAGAAGGGACATTCATTCATTCCCGCAGAAGTATCCCGCATGAAACGATTTCTGTGAGAGTTTATGTCGCTCACCCCTAATCTGAACCTCGTCAAGGATTCTCTGAAGCACTTTATCTTAACTTCAGAAAAATAATTTTCTGGTACAAGCATTGTTTTGAATGATGTGTACAAGGTGAAACGTCTACTGTCGCTCATGTCTGCAAACCACTCTTGTTTTGTTACGTCTGTAATTCTTTGTTTAAAAACAGACAGAAACATTAAATCATTTTCTACACTTTGGTTTAGTCAAACAAAATTGAAACCCAATGTCTGTAAAAGTATCCGAGTTTTTGTGACCCAGTTAATTTTCCCTTGGTTGTCCAGCCTATTTAGAAGGTCGTAAGCTTGCTTGGGTAGGCGAATCTGTGTCCATCTTTATGATACGTAGCCAGTATTTCACAGCTCTGATACAACAGTTCACTTGAAGCTGGTTCTGTAAGCCAGATGGCGAACTTGACAGTAGTGCAAGATCATCTGCAAACATTAGAATGAATAGTTCAACAAGACCGGGACAAAAGTTGTAAACCATGCTTTCCTTCTACCGACAATTGTTCTGATAACTGATTGATGACTACGGAGAAAAATGTTGTGCTAGCAACGCATCCCTGTCTCAAACCTTGTGGGCAATCGAAACAGTCCTTGAAGTCGTTCTGCACACGTACGCGTGCTTTTAAATACTCGTACATCGCCGTTACCGCTTTGGTAAATGTACATGATGTGCCAGCTTTGATCAAGGCTCTCAATAACATTATATGTTGAACCGAGTCATACGCCCTCTTTGATCGACGAACATACATCTAGTTTTCCGAGTTTGCTCAAATACTTATGGATTACGGACTATAGGGTAAAAATATGATCCGTGGTAGAATATCCTCTTCTGAATCCCGCCTGTGATTCTGACCACAAGTTATGATCTTCCAACCAGAAATACAATCGATTGTTTAACGTAGATGTAGAACATTTTCCGATCAAGCTCAGGAGTGATATTCCCCTGTAGTTGGCGGATTTTCATGATCACCTTTCTTAAAAATGGGCACAATGATGGCTTCTCGCCACATGTCTGGAAAAGTCCCCGACAAAAAAAAAAAAAAGAAAAAAAAAAAAAAAAAACTGAATTGGATAGTTCTGTGAGAAACTCACAT
>CM065747.1:33686663-33689163 GCA_033310375.1 Conus canariensis
TCAGACGAAAACAGTACTATGGATTCATTTCTTTAAGACAGTTTGTGGTTTTACGAATAAAGCAGCTGTTTTAAATTTTTGAATCAAAGAAGTAACCATATACATTGGTGAAAGCTTCCTCCGTTTGAAGTCTCCAGCTGGGAGGTGGACGTGGGCTTTAAAAAGTCCTTTTTATGGCCCCCCAAAAACACTGACAGGGTCAGTTGACCTGATCATATAACTCCAGGCAACTTTGTGTGTGTGTGTGTGTGTGTGTGTGTAAAAAGTCCTTTTTATGGCCCCCCAAAAACACTGACAGGGTCAGTTGACCTGATCATATAACTCCAGGCAACTTTGTGTGTGCGTGTGTGTGTGTGTGTGTGTGTGTGTGTGTGTGTGTGTGTGTGTGTGTGTGTGTGTGTGTGCAGTGTGGTATGTGTGTGTGTTGTGTGTGTGTGTGTGCGAGTGTGTGTGTGTGTGTGTGTGTGTGTGTGTGTGTGTGTGTGTGTGTGGTGCTGAGAAATAGCTCCAGGCTAAACGACCTCTCTCTCTCTCTCTCTCTCTCTCTCTCTCTCTCTCTCTCTCTGTGTCCAGTTTTTGTACGTCTGTGCCCTTTTTCTCTGTGTTTTCTTTCTCCACCCCCTCCCTCTGTCTGTCTGTCTGTCTGTCTCCCTCTCTCTCTCTCTCTCTCTCTCTCTCTCTCCTCTCTCTCTCACGCACACACACACACACACACACACACACACACACACACACACACACACACACACACACACACGCGCGCGCGCGCGCGCGCGCACTCACCCTGCGGAGCTGGGCTTTCAAATTCTTTCCTCCTTCACCTCGCAGTGTCCGGCCAGTCCTGTCCAATCAGTGTGGACGTGATCGGAAAAAGGTGTCCGAACCCTCCGCCACCGCTCCACAGGCTGTTCGGTCCCCCCTTCAAACCTATGCCCGGGAGATTTGGGGGGGGGGGGGGGGGGGGAGAAGGGATCCTCATACGAGTCGCTTACTGGCTTGCACCTATCCTATCCCTCTCTGTCTATCTTCTTCACCCATCCTATCCCTCGCTGTCCTCCTTTCTTCACCCATTCTATCCCTCACTGTCCTCCCTCCTTCACCCATCCTATCCCTCTCTGTCCTCCCTTCTTCACCCATCCTATCCCTCTCTGTCCTATCTTCTTCACCCATCCTATCCCTCTCTGTCCTCACTTCTTCACCTATCCTATCCCTCTCTGTCCTCACTTCTTCACCCATCCTATCCTTCTCTGTCCTCCCGTCTTCACCTATCCTATCCCTCTCTGTCCTCCCTTCTTCCCCCATCCTATCCCTCTCTGTCCTCCCGTCTTCCCCCATCCTATCCCTCTCTGTCCTCCCTTCCCCCATCTTATCCCTCTCTGTCCTCCCTTCTTCTTCCATCCTATCCCTCTCTGTCCTCCCTTCTTCCCCCATCCTATCCCTCTCTGTCCTCCCTTCTCCCCCCATCCTATCCCTCTCTGTCCTCCCTTCTTCCCCCATCCTATCCCTCTCTGTCCTCCCGTCTTCCCCCATCCTATCCCTCTCTGTCCTCCCTTCCCCCATCCTATCCCTCTCTGTCCTCCCTTCCCCCATCCTATCCCTCTCTGTTCTCCCTTCTCCCCCATCCTATCCCTCTCTGTCCTCCCTTCCCCCATCCTATCCCTCTCTGTCCTCCCTTCTCCCCCCATCCTATCCCTCTCTGTCCTCCCTTCTCCCCCCATCCTATCCCTCTCTGTCCTCCTTTCTTCACCCATCCTATCCCTCTCTGTCCTCCTTCCCCTATCCTATCCCTCTCTGCCCCCTTTCCCCATCCTATCCCTCTCTGTTCTCCTTTCCTCCCCATCCTATCCCTCTCTGTTCTCCTTCCCCCATCCTATCCCTCTCTGTTCTCCTTTCTTCACCCATCCTGTCCCTCTCTGTCCTCCCTTCCCCCATCCTATCCCTCTCTGTCCTCCTCCTTCCCCATCCTATCCCTCTCTGTCCTCCTTCATCACCCATCCTATCCCTCTCTGTCCTTCTTCCCCCATCCTATCCCTCTCTGTCCTCCTTCCCCCATCCTATCCCTCTCTGTCCTCCTTCCCCCATCTTATCCCTCTCTGTCCTCCTTCATCACCCATCCTATCCCTCTCTGTCCTCCTTCCCCCATCCTATCCCTCTCTGTCCTCCTTCATCACCCATCCTATCCCTCTCTGTCCTTCTTCCCCATCCTATCCCTCTCTGTCCTCCTTCCCCATCCTATCCCTCTCTGTCCTCCTTCATCACCATCCTATCCCTCTCTGTCCTCCCTTCCCCCATCCTATCCCTCTCTGTCCTCCTTCCCCCATCCTATCCCTCTCTGTCCTCCTTCCCCCATCCTATCCCTCTCTGTCTCCTCCCCATCCTATCCCTCTCTGTCCTCCTTCCCCCATCCTATCCTCTCTTCCTCCTTCCCCCATCCTATCCTCTCTGTCCTCCTTCCCCATCCTATCCCTCTCTGTCCTCCCTTCCCCCATCCTATCCCTCT
>CM065747.1:33694163-33701663 GCA_033310375.1 Conus canariensis
GGGGGGGATGACACGACCAAGCAAAGAAAGCAACAGGAAAAAAGAAAAAGCAAGGAAAGAAAGTAACGAGAGGAAAAAGAAAAACAGAAAGGAAAAAGAAAAACAGAAAGGAAAAAACAAAAACAGAAAGGAAAAAACAAAAACAGCAAGAGAACGAAAGAACGCAACAGAGACCGACAGAAAGGGAGAGGGGGGGGGGGGGGGGTGGAGAAAAAGGAAAGGGAAAAAATAATAGAAAGAAAGAAAGCGACAGACAGACAGAAAGAAAGAAAGAATGCAGCTGAAAGAAGACAACTTTGCAACAGAAAACAAACTATAAAAAAAAGTTGGAAATGAAATGAGGCAGGGAATAGTAAACAATAAACAGTAAACAAGTGGGAGCAAAAGTTACCCCACTTGTTTTCTGTTTATAAAAAAAAAGGAAAAAAAAATTACTGTTCCGCCGAACGAAAGAGAGAACAAACAAATTACAAGACAAAACACCACGCGTTTCGACCTTCTTGGTCTTCTTCAGGCATGACAAACAACATTCAAGACAATCAAATTGAAGAACGATGAATGTGACAGCAAGAGAGAGAGAGAGAGAGAGAGAGAGAGAGAGAGAGAGAGAGAGAGAGAGAGAGAGAGAGAGAGAGAGAGAGAAAACATCAGAAGAAAGGAAAAACCTTCAATAGAAGGAGGAAAGAAGACCACTGAGGAGTGTCAAAATCTTACCGGGGGAGGGGTCAAAGATACGGGGGAGGGAAGGCATAGGCAGAAACGGTGACACCGGTCTGGGTCCGCCCGCCCTGGAGCTGATCGATGGGGCTCAAAAGATGATGACCACCGCTCTCCACAGCTGAACTTTTCCGACAAGCGGCCCCTTCGCAATTGGATTGAGGAAGACTTCGCGGAAAGGGGAAGGAGGGAGATGGAAAGGGATTCAGTGGTCGACGGCGAGGGGAGGGGGGTGGGGTGGGGGTGGAGGGGAGGCAGGGGAGGGGGGTAGGGGGTGGAGGGGAGCAGGGAAGGGAGGGAGTAGGGGGTGTGAGTGGGAAGATTTAGGTGGGGGGGGGGGGGGGGCGGGCTGGAGGGAAGGTTTATTTAAGGATAGAACCCTCAAACACTGGTGTGCTTGACAGAGAGAGCAACACGGCTGTTTATTCATAAGGGTGTGTGAACATGATCTGTTATTTGACACAAATGCCCGTGGCGTACTTATTACTGCAACAGATTCTCTCTCTCTCTCTCTCTCTCTCTCTCTCTCTCTCTCTCTCTCTCTCTCTCTCTTCTCAAAAATCTGTGGCATACTTGCGACAAAAGACTCTCTCTCTCTCTCTCTCTCTCTCTCTCTCTCTCTCTCTCTCTCTCTCTCTCTCTCTCTCTCTTTGACAAATATTTGTGGCACACTTGCTGCAAATAACTCTCTCTCTCTGACAAATATTTGTGGCATATTTGCTGCAAAACTCTCTCTCTCTTTCTCTCTCTCCTGTCTCCTCTCTCTCTCTCTCTCTCTCTCTCTCTCTCTCTCTCTCTCTCTTTCCTTTGACAAATTTGTGGCACACTTGCTGCAAATAACTCTCTCTCTCTGACAAATATTTGTGGCATACTTGCTGCAAAACTCTCTCTCTCTCTCTCTCTCTCCTCTCTCTCTCTCTCTCTCTCTCTCTCTCTCTCTCAACCGCCACCCGCTTCTTCCCGTTACGGCCAGCGGGCCGGATCAGGACGCAGGAGACGGACATGACGTCATCATAGCTGGCTGCCCCTCTCACGGAAGCTGGGTGTGCGGCGGTCCATGTGGCAGAAAGATTGTCGCCCTTTTTCCGGGCCCCACTTCCTTCCCATCAGCCCCTGCGCTGAGTCCCTACCATCGCGCGCCCAACCAATGATCCCCGGGCTTCCATAGCCAGATATTGTACAGGTCCGAGTCCACAGTTATCGATCAGGCCCAAAGCGCTATGATTGTTTTTCTCTATCACACTCAAAGCTGCAGTCTGGCTTTCGTCGTCAGAGCAGCCGTGACCACAACATCGTCATCGCACAGTCCAGCCGTTGACCACATACTGTGTCTGGCTGGTTGACCACATACTGTGCCTGACTGGTTGACCACATACTGTGCCTGACTGACTGGTTGACCACATACTGTGCCTGACTGGTTGACCACATACTGTGCCTGACTGGTTGACCACATACTGTGCCTGACTGACTGGTTGACCACATACTGTGCCTGACTGGTTGACCACATACTGTGCCTGCTGGTTGACCACATACTGTGCCTGACTGGTTGACCACATACTGTGTCTGACTGGTTGACCACATACTGTGTCTGACTGGTTGACCACATACTGTGCCTGACTGGTTGACCACATACTGTGCCTGACTGGTTTGACCACAATACTGTGCTGACTGGCTGGTTGACCACATACTGTGTCCTGACTGTGTTGACCACATACTGTGCCTGACTGATGTTGACCACATACTGTGCCTGACTGGTTGACCACATACTGTGCCTGACTGGTTGACCACATACTTGTCCTGACTGGTTGACCACATACTGTGCCTGACTGGTTGACCACATACTGTGCCTCGACTGGTTGAACCACATACTGTGCCTGACTGGTTGACCACATACTGCGCCTCATCTCGGGCAGATCCAAGACATGTCCGCTCCGTTTCTGTGACCCACGATCCACGTGACCCTTCATTCTCTGGTCGTCTGCAAGCCTTTTCCCTCCCAGACCACGTGACCCTTCATTCTCTGGTCGTCTGCAAGCCTTTTCACTCCCAGACCACGTGACCCTTCATTCTCTGGTCGTCTGCAAGCCTTTTCACTCCCAGACCACGTGACCCTTCATTCTCTGGTCGTCTGCAAGCCTTTTCCCTCCCAGACCACGTGACCCTTCATTCTCTGGTCGTCTGCAAGCCTTTTCACTCCCAGACCACGTGACCCTTCATTCTCTGGTCGTCTGCAAGCCTTTTCACTCCCAGACCACGTGACCCTTCATTCTCTGGTCGTCTGCAAGCCTTTTCACTCCCAGACCACGTGACCCTTCATTCTCTGGTCGTCTGCAAGACTTTTCACTCCCAGACCACGTGACCCTTCATTCTCTGGTCGTCTGCAAGCCTTTTCACTCCCAGACCACGTGACCCTTCATTCTCTGGTCGTCTGCAAGCCTTTTCCTCCCAGACCACGTGACCCTTCATTCTCTGGTCGTCTGCAAGCCTTTTCACTCCCAGACCACGTGACCCTTCATTCTCTGGTCGTCTGCAAGCCTTTTCACTCCCAGACCACGTGACCCTTCATTCTCTGGTCGTCTGCAAGCCTTTTCACTCCCAGACCACGTGACCCTTCATTCTCTGGTCGTCTGCAAGCCTTTTCACTCCCAGACCCTTGCGCTGTACCAGTGACGTAGAAACGCAAGAAGTCCACAAGCTAGGCCTAAATTCTGGTATCTTTGCTGACATACGGCTTTGAGCTATTTGACCTACTACAAATTCCAGGACGAAATCGTCTTTTTCACATTCAAAGCAATTTTTTTTTCACAGAGCCAGGTCGATTTTCATCTAGTTAAACTGTATTTGTTACTACTTGACCTTTGTGTTCACCCCGAACTCTGACCTACTATAGAGAGGCAAGGTGCCCCAGAAATCTCGCCAGCCTTTTGCAACGATCAGAAGCACAGGAACCGCTTGTTTCCGACGATGTGTCCTAGTCCGGCCCGTCTCCGTTCCGCTAGGGATGTGCTGGCGCCATCTTGGCTTCTTCTTCGACTTCCCCTCGTGGTCGAGAGGTCACTTCCGGTTGGAGAAGTTGCGGCGTGTGATGATTATGTTGTAGGTCTGGTGTAGGGCGCCTTCTGCTGGTGGTGGTGGGTGGTGATGGTGGTAGTGGTGATGGTGATGGTGGTTAGTAAAAGTGCCTGGTGGTTGGATTGTGCAGCCTGCAGTGAGGAGAGTATGCTGTCAGGGGTTCCGAGTTCGAGTCCAGTATTCAAGTGACTGTTGTGTTGCCTGTATGAACGTGCTTTGATGATGTCAGTCTGTGTCTGTTTTTCCATCTATCATTTCCCCACCTTCCATCCGAGTCCCTCCCCTCCCACCTCCCCCACCCCCTCCCTCTGCGCATCCACTCCCCCACTCCTCCTCCTTTATCCTCCTTTTCCGCCCTCTCTCCTGGGCCGGTTATCGCTGTTTGCCAAACATCACGTGGCATGGATGTGAATGCTAAATAGGAATGTAACACACGAACTGATCATGCGTGCGGTTGTAAAGAATGAGAGAGCGGAGTATCGAGAACGTGGTATCTCTCTGCTCTCTCTTTTCTGTTGTGTGTGTGTGTGTGTGTGTGTGTGTGTGTGTGTGTGTGTGTTGTGTGTGTGTGTTTGTGTGTGTGTGTGTGTGTGTGTTTGTGTGTGTGTGTGTGTGTGTGTGTGTGTGTGTGTGTGTGTGTGTGTGTGTGTGTATGTGTGTGTGTGTGTGTGTGTGTGTGTGTGTGTGTGTGTGTGTCTGCGCGCGCGCCAAATAATGCATTGCTGTGAGGAGAGAGAGAGAGAGAGAGAGAGAGAGAGAGAGAGAGAGAGAGAGAGAGAGAGAGAGAGCTTATACATTATTCCTGTTGTCTTCAAACTTTTATGGAAAACGTTGAAAAAAAAAGTCACTCGACAGAGGTGAGAAGCGTGAGTGGTGTTGTGTGTGTGTGTGTGTGTGTGGGGGGGGGGGGGGGGGGGGGGAGAAGAGGAGAGAGTAGAAGGGAACGGCTGAAGGGGGTGATGGTGTTGATTGGAAACAGGACAGAAGTCTTCCTCAGAAGCCAGAGATTAAAAAATGAGTCATTTTTCAATGAATACTAAAACCATTAACAAATGTTTTAGAACAAGACGGTTGCTTTTTATTTGTGGGCTTGTTTCTATCTTGCTGTGGTCTTTTTCTTTCTTTCTTTCTTTCTTTCTTTCTGCGTACGCAGGCTGATAGTCCTGCGGACACTGCCTGTATAGACAGGCAGTGGAGTTTTGTGTGTATGACCGTTTTTTATCCCGCCATTAAGGCAGCCATACTCCATCTCCGGGGAACTGTGGTCTGACGACGCCCCAAGAATGCCAAACACCACAAACAACGCCCCCAAAATGCCAAACAAACACCACAAACAACGCCCCAAGAATGCCAAACAATCACCACAAACAACGCCCCAAGAATGCCAAACAAACATCACAAACAACGCCCCAAGAATGCCAAACACACCACAAACAACGCCCCAAGAATGCCAAACAAACACCACAGACAACACCCCAAGAATGCCAAACACCACAAACAACGCCCCAAAAATGCCAAACAAACACCACAAACAACGCCCCAAGAATGCCAAACAAACACCACAGACAACACCCCAAGAATGCCAAACACCACAAACAACGCCCCAAAAATGCCAAACAAACACCACAAACAACGCCCCAAGAATGCCAAACAAACACCACAAACAACGCCCCAAGAATGCCAAACAATCACCGCAAACAACGCCCCAAGAATGCCAAACAATCATCACAAACAACGCCCCAAGAATGCCAAACACATCACCACAAACAACGCCCCAAGAATGCCAAACAATCACCACAAACAACGCCCCAAGGATGCCAAACAATCACCACAAACAACGCCCCAAGAATGCCAAACAAACCCCCACAAACAACGCCCCAAGAATGCCAAACACCACAAACAACGCCCCAAGAATGCCAAACACCACAAACAACGCCCCAAGAATGCCAAACAATCACCACAAACAACGCCCCAAGAATGCCAAACAATCACCACAAACAACGCCCCAAGAATGCCAAACAATCACCACAAACAACGCCCCAAGAATGCCAAACACACCACAAACAACGCCCCAAGAATGCCAAACTCCCACAAACAACGCCCCAAGAATGCCAAACAAACCCCACAAACAACGCCCCAAGAATGCCAAACAAACACGCAGACAGACATCACATGATTACGTTGTGAAACAACCTCTACGATAGGCTGACATTCTCTATAATACTGACACTCTTTGTCAAGATGCCCGGATGCTGAAGGGACCGGATCTTGGTTGGAATGCCCGGATGCGTTGCTTGATAATGTTGATGAAGACCAGACGCTACGGGGTTGGGGGGGGGGGGGGGGGGGGTTATCGTCGTCGCCACATTACCAATATCATTATCGTTTTATTATTTTTTTTCCATCGTTTTGTTTTGTGTTAACAAGTGCAAGGTGATAGCCTTTTGTGATGTCATAATAGGCTCTCTCTCTCTCTCTCTCTCTCTCTCTCTCTCTCTCTCTCTCGCTCGCTCGCTCGCTCGCTCGCTCGCTCGCTCTGTGTGTGTGTGTGTGTGTGTGTGTGTGTGTGTGTGTGTTGTGTGTCTGTCTGTCTGTCTGTCTGTCTCTGTTCTGTCTGTCTGTCTGTCTTCTCTCTCTCTCTCTCTCTCTCTCTCTCTCTCTTTCTCTCTCTCTCTCACTCTGTCTGTCTGTCTTTCTCTCTGTCTCTGTATCTCTCTCTCATTTATTACTGAAAGTCTACAAATCTGTTTCTCTGACTTCATCCAAGATTTATTATGCGCGCTATCCGTCAGGGATTCCCCGCAAAACGGTGACGTCAGTCTAAACCTAACACTGTGACGTAGAGCGAGCGACTCGGTGAGTCCACTGCGCCAACAGTAGCGGCGTAGCCACTGTTAAGATCATTCATGGATGGAAAGAACTTTAGAGACTGAAATAAGAGAAGATAACCAGTGGAGAGGGAAAAAAAAAACAACAAAAAAACGTCGGGGTTATTCGTTGAGCTTCAATGCGTGAACAGATTTTTTTTTCTTTTTTTTTTTTTTTGCGTACGCAGGCTGATACTCCTGCGGACACTCCCTGTATAGACAGGCCGGGATTAATCCCCATCTACCCAACAAAGGGAGTGGAGTTTTGTGTGTATGACCGTTTTTTTTATATCCCGCCATTAAGGCAGCCATACTCCATCTTCGGGGAAGGTGCATGCTATGTGTAACATGTCATTCATACCAACGGCCAAACTGGCCTTCTCTTCCGAAAGATGGTGATGGGATTTCACGTGTGTGCAAGATATTATGCGTGCGTTCACACACGGAACCTCGGTTTATAGTCTCAGTCGAAAGACTGTATGGGAAATGGAGTCAGAACCAATGTTAATTCCGAAGGAAAAATCCCCCTGTACCGAAACGGCCCGGCGGAGATTCGAACCCGCAACCTCAAGATTACGAGTCCGGCGCTTTACCAACCGAGCTATTCCGGCCCCATGTGAACAGATGATTTTCTCTTACCTGTGGTTTAGCGCCCACTGACCAGTGGAAATGGGGTAGAAGGCATTCACTGACCAATGGAAACAGTGTGGAAAGCATTCACTGACCAATGGAAATGGAGTGGAAGGCATTCACTGACCACGTTAATCACGTTATCCCGGGGTCACTGTTCAATGGGTCATCTTACCTGGCCAGGTTTTACACAGAGACATTACACCAGAGATGA
>CM065747.1:33709163-33714163 GCA_033310375.1 Conus canariensis
GAAGAAGGGGGAGGAAGAAGAAAAAGAAGAAGAAGAAGAAGAAGGAGGAGGAGGAGGAGGAGGAGGAGACAGAGGATAAGAAGGGGGCAGAGAAGGAGAAGAAGAAGAAGAAGAAGGGGGAGGAAGAAGAAGAAGAAGAAGAAGAAGAAGAAGAAGGGGGAGGAGGAGGAGACAGAGGATAAGAAGGGGGCAGAGAAGAAGAAGAAGAAGAAGAGAGAAGACGGGCGGAAAAGTGAAGGAGGAGGAGGAGGACTAGGAGGAGCAAAAGGGGGAGGAGAAGGAGAAATCGGGGAAGAAGAAGAGGAGGAGGAGGACTACAGGTTAATTTGTATGGCGGAAGTCAGAAAGAAAGAAAGGAAGGAAAGAAGAAAATAAAAAAGAAGAGAAGAAAGAAAGAAAAGAAAGAAAGAGAAGAAAGAAAAGAAAGAAAGAAGAAGAAGAAGAAGAAAGAAGAGAAAGAAGAAAGAAAGAAAGAAGAAGAAAAGAAAGAAAGAAAGAAAGAAAGAAAGGAAAGAAGAAAGAGAGAAAGAAAGAAAGAAGAAAAGAAAGAAAGAAAGGAAAGAAGAAAGAAAGAAAGAAAGAAAGAAGAAAGAAAGGAAAGAAGAAAGGAAAGAAAGGAAAGAAGAAAGAAGAAAGAAGAAAAGAAGAAAGAAGGAAAGAAGAAAGAAAGAAAGGAAAGAAGAAAGAAGAAAGAAAGGAAAGAAGAAAGAATGGAAAGAAGAAAGAAAGAAAGGAAAGAAGAAAGAAGAGAAAGAAAGAAAGAAAGAAAGAAAAAGAAAGAAAGAAAAGAAAGAAAGGAAAAAAAGAAAAGAAGGGAAAGAAGAAAGAGAAGAAAGAAAACAAAGAAAAAAGAAAGAAAAAAGAAAGAAAAAGAAGAAAGAAAGCAAAAAGGGATGAAAGAAGGAGAAAGAAGAGCAGAAAGAACTACAGGAAAGACAAAGAGAAGAAGAAAAAGAAAGAAAAAAGAAGAAGAAAAAGAAAGAAGAAGAAAGAAGAAGAAAGAAGAAAGAAAAAAAAAAAAGAAGAAAAAAGAAAGAAAAGAAAGAAGAAGAAGAAAGAGAAAGAAAGAAGAAGGAGAAGAAAGAAAGAAAGAAGAAAAGAAAGAAAGGAAAGAAGAAAGAGAAAGAAGAAAGAAAGGAAGAAGAAGAGAGAAAGAAAGGAAAGAAAAGAAAGAAGAAAGGAAAGAAGAAGAAAGAAAGAAGGAAAGAAGAAATGGAAGAAGAAGAAAGAAGGAAGAAGAAGAGAGAAAGAAGGAAAGAAGAAATGAAAGAGAAGAAAAGAAAGAGAAAGAGAGAAGAAGAAAGAAGAAAGAATGAAGAAGAAAGAAAGAAGGAAGAGAAGAGAGAAAGAAGGAAAGAGAAAGAAAGAAAAAGAAAGAAAGAAGAAAGAAGAAAGAGAAAGAAAGAAGAAAGAAACAAGAAACAAAGAAGAAACAAAGAAAGAAATAAGAAAAAAGTTCTCAGACGGGATTGAACCGAATCGGATTCTGTCAATACGAGGCGAGAACTTACCACCGCCAATTGTTTTTCCCACTTCTAAGATGTCGGTGCCATTCACTTTGCTTTAAATATTTCTTGCATTCACAGAAAGAGTATAAACAAAATTTGACGATTTCAGAATTGAGCATCACCGACAAACTTTCAGCCTATAACGTGTTCAGGTTCTTTTGACACATTCATTCTATAACAAACTTTCAGCCTATAACGTGTTCATGTTCTTTTGACACATTCATTCTATAACAAACTTTCAGCGTGTAATGTGTTCAGGCACTTTTTATATATTATTATTATAATGAATACTTATATAGCGCCTATTCTCGGCTAGAGACCAAGCTCTAAGCGCTTTACAATCAACACTCATTTACACAACGGGCTGCCTACCTGGGTAGTGCCGACTGAAGAGCTGCCAGCTGGCGCTTCATTCAGTCGTTTCCCGTGTCATCCAGTCAATATCGTTCAATATCGTTCAGTCAATTTCCTTACTTCCTTCGTTCTTTCCATTTCTTACGCAGGGTGCATGCTATGTGTACCGTGTCATCCATACCAACGGCCAAACTGGCCTCTTCCGAAAGTTGGTGATGGGATTTGACGTGTGTGCAAGATGTTATGCGTGTGTTCACACACGGAACCTCGGTTTATAGTCTCATTCAAAGGACTGTATGGGAAATGGAGTCAGAACCAATGTTAACTCCGAGGGAAAAAAAATCCCCCTGTACCGAAACGGCCCGGCGGAGATTCGAACCCGCGACCCCAGGATCACCAAGATTACGAGTCCGGCGCTCTACCAACTGAGCTATTCCGGCTTTTGACACATTCATTCTATAACAAACTTTCAGCCTATAGTGTGTTCGGGTACTTTTGACACATTCATTCTATAACAAACTTTCAGCCTATAGTGTGTTCAAGTACTTTTGACGCATTCATTCTTACAGGTGATGAAGGTGCATTGACTACGAACAACGAAATAACGTAATATTGAATACAGCATTGACTACGAACAACGAAATAAAGTAATATTGAATACAGCATTGACTACGAACAACGAAATAATGTAATATTGAATACAGCATTGACTACGAACAACGAAATAATGTAATATTGAATACAGCATTGACTACGAACAACAAAATAATGTAATATTGAATACAGCATTGACTACGAACAACGAAATAATGTAATATTGAATACAGCATTGACTACGAACAACGAAATAATGTAATATTGAATACAGCATTGACTACGAACAACGAAATAATGTAATATTGAACACAATCTGAAATGGCATGAACTGGAGGGGGGGAGGGGGGGGGGAGAGGGGGATAAAAAAACAACAACTAATAAACGCGACAACACACACACACACACACACACACACACACACACACACACACACACACACACACACACATACACACACGACTACTACTACTACTACTACTACTACTACTACTATTACTCCTCTCCTCCTCCTCCTCCTCCTCCTACTACTACTACTACTACTACTACTACTACTACTACAAAGAACCTGAGAAACAGACACAGGTTGCAGCCGGTGATTGGTGTGGCGACAGAGAGAGAGAGAGAGAGAGAGAGAGAGAGAGAGAGAGAGAGAGAGAGAGAGAGAGAGAGAGAGAGGACAGGACAGACAGACAGACAGACAGACAGACAGACAGACAGACAGGGACAGAGACAGACAGACAGACAGAGAACAACTTGAGTAATATTGATATATGCGTTCCACGGAGTTTCTATACCTTTTCATCTTATATTCCGATCTCTGTTAGTTGTTCTCTTAAGAAATCAACATTAGATGCCATGATTATCAGTCGGCTGCCGGATTCCAGACACAGCGCCCTGTTTCGACCTGACAGAGAAGTTGCTTTTCGTCGTCTCTGGCCACGGTTTGAGTTCCACCACGAAGAGAGCGGAAGAAGAGCTGTCTGCGTGAATCCAATGTGTCGGAAGCGTTAGAACTGTACTTCTTCTGGCAGCCTAGTGGTATTATCTGGGCAAGGCAAAAATAAAAAAACAAGATGCAAAGCATATGAACGTACTCCCAGTGCAGTCGTACAACAAAAAGGAAAAAATGCATATATAAATCAGTCACTATAGCACTCGCCTTTTGGTGGTAGAAATTTTGTATGTAAGAGAAAAGAACAAAAAAATCCTGCTCTTCCCGGAAATGAACCCCGGTCTCCCGCGTGACAGGCGGGGATACTAACCACTATGCTACCAAGGAACTTACAAAACTCGGTTAAACTTAAGTTTATAAACCGTTACTGCTTAAACTATACATAACAAAATTCTCATTTATACCTGTTAGCAACGGCTATTCTGGTAAAATAAAACATCGGGCATCATCCGTCACCCATACTGAACATATCTACAAATTTTCAGAAAGATCGGTCCAGCAGTTTTGTCAGGAGCGAGTGGAACACATTTTGACCACGGACACACACACACACACACCACACACACACACACACACACACACACACACACACACACACACACACAGCATTTCTTCGCTCTCATTGTAAAGTACTCCCTGTTCTATAAGAAATGGGAGTACCAAAACAAACAATGTTTTAACAGTTTGCCTGGTTGCACTACACGCGCAGGTCGGATTAAAATGTTAGATGGCGGTTATGAAAATGTTGCTGGAGGTTGCCCAATGTCCATCCGTTTAGATCGGTCGTCCTCCTTACACAGGGTGATGCGGACGAGGCGAGCGTTCTTCCCTTTATGGCTTGGAACAGGAACAGACAACTCCACACCAGGAAAAGATAACTCCATTCCAGGAAAAGATAACTCCACTGCAGGATAAGACAACTCTAACACACACACACACACACACACACACACACACACACACACACACCCGCCCGCCCTCCGGCCCAAACACACACACACACACACACACACACACACACACACACACACACACACACTGTGATGGAGACGGGCAATGGTCGTGGAGAAAGAGGTGAAAGACGGGGGTCGGGGGGGGGGGGGGGTAAGAAGATGGAGGGGAGTGGGAGGGGGGGAGGAGGGGGGGACTGGAGGGGCCACGCGTGATTTTCACTTCACGCTGCTGTTGTGAAACTTTCAACGACTTGCGCGCACTTTTTTTTTTTTTTTTTTTTTTAAATGTCCATTGTTGGCAACAACTGAGGAAGACATATTTGACTGAAAATTCGCTTTGTCTGTTTGATATTGTCTATGAACGCTACGTTACTCTTCGCCTTGTTCTGTGTGTTCTTTTGTATTTTGCCTTCTGTTCAGTTCCAGAGAGATCGCGTGAAGTTATGTTCCATATATAAAGAAGAACATGTCATAAGAAAAAAGAAAAAAAAGAAAAAAGACGAGTGGTGGTGAAGGCTGGGAGACGGAGGAGGTGGGTTTATTTGGGGGGGGGGGGGGGGGATATTCGGATAAGGAGGGTGGGGTCGTTGGTTGGGATTTGTGTGGGGGGGGGGGGGGGAGGGGGCTGGGGGGCGG
>CM065747.1:33724163-33726663 GCA_033310375.1 Conus canariensis
AAACAAACAAAAAAAAAACCGTTCACACGTCTCTTTAAAATACATCTTCTAAAAACGCACCAGAAACTTCGTTAAAAATCTTTCTTCCGTAAAATCTTAAATCGGATGAAAAATGTTAATCTCCCTCAGAAACTCAAAGATCACGTCAGGTGGGACATCTCTGAACAGGGTTTTCATGGACTCTGCTGTAAAGTGTTTATGTCTCACATCGTGCAAGTCCCAACAATCTAAAAGAATATGTTTCACTGTGAGTAAGTACCTATAATCCTCAGGATAATGATAACTATTTCCCCTCATTTGGCTGTGTCCATCACACCAACGACACCAGTGGGCCCGCCATAAGAAACAGCGAACACATCCTGGCGATAATGGTAAGACCCCTTTTCCTCAGGAAAAAAAGGATATCAGTTATTATCCTTGGAAAAAAAAATAAAAGAAAATGAATATGATGCTAAGGGTAAAAAAAAAAGAGAGAGAGGAGTTATTATCATCGTCAGAAAAACAGGGAAAATAGTTATGGAGCCCTAGAAAAAAAAAAGGTTGTGATTCTCAGGATAATGACCGTCCCCCTCTTTTTACATTTTTCTCCAGGATCGTTTTATTTTCTTGTTGTTGTTGTTGTTGTTGTTGTTGTTTTGTTTGTTGTTGTTTTTTTTTATCCTTGAGGGAATGAGCTGTTATCGCCTTTAGACGTTAATGTGTTTCCATAGTGCAGCGCTGGAAACGAGAGATAGAGTATGGGAGAGAGAGACAGAGAGAGAGAGAGAGAGAGAGAGAGAGAGAGAGAATCAGAGACAGACAGACAGAGAGACAGACAGAGAGGGTAGGAATGGGGGGGGGGGGGAGGGTGGAGAAGCGAGTTGGGGAATAGTACGCCACACGTGCATTCAACACCTGATGAACACCGAGTGCTTCTTCTCTCTTCTACTACTCGCAAGGGAGTTTATGAAATTTGGTGAACCACGTGTAGGTAGCCCCACCCCCGACACATAATATAGTTGAATATGAATAGCAAACAAGTAGGGTAACTCTTGCTCCCCCATGATGATTTAATCACAGGCCCGTAACTCTAAAGGAATGCTCGGTACGACGCCAAATCGCCTCACACAGAAAAGCCAACAGAGAGCATACAGAGCAAACAAGGAGAAATCGGATATTTTCCTTGTTTGCTCTGTGTGCTCTGTGTTGTCATTATGGCCAGGCGATTAACTGGGGTCGTAAGCAGCATTCGTTTGGAGTTATGGGCCTTTGGTGATCTGATCATAGCGCCAAGAGTTAGTTACCCTACTTGTTTGCTATCCCCTGTTTACTCATCCCCTGCCTCATTTCAGATTGCCGTTAATATTCAAAAGAATTCAAAGAAGCAGATAATTATGAACCAAGTGGAAATAATCTAGTTTTGAATTGCGCTCATGTCCGTTAACAATCCACTTTGTCTTTATTAACACAAAGACGATGCACGTTGCAAAGTCCTTGAAAGTCCTTAAAAGTCTTTTGATGTCGAGGACCCCTTTTCAAGGACTTGAAATTAGGACTTTCGGTTTAAAAATATCTCACAGTGTTTGAAAGGGCCTGAAAGCTAAAAAAAAAAAAAAAAAAATTAAAAAAAAGTTCACGGCGCGATTTATATTTAGGTGAGAACATTGCATAATTATACAGAAATCTGATGATGCACATAAGGAAAAAAAAAAAAATTGAGGTAATTTTGTACCTGATTAAAAGTCACGCGACTTGTTATCGTCTGCTAGAACTTGGGTTTTGCTACAATGACTGGGCTGAGAGCGACGAAAGGCTGCATAAAGGCTTGTAGTTTCTGTCATTATTACAGTTAGTGAAATTAATTGATATGAAAAAGTCGGTGAACATCGTTTAATTACAAGTCCTTGAATTTTTTTTTTTCTATTTTAATTCTCTACCATGAGCCCCATACTCAAGGGCTAAAAGGCCGAAAAGGAAATCCTTTGTAATTAAAAGTTCAGTCATCGTGCATGAGAACAGTGGCGTGTTGTGATTGGTACATGAAGTGCTCGGGATTTTCATTCACCTAATCGCGAGAAACAAAATGCACGTTTTGCCGGATCACGTAGGCGCAACACACACACACACACACACACACACAACACACCCCACACACACACACACACACACACGCACGCACGCACGCACGCACGCACGAACACACACACACGCGCACACACACTCACACACACATGCAAACACACACACACACACACACACCCTCTCTCTCTCTCTCTCTCTCTCTCTCTCTCTCTCTCACACACACACACACACACACACACACACACACTCTCTCTCTCTCTCTCTCTCTCTCTCTCTCATCACCACACACACACACACAACACACACACACAAAACATCTATCTTTCTTTATATATCTGTCTGTCTGTCGCTCTATCTATCTATCTATCTGTCTGTCTGTCTATTTATATGTGATGTGCGCGCGCCTGTGTGTGTGTGTGTGTGTTGTGTGTGTGTGTGT
>CM065747.1:33744163-33764207 GCA_033310375.1 Conus canariensis
TTGTCCGCACAGCTTTCCCACCATCCATTCAGGCATGTTATGTCCCCATAGCTTTCCCACCATCTATTCAGGTATCTATTCTCCCCACAGCTCTCCCACCATCTATTCAGGTATCTATTCTCCCCACAAACTTTCCCACCATCTATTCAGGTATTTATTGTCCCAACAGCTTTCCCACCATCTATTCAGGTATTTATTGTCCCCACAGCTTTCCCACCATCTATTCAGGTATTTATTGTCCCCACAGCTTTCCCACCATCTATTCAGGTATTTATTGTCCCCACAGCTTTCCCACCATCTATTCAGGTATTTATTGTCCCCACAGCTTTCCCACCATCTATTCAGGTATTTATTGTCCCCACAGCTTTCCCACTAACACCCCTCTCGACTGACCAACTTTTCAGTTTTCCTCATGCGCTACATAGTGCCGGAATAGCTCAGTGGCAGAGCGATGGACTCATGCGCCATAAGTAGTGCCGGAATAGTTCAGTGGCAGAGCGCCGGACTCATGCGCCACAAGTTGTGCCGGAATAGCTCAGTGGCAGAGCGCCGGACTCGTAATCTTGGTGATCCTGGGTTTGCGGGTTTGAATCTCCGCTGGGCCGTTTTGATACAGGGGTTATCTTCCTCTGGGAGTTAACATTGGTACTGACTCCATTTTCTATACAGTCCTTCCAGTTTTCTATAAACGGAGGTTCCGTGTGTGCCCTTCCCCAACTTTGGGAAGAGAAGGCCAGTTTGGCCATTGATATGGATGACGTGTTACACGCAGTATGCACCCTGCGTGAGAAATAAAAATAATGAAGGAAGGAAAGAAACTGAGTGAACGCTATTGAACGAAATTGACTGGATGACACAGGGAACGTCTGAATGAAGCGCCAGCTGGCAGCTCTTCAGTCGGCACTACCCAGGTAGGCAGCCTGTTGTGTAAACGAGTGTGGATTGTAAAGCGCCTAAAGCTTGGTCTTTAGTCGAAGATAGACGCTATCATATGTATTCATAATAATAATAATAATAATGATGATGATGATGATGATAATAATAATAATGATAATATTATGATAGTGAATTTCTACGCGTGGACAGGAATAATAATATAATTATTATTTATTATTATTATGATAGTGAATTTCTACGCGTGGACAGGTCGATCTCGGTTCTTTCTCACAGCGGCGAGACTTGGCAGGAACAGAGAGGGGCGGGGGTGAATGGGTAGGTGGAGGTCACCAGTCACGTGGTATATCATGTATACTGAGGGCAGCACAGCTGATTGATTTTCGTATCAAATGAACTTTTTTTTTTCTTCTTTCTTTCTTTAGTTTTTTATTTACTTATTTAGATAGTTATATATTCATTTGTTCATTTTTCTATTTTATTGTCTATTCATTATATGTTTGTTTGTTTCATTTGTTTGTTTGTTTGTTTGTTTTTTTAAGAATAACATTTTATTAAAATGAGGAAACATTTCGTAAGCCAAATTTTTTTTTTTAATTGTCCAAACATACAATGACAACTAACACACATAAATCAATACATTAATCCATAATGGCACATATTTAACGCATACAAATGTACATGCATTTTTTTTTTTTTTTTTTTTTTTTTTTTTTTATACACAGGCACACATGCCGAAA
Organism: Conus canariensis; assembly: GCA_033310375.1. Classification (NCBI taxonomy): domain Eukaryota; kingdom Metazoa; phylum Mollusca; class Gastropoda; order Neogastropoda; family Conidae; genus Conus; species Conus canariensis. The sequence goes on from CM065747.1 coordinate 33,745,798, forward strand.
AGATTCTAATAACTGGCATTAATCCTGTGTACCCAGGTTGTGGACGAGATTAAATAGAAAAGAAAAAGAGTATACAGTACTTATTAACATCACACACAACACACACACACACACACACACACACACACACACACACACACACACTTGCGCATACCTTTTTTTCCCCCACTCATGCATTCAGTCATAACGTCATCGCCACGTCACGTCTCTTTTCAATGTTTGTTGGGAGGTAAAACAGATTAAAGCAGTACTACCGTGTGTAGTATCTCTCTTAGTGGTCGGTCGACATCCTAGGCCCGCTTTTTTCCCCTCGCGGCAAGGGAGACTAGCTTTTACTTTCTCTGAAAGTTGAGAAACGCGTTTCGCTTGTCACTCGTGTTTGTTTTGCATTTCTCTCGTTGACTGCAAGGAAGTGTGAGCAAGATCTATTATTCGATTTCTCGAACCATGTTTGGTTTGCACTAAGACCGAGCGTTCTGGTTCGAAATTTTGCTAAACTATATTTATGCCATTTATGCGTTACAATTTTAAGATATTTCTCTGCTTCGAGATTACTTTTAAATGAGAGAAAGCAGTTATATTTATCATTTCCATCCATGCCAGCATGCCAGTTTTGTTTATAAGTACAAATTAAGCGGTCCTTGAGTTCACCTTTCTTGTGAAGAGGAACTATTATGGATTTAGACCAAGATTCTGGAAAGATTCCCTTATCAAACACTGAGTTAAAAAGATTAACCAAGAAATCAACTACAACAGAGTTAGCACATTACATTTCTCCCACTACTTTGTCTGGTCCAGCACTTTTTCCACATTTGATGTGTTTTATACTGCTTAAGACTCCATTTCTTGTTGTTTGGTCATTAAACAGTGGTTCATCAGTACTTTGTTCGTCACTGTCTATATCTACACTCAAATCTTCACAATCGTTTTTGAATCCATTGAATACACTGTAGAAATGTTCATACCATTGCTGCGAGCTGATTTCATTGTAAATTCCTGGTATTCTACCGATCGATCGAATGGTAGACCAAAACAATTTGGGGTCGTTAACAGATGCTTTTTTTTTCAGTGTTATAGATTTGGCTCTTTGATATCGTTTGTACCATCACGTTTTCTCACTCGTCACGTTTTCTCACCAGGTGAGAGGCGAGAAAACGTGACGATATACTCGTCGCGTTTTCTCACCAGGTGAGAAAACGTGTCGGGTGTGGCATCACGTTTTCTCACCCGTCACGTTTTCTCACTCCTTGTGTTCTCTCTCTCTCTCTCTCTCTCTCTCTCTCTCTCTCTCTCTCTCTCTCTCCCCCTCCCCCCCCCCCCCCCCTCTACACACACATATACTCAAACAGATACACACAACACCCGTACGTGCGAGCGCTCACCTAAACATACGCACACTCAAACTCAGAATCACATCGAATTCAGCGAGTGAGAGAGAGAGAGAAAGAGAGAAAAGAGAGAGAGAGAGAGAGAGAGAGAGAGAGAGAGAGAAGACAGACAGACAGACAGACAGAGAGAAATTTTTTTTTTTTTTTTTTTTTTTGAGAATGTGTCGTTTGATGAATATGGCACCACCCGTCACGTTTTCCCACCCGGAGTAAGAAAACGTGACGAGTGAGAAAACGTGACGATACACCCGTCACGTTTTCTCACCAGGTGAGAAAACGTGACGGGTGAGAACACTCGTTTCAGACACCTCTTCACAACTTTTTTTTCCTGTTCTCGCACTGTCACAGTCGGCCCGGCGGGCTCGGAGAGACAGATGAGACAAAGAGTGTTGGATGTGTGTAACAAAGCCATTGCGTGTTCGTTATTCGATAATATGTTTATATCTCTCCACACACACACACACACACACACACACACACACACACACACACACACACACACATACCCTGTCATCGGACACCACAGACAATCTGTCAACTATACAAAGAAAAACCAGATTTGAACAAGGCCATTTCTAATTGACTCTCAGAGAGAACAAATTCTTTAGTTTCTTCTTTTCTTATATTATACATTAATTCGTTTTTTGTTGTTTGTTTTTTGTTGTTTTTTTTTTCGCGTGCACAAATTCTCAATACATAGAATCCATGTCGAAATCTCATATTTTGAAGACACATGTCCACAATTGCACTATAATGCTTCACAGTCTCTCCTTTTAATAGATGACAGCCAAAAGCTTCACAGTCTCTTTCCTTAATATGACAGCCATAAGCTTCACAGTCTCTTTCCTTTTAATAGATGACAGCCAGTCATATGAAGATTCCTTGAATTATCTCCCTTGATTTGTATATCGCATATAATGTTCAGAGTCTCTTCTCTGTAGAAGTACGTAGCATTGTAGGAAAAAATTTCAATCACTTAATTTATAAGTTCAGAATGAGGATTCCTGTTCTCGTGTGTTTCTTTTTAAGTTTCACCTTAAAGTAAAGCAGAGGTCCTGTTCTGATGGTCTTAAGTCAGCACGAGAGCTTAAAGTCAGCAGAGAGTCAATGTCTGCACTGGATTGGGCTTAAAGTCAGCAGAGAGTCAATGTCTGCACTGGATTGGAACAAACACTGAGCAAAATCAAAAGCTGCAGTGGGCCAAGTCTTATAACAAAAATCAGTGGCTGGTGGCACTCGGGCATCTGAAAAATGAAAGTCAATGGTTAGAGAGGATGTATGTTTCAACGCATTCAATCTCTCCACATGTTTCGTCTCCTGGGAATGCACTTCGATCGACTTTTTACCATTTGACTTGTGTGTGTGTGTGTGTGTGTGTGTGTGTGTGTGTGTGTGTGTGTGTGTATAAGTAATGAAACAATGAGGTAAACAACAAATCTGCTGTTATCCAAAATATTTCGGCTACTTAGCCTTCTTCAGCAGGAGTTCTTCGTTTGTAAACAAACGCAACGTCATTATGTCTTTTCGATTAGTTTTACGTCAATTGATGACGTCATTGTGTTCCTTGTCACATCAAAACATTGAGCCCACGTGGTGCCAGAGTTTTTAGCTTGAAGATCCAGAATCGTTCACGCTGTTTTCGTCTGTCTGTATTGTTTGTGTGAATCCTTTCTACGGGAATGCACCGGGGGTTCTGCAGTGTGTGGTTCGCTTTGTTAAAGTGTTGAGCGACTAGCGTGTTTGTCTTTTTGTTGATGTTTGATCTGAGTAGGTAGAACCTCATCTTCAGAGTGTTGTTAGTTTCCCTGACATACTGTGTGTTGTTGCATGTGTTGCAGAAGAGGATGTAGATGATGTTGGAGCTGTTGCATTTGAGTCTGTGTCTTATGTGGAATGTCTCGTATTGTTTGGTGGTTTTGGAATGTGGTTGTCTCTACAAGGTGTTCCTGGCAGATAATGCATTGTGAACTCAGGCACTTGAATGAGCCAGCATCAGGGTCTGTTGGCACTGGTAGACTGGATGGCATAAGAAGACTCCGCAGTGAATGGCATTTGCGTTCACCAAGTAGAGGTGGTTCTGGAATTGCCCTACTCATGTGTTCACTGTTCTGTATCATTTCACTGTGGAGTTCTCTCAGCCAGTTCCGGAGGGGGGGTTGCTGGGATGGTGTGTCACTACAAAAGGGACTCGTTGGTTCTTCTTTTTAGGTTTGTATGCGAGGCAGACCGAGCGAGGAATCCTCATGGCTTTTAAAGGTCTGCTTTAGAGATTTTCGATAATTTGTTGAGAAACAGGTCTACATGTCATATAACTACAGTATGGTATTCATTTTTCAAAAAAAATTCACCGGAAGAATTTAATAGATAAAAAAACGACTTTGCACATCTGTTCAAACCCTGCGCGGTAGACCGAAAACCGTGACGTCACTTGATGGAGTGGCGGCAGCCGCGACCTACACAACATGGCAACGCCAAGTGAAATCAACACGAGTTGCGATCCCCCACAGCCTAAAAAGTCACGAGGGGGTGGCAGATATTGTGCTGTAGGCGAGTGCAGCAGCTCAGCAGGAGACGGATATTCTTTGCACACATTTCCATCTGATCCAGATACTCGAAAGAAGTGGATTCGGTTCGTGCAAACATGCCGGGCCGCTAAGTTCTTTTTACCACGTCAGTTCCAGCTGGACCGCGGAAACAGCTATTCCGACAATTGCCGAGCCCGTTCGAGTGGATCAAAAACTTCGTCTGCATTGTGCGCGTATACTTTGAAGGCGGAGTGGTAAGCTCGTACAGATGAGTACGATAGTCGCACGTTTATTCTGTTCTTATCTATGGACAGATCACACTTGTTAAATTGAATGAACTCGTTAAGGCTTGAGGATGGAGAATCTCCGCTCGCCGTCCACGCGTGATCGCATCAAGAAGTCAGTCGGTAGCCTCCCTCGAGACTTCGGAAAGTCCGTACGCCTTCGGAATGCTGTGTTCGGGCGTCTAGCTGGAACTGAGTAGCTCGTTTCCGTGGTCCAGCTGGAACTGACGTGGTAAAAAGAACTTAGCGTTCAAACTGATAAGGTAAAGGCCTTGCAGAAACATCCCCAGAGTCACATTGGCTGTCGCAATCACAGTCACTGCTTTTACATGATAAATTAAATACCGAGCGAGATGTGCAAGAACCATCAGAATCGCTTTCTGTCGCCGTCGCTGACACTCATGTGACGTCACATCCAAGAGTAGTTAAGCCATGCCAAGATTTAGTTGATTGCCTCCCGTTTTCTTGATTACAGGTGAAAATGCCCACTTTCGCGGATCGATTTTGTGTGATCGGGAGCGAATCAGATGTTTATTTTACCAGTTTATCAAATATTTCATATTTCTGCATAAGCTGACCAATTATCGAAAACCTCTAAAGTAGACCTTTAAGTCTGGCATTTCTGATGCTAGTGTCTTTGTGGCCTCTGTTTTTCAGTTGTTCTTCCAGTTCTTGGCAGCGTGCCTCATGTCATTCACTATCTCCTTCCCTGACACTCACCTTCATTTCCATTTTAAGCCAAGCAATAATAGAAATCCTAGATAATAGGACTATGACCATCCCACCAATTAGGACTATGACCATCCCACCAGTCCTGAACATAGGACTATGACCATCCCACCAGTCCTGAACATAGGATTTGACCATCCCACCAGTCCTGAACATAGGAATGTGACCATCCCATCAGTCCTGAACATAGGATTGTGACCATCCCACCAGTCCTGAACATAGGATTGTGACCATCCCACCAGTCCTGAACATAGGATTGTGACCATCCCACCAGTCCTGAACATAGGATTGTGACCATCCAAGTCCTAATAGGACTATGACCATCCCACCAGTCCTGAACATAGGATTGTGACCATCCCACCAGTCCTGAACATAGGATTGTGACCATCCCACCAATTAGGACTTATGACCATCCCACCAGTCCTGAACATAGGATGTGACCATCCACCAGTCCTGAACATAGGATTGTGACCATCCCACCAGTCCTGAACATAGGATTGTGACCATCCCACCAGTCCTGAACATAGGATTGTGACCATCCCACCAGTCCTGAACATAGGATTGTGACCATCCCACCAGTCCTGAACATAGGATTGTGACCATCCCACCAGTCCTGAACATAGGATTGTGACCATCTCACCAATTAGACTATGACCATCCCACCAGTCTGAACAGATGGAATTAGTGACCATCCCACCAGTTCTGAAATAGGATATGACCATCCAACCAATTAGGATTGACATCCCACCAGTCCTGAACATAGGATTTGACCATCCCACCAGTCCTGAACATAGGATTGTGACCATCCACCAGTCTGAACATAGGACTATGACCATCCCACCAGTCCTGAAATAGGATTGTGACCATCCCACCAGTCCTGAACATAGGATTGTGACCATCCCACCAGTCCTGAAACATAGGAATGTGACCATCCACAGTCCTGAACATAGGATTGTGACCATCCCACCAGTCCTGAACAAGGATTGTGACCATCCACCAGTTCTGAACATAGGATTGTGACCATCCACCAGTCCTGAAATTAGGATTGTGACCATCCCACCAGTCCTGAACATGGATTGTGACCATCCCACCACCTGAACATAGGATTGTGACCATCCACATCCTGAAAATGGAATGTGACCATCCACCAGTTGAACCATCATAGGTGTGACCATAAGCATTAGCCATGACCATCCCACCAGTCTAACATAGGATAGAGTACCATCCCAAATAGGCTACCAACCAGTACGAAGAAGGATTGTGACCATCAACCAATTTGTATTAGGATTGTGACCATTCCACGGTCTGAAATTGGATTGTGACCCCCCCCCCTCCTCCAACCCCCTAAAGAAAAAACATTGGGTGACAATAGGGAGCTAGCCAGATACACCAGCATGGGTGCTACCAGTAGAGGGAGCTAGCCAGATACACCATCATGGGTGCTACCAGTAGAGGGAGCTAGCCAGATACACCAGCATGGGTGCTACCAGTAGAGGGAGCTAGCCAGATACACCAGCATGGGTGCTACCAGTAGAGGGAGCTAGCCAGATACACCATCATGGGTGCTACCAGTAGAGGGAGCTAGCCAGATACACCAGCATGGGTGCTACCAGTAGAGGGAGCTAGCAGATACACCCGCATGGGTGCTACCAGTAGAGGGAGCTAGCCAGATACATCGCATGGGTGCTACCAGTAGAGGAGCTAGCCAGATAACCAGCATGGGTGACAGTAGGGGAGTAGCCAGATACACCCAGCATGGGTGCTACATAGAGTTGTAAACCCTGAAAGGCAGGGAGTGGTTCCAGGGGCCGCCTTGCCCTGAGGGAGAGAGAGAGGAGAGAGAGAGAGGGCGGGGGGAGATATAAACAACCAGCTGCTCACGATGAATCAAGCTATCCATCCTAGTAGGACAAATTTTGCCACACTTAATACACATGTACCCATCCTCTCCAGCCGGGCAACGTGTACCAGCCCTCTGATTATAAACAAACAACTCTTTCTTTCTCCTGTCCCTGGTGTATATATCCCCATCTATCCATCCACTCCCCCCCCTCCTTCCCCTCCCTGCATCATCACTTCAAACTAGCCATGTTTTCACCTTCCCTGGCGCTAAAGGTGGGAGAGGGAGGGGGGGGGTAGTGGATGGAGGGAGAGAGGTGGGTTTTAGTCAAAAGAAAAGGATGGGGCATTTGTTTCACCAGCGTCGGGTCATCCACAGAAAGTGGAAAAGGCCTTTCCACTTTATCTGGTAAGACCAGAGAAAGTAGAAAGGGAAAACGGTCCCCGTGGAAAGAGAGAGAGAGAGAGAGAGAGAGAGAGAGAGAGAGAGAGAGAGAGAGAGAGAGATGTAGACAGAGACAGAGAGGAAGAGAGAGGGGGGGGGGCAGACAGACATTCATTGAGAGAGAGAGAGAGAGAGAGAGAGAGAGAGAGAGAGAGAGAGAGAGAGATTTCCTTTGCTAGCCCCATACACGTCTATATATATATATATATTATATATATATCTTTGGGAGAGAAAATAAGAAAGTCTATTTCTGTCGCTTTCTTTCTTCTTTTTTTTTTGTCTCGAAATTTTTTCTTTTGTCTTTATAATATTATAGTCCCAGAACCTCCCTCCCCCCCCCCCCCCCCTTCTCTGTCTCTCTCCTTGATCCTTTTCTTGTTTTATTCTTTAAATGTGAAAGAAAAGTTACTATGCTGCCAGACGAAAGAAACAAAGTACACAACAATCAACTACCGGATTTAGACAGGTCACTCAGCTAGGAATAGCACTTACCTGGAGCTTTCGACAGACCTCTGTCCATCTACTCTAGTGGTGGTGTTGCTACTGAGTGAACTGGAGTTCAGTGCACACGACCACGGGTCGAACCCTGGTCATGTGACTGAACAATGAGGGTGTTGTACACTGATAGCAAGGTGTGTTCTACCCTGGTCCCGGTTGAGTGTGGGGTTGTTGGCGGCAATATGTGTAGCCTCCTTCACCCCACGCTGAAACCATCTATTGTCACGGTCGAGAACGCTGATGTTGTCATATTCGAACTGATGTTGCTGGGCGTGCAGGTGGGCGCCTACTGGTGATGATTCCCTTTTGTGTTCTGTCAAGCGTTTTCGAAGGTTTCTCTCAGTTTCCCCGACATAGTTCTCTTCACAGTCACGACAGTCTATTTGGTAAATAACTCCAGACATTGTCATTATTATTATTGTTTTTATCATTATTATTATTATTATTCCTGCTGCTGCTGCTACTGCTACTACTACTACTACTTCTGGTACTAGACAAATTTGTTTCAATACATCAGCTACTGTTTTTTTTACTCTACTTTTTTTCAGCATCCCCCTCCCCTCCCCCATCCCCTCCCCCACCACACCCCACCTTCAGTGGTATGAATTTTTCTCCCATACTGGCAGCATTTCAGTGGGGATCAAAAAAAAAAAAAAAAGAAAAAAACGTCAGCGCAGCGCTGACCAGTGGTCCCTCATGTCCACTTTTCCTTCTGTCCCTCCAGCGGTGGTGGGGTGATGGTGGGTGCTGGCATCTCAATGCTGTCTTGCATCACTTTTTTTTGCGCGCGAGGGGCAAGACGGAAGAGAGGTGGGCGGAGGGGAGGCAGAGTAGAAATGGAGGGGGGTGGGAGGGAAGCGTCGAGAAGTGTTATCTTCGCTTTGTATCGGCTGGCTGTTCGTTTTATCTTTGTGCTGTCTTCCTTCCTTCCTTCCTTCCTCTCTCCCAGCTCCACCCCCCCCCCCCCCGGCACCCACCTCCTCTGCCTTCTCCCTCTTTCCGCCTCCCCACCACCATCACCATCCCCCCCACTAAGCCCTATCACATCGCGTCAGTCATCATGTCCACTTTTATACACAGTGTCCACTTTACATAGCGCCCTCACCCTTTTCCTCTCCCCCCCCCTTCCCTGCTCACCTCCCTCCACCTAGCCCCCCCTCCCCCCCATCAACACCCCCCCCCCCCCCCCCTGCCTTGTAACCCCCACGTTCTTTAGTCTCCATCGTTACTTTTCAGCGTCCTTTTTCGTGTCTGAAGGGCGTCGTGGGAAGAAGGTAGGGTGGATGGAGGAGAGGGAGGAGAGGGGGGGGGGGGAGAGAATGAAGGGTGATGTCAGGAAGATGAAGGGGAAGGGATGGCGGGGGAGGGGGGGGGCAGAAGGGGAGAGAGAGAGAAGAGGTGGTAGGCAGTGGGGTTTTTGAACAATCGTTGGAAGTCAAAGGTGGTTCTTATTTTCTCATGGGAGATTGGCGAATTTTATTGGGTAAGGAGAATAGCGGGAGGGAGGTGGACGTGGGGCGAGGGAGGGTGGGGGTGAGGGGTGTTGTGGCCGGGAAAAAAAGAGTGCCGGGCCGAGTGAGAGAGAGAGAGAGAGAGAGAGAGAGAATAGATAGCCAGGGGGTGCAATTGACTGCTGTAATAGTGGGCCCGGGAGTGAAAAGGACAGTGGTCAGTCCGTCAGCTGCTCACATTTTTTTGGTCGGCCCATGTGACTGTGAGAGTTTCATTGTCCGCGCAGTCTGTTCTTTCTCGTGGAAAGTATCTGCCTTGGTAAGTAGGCTAGTTGTAGTAGAGGTGGTAGTTAAGTTTTCTCGCCCGTTGGAGTCCTGCACATAATTAATACCTATGTACAATAGCTAAGAAGAAGATGCTGACCGCGTGAGAGCGTTACTAAGTCAGTGGAGAAAGGTGGTGTGAAAAAAAAAATATGTGCGCGCGTTCCTGTTATCTTTTTACGTCGTAGACGGAGAATTTGTTTCTCCCTTGCATCGTTGTTCTCCATCCAGTCAAGACGAAAGACAAGGAGAGACTGGAGATTCCTTGGACGTGTGTTTTTGTTTGTTTGTTTGTTTTCCACCGAGTTACTGATCCGAAAAGGTTGAGTCGATCGATGCTCACCTTCTACCGTGGAGGGCATTGTTGGTGTCTAGTTTTCGTTACGAGCATGGCTGTTTCTGCTGCAACGGCAAGGTAAGCGTAAATGTGTGTGCGTGCGTGTGTGTGTGTGTGTGTGTGTGTGTGTGTGTGTGTGTGTGTGTGTGTGTGTGCAAGGCGCGCGCGCGCGCGCGTGTGTGTGTGAGGGAGAGAGAGAGAGAGAGAGAGAGAGAGAGAGAGAGAGAGAGATTGTTACTATAGTTGTTGCGCTTGAGTGTAGAGTTTTTTCCCCTTTTTTCCTTCTTTTGGTGTGCGTTTGTTTTGTTTTGTTGTAATTTTTCGTTCGTTTCATTTTCCGTTAACAGGTTGCTTCTTTCCCGAACGGTCGCTCACGATTGTTTAGTGTCCTTACACATTAAAAAAAAAATTTTTTAACCAAAGTGTAAATTCTAGAACTTCTTTCTTGTGACTCTTTAGCAGCGTTAGGAATCAGTGGAGAGAGAAAAAAAAAGTCTAGGGAGGTCCGGAGATACGGTTCCCTCAGAACTGTTTTTAAACCTGTAACAAGACATATGGATAGGAGGCATCTTGCCGCATGGTTGAAGAGTATGGTAACAGATTTGGGGGGGAGGGGGGGATATGTTCAAATGTTATGTGATGACAACGTGACTGATTCTCAGTACACAGTCATCCACACGCACAGAATACCGGGCCCTATGCGAATAAGGTGGTCACCTCGTCGACGGAATAAGAACCAGTGAATTGATTAATTATTACAATAATGATAATTTAGGTGGTCACCTCGTCGACGGAATAAGAACCAGTGAATTGATTAATTATTACAATAATGATAATTATTATTCTATTACTACTACTACTATTAATGATGATCATGAATGGTTTTTTTGTTTTTGTTTTTGTTTTTTTGCCATTTCCATTTTTTCACATTCTCATTTTCTCTCTCTCTCTCTCTCTCTCTCTCTCTCTCTCTCTCTCTCTGCCTTGGCCTGTACTGAATAAACTTTCGCATTCGCATTCTCTCTCTCTCTCTCAGAAGAAGAAGAAGAAGAAGAATTCTGTTCATTCTGTATCTGATCGACTTCACGCTCGCCATCTGTGGCTTACACACACATACAGAGAGAAGAAGTACACTGAGCCATGACTAAGCACATTTTGTGCGTCTGTACACCTTACCACCTTGCAAGGTCCGTCGCCCCATCTCTCCAGGGGCAAATTTCTCCCACAGCACAGTCTGTAGTTCGTGTGCTGCGTTTCGTACACGCCAGGCTTGCTAGACACAGCGCCGCGAGGTGAGTGACCCAGCCAATGCGTGCAGAGAAAGGCTCATTGCACGACGCGCAGCGGAAATTCTTTTGATTGGCCTCCTTCCTTCCCCCCCCCCTCCCCTCCCCCTCCCCCCCCCCCCCTCCCCTTCTGCGACTTTTTTTTTTTTTTTTTTTTTTTTTTTTTTTTTAATGAGATCCAGGATCGAAGACAAGTCCTCGTGCGTGATAGAATTGATGTTGTCAACGTCAAACAGTTGATTTTAGACAACCTGTTTTCGTTTTTCATCTCACGACAAAACAAAGGTGGCAGATTAGTGTCACTTTTTATCCCAAACATAGCCCGAAACTATCAAAATACTTTTATATGACATGAAAAGTGACGTGTGTGTGTGTGTGTGTGTGTGTGTGTGTGTGTGTGTGTGTGTGTGTGTGTGTGTGTGTGTGCTTTCTGCTAATGCTTTCTCGTTCAGCTTGTTTCAGGCGCTGTAGAGATGCTTTTATTGCTATTTGATGATGATGATGGTGATGACGTCATTCGGTTGTCTGCGTCATTGCCCGGTTTTCAGAATGAACACATCAGCTGAAAAATGAAGCTTGTTTATGCCTCACAGCCTGTTAACAACAAACAAATGTCATTGTTTATGCCTCACAGCCAGTGTCAACAACAAACAAACAAATGTCATGTTTATGCCTCACAGCCAGTGTCAACAACAAACAAACAAATGTCATTGTTTATGCCTCACAGCCAGTGTCAACAACAAACAAACAAATGTCATGTTTATGCCTCACAGCCAGTGTCAACAACAAACAAACAAATGTCATGTTTATGCCTCACAGCCAGTGTCAACAACAAACAAACAAATGTCATGTTTATGCCTCACAGCCAGTGTCAACAACAAACAAACAAATGTCATTGTTTTCGGACAAGGCAAATATTCAACTGACCGAACGAATGGTTTTATGGAAATGATGAAGTTAAAAATAACAAATTCCTATGATCTTAGAACATATTTTACAAACAAAAAGCTCGGTGTTGCTACTGCTTGGGTCTGAGGCTTGCAGGAAAGGGAAAAGGGTTATCATTGAGATATTGAAATACACCAGATGTACAGTTATGTCTGAAACTGATGTCTTGAGAAAGATGGTGAACTCATAGAAACTGTAAAAAAAAAAAAAAAGATTACTGAACCGCACACCACCCGCACCCCCGCACCCCTGCACCGCTTAAACCAACTGGTCTGTGAAGGAAAGTGAGGGATGGAGTAGGGAGTGTGTGTGTGTGTTGTGTGCGGGGGGGGGGGGGGGGGAGGAGGGATGAAAGTATCGGAATGAGGTGGCAAGCAGGAGGAGGGGGGGAGGGGGAGGTGAGCGATTGAGTTTACTGAGTTATGTACAAAGCATGTCTGAAGAGCTTAGTTGCTGAATGGACGGCAATATTCGTCATTCTCTCTTCTCTCTCTCTCTCTCTCTCTCTCTCTCTCTCTCTCTCTCTCTCTCTCCAGGGCTTAATGCTGAATTGACATAGAATCTCTCTCTCTCTCTCTCTCTCTTCTCTCTCTCTCTCTCCAGGGCTTAAATGCTGAATTGACAATAGAATATCTCTCTCTCTCTCTCTCTCTCTCTCTCTCTCTCTCTCTCTCTCTCTCCAGGGCTTAAATGCTGAATTGACAATAGAATTCTCTCTCTCTCTCTCTCTCTCTCTCTCTCTCTCTCTCTCTCTCTCTCTCTCTCTTGACAGTTGCAGCTCTTCCAATCTGAATTCATAAAGTGATCGACCAAAACGGAACAAAACAACCGACAACATACATTGAACGCCATCCAGTGTGTCTCGTGTCGTGTGTGTGTGTGTGTGCTGCTCTGTCGATGTGATTTGTAAGGTGCGATGACAGAGAGAGGAAGAGAGAGAGAGACGAAAGTGTGTGAATGTGTGTTGTGTGTGTGTGTGTGTGTGTGTGTGTCGAGAGAGAGGAGAGAGAGAGAGGTGTGTGTGTGTGTGTGTGTGTGTGTGTGTGTGTGTGTGTGGGGAGAGAGAGAGAGAGAGAGAGAGAGAGAGAGAGAGTGTGTGTGTGTGTGTGTGTGTGTGAGAGAGAGAGAGAGAGAGAGAGAGAGAGAGAGAGAGAGAGGTGTGTGTGTGTGTGTGTGTGTGTGTGTGTGTGTGTATGCGTGTGTTTAGTGTTTTTTGCTTACTGTGGTGGTATAGAGGTCGATTTCACACACTTCACTGTCGTGTCAGGCCGTGCGCGCACGGGGCCGTGCGCAAAAAACAAGATGGCGTCCGCCAACTTTAGTGTGTAGGGCACCCTTTGTGTGCGCCGCCAAGTGGTCGGACGTTCTTTTCCTCCGAAACGGGAGAGCGCCTTTCCGGGGTCAGAGACCCGAGAGTGCATCCCCTTGATAATGACAGCCGCCTGGTCTAAGTTTAGGACGGTAAGGAAATGCGCGCTAATGTCTGCTGATTGTTGAATTTTAGTGGTAGTACATTTTTTGTGGAAAGGAATGACAGCCTCAGATCGGTATTTTGGCGATGTTTTGAGGAATTGAGATGAGGGGGAATCTGATTTGGGATTGGAAGCAACAGGTGTCCACTTCATCAGCAGACACGGGCTACGCAGTCAACATGGCCAACAAACCAAGAGGCAAGTATGAAGACAGGACCAAGTCGCATGTGTGCAAGACTGCTGGTTTCTGTTATGTCGTAAATGCTGTTTATTATTGAAGCTGCTACTTCTTCTTCTTCTTCTTCTCTCCCCCTCTTCCTCTTCCTCTTCTTCTTCTTCTTCTTCTTCTTCTTCTTCGTCTCTCTCCCCCTCTTCCTCTTCTTCTTCTTCTTCTTCCTCTTCTTCTTCTTCTTCTTTTCCCCCTCTACTTCTTCGTCTTCTTCTTCTTCTTGTCATTCGCGAAGACCGTCTTTCTCGCCTTAAAGCACATCTGTAATGACCGTGAAATAATGAACTGGCCGCCTGAAGAGAACGGGAGGTACGATGCCAGACATAGTTTTCACCGCTTTTAGCCCTGTGCAGACTTAAGCAGTGAAGTCGACCGCAAGAAAACATTCATTATGAACCTTCCTGATGACAATAATCTATGAACGGGGAAAACAAACAACCATGGCAGGTATTTCTGACGCTGTACCATACACCATCTCTGTGTACAGGGATGCTGCAGTGCACGTGATGATCGGTCATGGTAACTGTGTTCACGAGTCATACCTACTGATTTCGTGGTGGTGTAAGTTATGGCGCCATGTTCGACTGAAAAGCAGGAAAACAATCGTGAAGCAAACATAAATTAATGATACCACGAGAAAGTAGTAGCTAGAGTCTTCTGAACTGAGTTACACGTTTACCTCCCTTATAGTGCGTCTGTCGTTAGACGTAGTACGAAGTTAAACCAGAGGTATTGATTGACACACTGACTTGCACACAAGTAGAAATCGGGTGATCTTAAAGTGAACGATAATATGAGCAACCTCAAGCTGGTCAGCAACTCGAAAGGAAATTCTTACATGAGGCAGGGAACAGTACGGTAAAATAACAACTAAAAAAAGAAAAGGTAACTGTTGTTCCCATAATGAAACTCATCATCGGAGCAAGAGTTGTCCTACTCGTTGGTTGTTTATAGATTGGATAATGGCTCGTTTGAAGAAGCAGTCTCAAAGTGGACGGTTGGAGTAAGGTGAAATTCATACAATACAAGCAACTAGCAATGCTGGCGGTCTCCACATGCAATCGTGTGATCAGAAAACATGGGGCGAAAACCTATCACTTGCTGATTTGAGCAACATACTACGGACACAACATGAGCCTCATGAAACCGGAGAAAATGAGCAACCCAAAAAACTGGACAATGGTCAACAGTGTACGAACTTGACAAATACGAGCAACCGGAAACTGGACAAGTTGAGCAATTTAAAACTGGGCAGGTTTAATATTCCTCAAACAGGGGGCAATTGGGGGCAACGTAAAACTGGACAACAACCCCCCTCTGAAGCCGAGGTGCTTCTATTTGATCCATCTGATCCCTACGACCATGCGTGGTTTAGTAATGAAATACATTCTCCGCAGTGTTGTGGGGTCGTCCCCATCTGACCAAATTACAAGCTATAAACACTGGTGGGGGGGAAGCGGCGCAGCTTTGTCTTTCAACGGCCAGATCTCGGGACGAAAATGAAACCCTAGAAGCCATCACTCACTCTTTTGGACAGTTGGGCCTACGGGTTGTTGAATTTGCACCCCCCCCCCCCCCCTCCACCACCTCTCCTCTTTTTGAAGATGACTAACGGTAGAGGGATGGGTTGGGGGATGGAAGGGATTTCGGGGAGGGACGGGGGTGGAAGGAGGGTGAGGTAGGGAAGAAGGCACAGGCGCTTACGGCATTCTCTTGTCCTCCGCGCCACCTATCGGAAGGACTGCGTTTTAAACGGGTACTACTAAATTCCGACCCCACGGCCATGGCTTGTGAAAGTGTGTGTGTGTGTGTGTGTGTGTGTGTGTGTGTGTGTGTGTGTGTGTGTGTGCGCGTGCGTGCGTGTGTGTGTGTGTGTGTGTGTGGTGTTGTGTGTGTGTGTGTGTGTGTGTGTGTGCGTGCGTGTGCGTGTGTGTGTGTGTGTGTGTGTGTGATTTTGGTTTTCCATAACGGTTTCCTTCTCTGCCCTTACCTACATCCTCCTCTCCTCTTCTTTGGCGTGCCCATACTCCCTCCCCTTTCCCTCCCTCCCTCCGCCCTCTCCATGGCACGGCCATGTCAATGGTTTTGCTTGTGATGGGTAGTTGCTTGCGGTGACAATAGGAGGTAGGGGACGGTGACAATAGGAGGTAGGGGACGGTGACAATAGGAGGTAGGGGACGGTGACAATAGGAGGTAGGGGACGGTGACAATAGGAGGTAGGGGACGGTGACAATAGGAGGTAGGGGACGGTGACAATAGGAGGTAGGGACGGTGACAATAGAGGTAGGGACGGGACAATAGGAGGGGTGAGGGGAGGGAGGGAGGGAAACAAGAAGGGGAAAGGAGGTAGAGAAAGGACGAAACGGAGAATAGGTGTGTGTGTGTGTGTGTGTGTGTGTGTGTGTGTGTGTGTGTTCGCGTGCATGCGTGTCTTGCCATTGATGATTCTACAGTTATGTGTGTACTTTGAAGATTCTTCAGAGTCTAAACTCGTTGAGTTAGATTCAGGAACAGACTGAAAATCAACAAACCAAAATAGCCTTGTTCAGAGAGGTGGTGGTGGTGGTTGTTTTTGTTGTTTGATTTTTTTTTTTAAACTCATTTGCGTTTGGTGAAAACGTAATTAACCTCCTGATTTCTACTAATCGGAAGGACACGCTTACATACCTTAGGATTGTGTTAGGTGTCCCTTCTTTATTTGTTACTCTTTACCTTTTTTTCTTTTTCTTTGTTTTATTTATTTATTTTTTATTTTTATTTTTTTTTTGGTCCTTGTTTCCGCCAGTTGGTACGCGCACGTATATCCCATCCATTATGATTGGCTGCTTTTTTTTTTGTTTTTTTTTGTCATGCATGAGAAAAAAAACTTAATCATGACGTTCTCTGGTCGGTACGTGTCGCCGCCGTCGGAATTTTTTTTTTCCCCCCACAAATGTTGTTTGCTCCGGATGTTAGTGCACTGGGGGGACTAACTTCTTCATCGACACGCGGCGGGCCACAGCGTTCATTGCACTCACGGGAGGCTGTGGCGTAACTGGAATCACTAGGCCGTGACGACGGGGGATCACTTCCCCTCCCCACGCTACACCCCTCCCCCCTCCCCCCCCCCCCCCCCCCCTTTCCCATCACCCCTTCGACACCTTGCTGGGTCGCTGGACCGCGGCGACGTCTGACAATGGACGGCCGGGTTGCGGGGGAGGGGGGGGGGAGGGGGGGGGCGCTGCGTTCGGTCGGTCCACTTTTTGTCAGAGAGCAAAAACTAGGTCGGAGGTTTTGGGAGAGGAAAGTTTTGGAGAAGGGAGGGAGGTTTGTGGGGAGGAGAAGGTTTGTAAAAGGGGGGGGGGGGGGAGGAAGAGAGGTGAAGGGGAAGTAGAAGGAGGAGGGGGATGTTGTTACTGTTGTTGACCAGGATGTGTGTGGGTTGGTGGTGGTGGTGGTATTTGGGTTATTGATTGTTGGGGTTGTTGTTGTTGATGTTGCTGCTAATGCAATGAGCTCTCGCATGATGGCACGGAGAGAGTTCACACTTTTTATTTACTGTGGAGGAGGAGGAGCAGGAAGAAAGAAAGAGAGAAAGAAAGAAAAGAAACAAGTCCACCCACATGGGAGTCTGGCTTCAAACTTTCATCTTTTCTTTGTTATTAGATTCATGTAGGGCTATCCTAGAGGTGCAATATGAGAGTAGTCACCACCACTGTCATCACTTCAGTATTGTTTAAAGAAAAAGATCATGCTTCCTCTCACCCATGGGATTTATATACAGCAGTGCAGACCCCAGTCTTTTCCCAGTTCTTTTGATGAGACTTTAAACCGAGTTCCCATGCGTGAACTCATGCATGAAAAAATGTCACACGTTATGTAAAATCCCATTTCATCTTTTAAGAGAGTGCCAACGTATGCCGGTACGATGGATGACCAACACAAAACACATGCTCACTGGTGACTTGCTTACCAGTCCACCCCGAAAACGGAGTGTGGCTACCTCCTTAATGGCAGGATTGAGGACTGTCGCACACGCCCAAATCCCACCTTCAAATTCTAAGTGAGAAATAAAGGAAGAAAGAAAAGACACAACCTGGTTTCAACATGTCTTCGTTTCTCATCTCTCTTTACTTTTTTTATTTTTTAACATTAACCGATGTGTTAGGCCCGTGGCAACGTCAAAGACCTACTCACTATGAATAATAAACAACAGTTTATGTTTTAACTCTTCAATAAGTTTTTCTCTTTTTTTTTTTCAAACGTTTTGAGCAATAACTATGCCACAATACCCACACTTTCTCTCTTGCTTTTTTTTTCCCTTGTTGAATGTGTTTGGTTGAAATAAATTCATTTTCTATTTGCAATCATATACAGCTTCACAATAGATGTCAATTCTTGAACAGCGACAAGCTGGTGTTTATGGTGAATGTGTTTGTTAGGTTTATTTGAACAAAAAAAAATATTACTTTGATAACAACAAGAAAGCTTTTAGTTTTAATCACACACACACACACACACACACACAACACACACACACACACACACACACACACACACACATCTTCAATCACCGGTTATTATGGAAAATGAAGGGAAAGAACTGCGGGGAAACTAGCCCCTTGAGAAATGTTGTTTGCTCCGCGTGTGAGGCACGCGCGTGCTGGTAGGTTTAA
>CM065747.1:33766807-33771807 GCA_033310375.1 Conus canariensis
GTACAGCTAGAGGCCCTGGGTTTGAGGAAGGGTGTGTGTGTGTGGGGGGGGGGGGGGGAGAAGGTGTGGAAACGGCAACCCCCACCACCAACCGTCACAACGACCACGGGAGGAGATCCCCAACTAACCAGCAGTAGACAGCAAGCAGCAGCAGCGGCGACAGCGGCGATAAAATCACGTGACCAGGCATGGATGTATGGGGGATGGGGGGGGGGGGTTGATGGATAAGGGGTGGGTGGGGGTGGGTTCGTGGGAGACAGGGAAGTGGACGGGGTAGAGGGGGAGGGGGGGGAGGGGCGAAGAAGGAGAGACGGGATGAGGCGGGGGGGGGGGGGGGGGGGGGGGGGGGGAGAGAGAGAGAGAGAGAGAGAGAGAGAGAGAGAGAAGGGGGCTTATCAGTAGAACGAGGCCTGGGCATGTTTGTTGCCGTCAAATAGGAGCGGTGGTCGAACAAGACCCGGCCGCTCGACATGTTTCGTTCGGTCGCTCTTGACCACTACCCCCCCCCACCCCCCCCCAACCCCTGGTCCCCACCCACCTCCTACCTAACCTCCCCCCCACCCCCTTTCGCTTCCCTGTATCTCATCCCCCCCCCCTCACCCTCTCCCTCACCTTAGTCTCCCTTTCCCTGCTCCTCTTTCTGTGTCTCTCTCTCTCTCTCTCCCCCCCCCCACCCCTACCCCTGTCCCCCCCCCCCCTCCTCTCCCAACGACAAATTGGTCACTTCGATTAATGGAGCAGGCAGGGGGTGGAGGTGGGGGGTGGGGAGGGGAAGAGCGGGGAGGGGGGGAGGGAAAGGGAGGAAGGGGTGACAGGTGGTGTGGCGGGGGTTTTTGTTTTGTTTTGTTTTTGTTTTTTGCTTCGTGTGTTTTTTTTTTTTTTTTCCCGCGGCGGTAATTTGGGGGATTGTGTTCGGATTAAAGTGTTTGTTCTCTCTCTCTCTCTCTCTCTCTCTCTCTCTCTCTCTCCTCTCTCTCTCCTCTTCCTCATAGGGGGGGATTTGGGTCATACCAGTGCCCCCTTCCTCCTCATTCCTCTCACCTCCCTCATTCTTTCTCTCTCTCTCTCTTCTCTCTCCCCTCCCCCCTCCCTCCCCCCTCCCCCCTCCCCCCCCCCCCCGTGTATTTCTCTGACTTGAATTTCCTTCCGAACTTCATGATCAAAACGATGCCCCTCTTTTTTGTGTCTCCTTTCGTTGGTCAGTGGTCAAGCCTTTTTTTTTTTCCTCTCTCTCTCTTAGTCCAGTGGATAACAGCAGCTGTTTTATCTGACCTTGCGCCCAAAAGAGGGTTGCGTCAAGGAAAAGAGTTCGGACCTTTTTCGGCCTCACCTTGGCCTGTGGGTGACACGAGTTATCTCGCCTCCCTCCTCCTCCTCCTCCACCCCCCCCCCCACACACACACTCTCTCTCTCTCTCTCTCTCTCTCTCTCTCTCTCTCTCTCTCTCTTCTCTCCACTGCTCAATTTTCTCCATCCTCTCGTATCGCATTATCTGTGTGTGTGTGTGGTGTGAGTGTGTGTGTGTGTGTGTGGTGTGTGTGTGTGTGTGTGTGTGTGTGTGTGTGTGGTGTGTGTGTGTGTGTGTGTGTGGTGTGTGTGTGTGTGTGTGTTCGTGCGTGGTGTGTGTGTGTGTGTTGTGGCGTGTGTGTGTTCGTGCGCGTGTGTGTGTTGTGCGTGTGTGTGTGTGTGTGTGTGTTCGTGCGCGCGCGTGTGTGTTCGTGTGTGTGTGTTTGTGTGTGTGTGTGTGTGGTCTTTTTCCTATGAATAAGACTATCTACTTAACCCTCTCTTCTCTTTCCTTCCTCTCGCTCTCTCTCGCTCTTCCCTCTCTCTCTCTCTCACACCACACACACCCAACATACCACACAAACCACAACACACTACACACACACACACACACACTTCTCTCTTCTCTCTCTCTCTCTCTCTCTCTCTCTCTCTCCCCTCTTTCTCTCGTCCTCCTCCTCCTCCTTCTCTCTCCATCTCGACCTCAGCTCCCACCACTACCCCTCCTTCCTCTCTGTGTTAGTAGTAGGTAACTCTCGACCAAATGGAAACGTGTGACCTTTTTTTTTTTTTGACTTGACTGATCAACATATCTGCACGCTGACCACGTCCAACAAACAATAAGATCAAAGAATGCCTTTGCAGGCCTTCCTACATCACCTAACCTTTCCCATGCTTAGTCCCGGTCGCTCTCCAGTCTCTGTGTGTGTGTTGTGTGTGTGTTGTGTGTGTGCTGTGTGTCTTTGTGTTCTCGCCTCTGTCTTCTGTCTCTGTCTGCATCTGTCTGTCTGTGTCTTCTTGTCTGTGTCTGTCTGTCTGTCGTCTGATCTGTCTCCCTCTTCTCCCTTTCTCTCTCTCCTCTCTGTCTCGTCATTGTTCTCTCGCTCGTCTGTGCTTTTTTTTTTTTTCTTGCTTTCTATTTCTTTCTCCTCCTATCTCGTCTCCTCTATGTTCTGATAGGTGTTTCTCTTCCTCTCCCTCCTATTCAGCATTATCTGTGTTTGTGGTGTGTGTGTGTGTGTGTGTGTGTGTGTGTGTGTGTGTGTGTGTGTGTGTGTGTTCTGATCCCTAACGTATGTTCAATTGTCATAAAACACCTGTCTGCACGTCATTCTGTATCTATCTTCAATGTATCTGTCTATCTGATTCTAGTCATGTCCTTCTCTCATCTCACCATCTATATTATATGTATATTTATTATATTTTTATATACTATATATTTTTCAAGATCTTTTTTTGATATTGGCAACTGTTAATAAGCTACTGCTGCAAGCACCAAAAATATCCAGGTCACCTAATCTGACTTGGGTACACCTAGGGCGTAATACACCTCTACAACATAATATGATAACATAATTTATTTCAGGAATCTTCTTTTTCGTGTTAAAGTATGTCTGATAACAGGAATTTGATGAAACATGAGGGTGGGGAGGGGGGGGGGGGGGATGTCAATACCCTGTTTGTTCGGCGCTGGTCATATCTTCCTTTATTCTGAGTGACTTCGCAATAACGATACAACAAAAAGGAGAAAAAAAATAGTGCCTGCACGTGCGCACGCACACGAGCGTAGAAGGGTGTGAAACGGTGGTATTGAAATGAATTACTGCGCCGGCGGGCGTGTTTTCTGTTCCTAGTCATAAAATGGAGGAGATCATGAGTTGCTTCCCTTTGGTCTTTATGATGTGAATATGTCATGTGCGCACACGTACGTTTACACAAGCGCACGAGCCGGACACACACACACACACACACACACACACACACACACACACACACACACACACACACACACATACACACACACACACACGTGTTAAATGCTCTCAAGTGATGGTGTGACATGGGTCAATGATCAATCTCATCAAATCAGGAAGCTCGACTGTAAATGATTTTAAAGATACTTTTGTCTCCCCCCTCCCCCCTCCCCGTGTGTGTGTGTTGTGTGTGTGGTGTGTGTGTGTGTGTGTGGTGTGTGTGTGTGTGTCGTTTTTCTTGTCTCTGCCTGTCTGTCGTCTGTTGTGTTGTGTGTGTGTGTTTGTTCTGTGTGTGTGTGTGTTGTGTGTCTGTCTTCTCTCTCTCTCTCTCTCTCTCTCTCTCTCGTGTTCTTGTCTCTGTCTGTCTGTCTGTCTCTCTCTCTCTCTCTCTCTCTCTCTCTCTCTCTCTTTCTTCTCTCTCTCTTCGTCTTTCTTCTTCTCTCTCTCTCTCGTTCTGTCTCTGTCGTCTGTCCTCTCTCTTCTCTCTCTTCTCTCTCTCTCTCTCTCTCGTTGTTCTTGTCTCTGTCTGTCTGTCTCTCTCTTTCTTTCTTTCTTTCTCTTCTGTCTTCTTCTTCTCTCCTCTCTCTCTCTCTCTCTCTCTCTCTCTCTCTCGTTGTTCTTGTCTCTACGTCTGTCTGTCTGTCTGTCTGTCTGTCTGTCTCTCTCTCTCTCTCTCTCTCTCTTCTCTCTCTCTCTCTCTCTCTCTTGTTGTTCTTGTCTCTCTGTCTGTCTGTCTGTCTGTGTCTGTCTCTTCTCTCTCTCTCTCTCCTCTCTCTCTCTCTCTCTCTCTCTCGTTGTCTTGTCTCTGTCTTCTGTCTGTCTGTCTGTCTGTCTGCTCTCTCTCTCTCTCTCTCTCTCTCTCCCTCCTCCGTATCTTCTTGCCTCTGTCAGTCTGCCTTCGCTCTCTCTCGTCTCTCTCTCTCCCCCCATCCCGACCCTCCCCACCCACCCCCCCGTCTCTCTCTCTCTGTCTCTCTCTCTCTCTCTCTCTCTCTCTCTCTCTCTCTCTCTCCTCTCTCTCTCTCTCTTCCGTCCCTCCGACCCCTTTGCACCTACTGACCTTTGACTTCAGCAGCGGGCAGTCAGGGAGGGAGGGGATGTACAAATTGACCAATAATGTTTTGGGGCAGAGGGGGTGGGGTGGAGTTGGGTGGGGGGTTAGGGGTGGGGGGGGGGGGGTGCGTCCGGCTTTTGGGCGAACGGTAAGAGTGACTTCATGGAGGGTGTAAAGGAGAGAACGAGTGAAAGGGGGGGGGGGTGGAGGGGGGTACGGGTGATGGGGTGAGGGGGAGGAGGGTAGGAGTGAGCAGAGGAATGAAAATGTTGGTACTGGTGAATGGGGGGGGGGGGGGGGGGGGGGGGGGGGGGTGGGGGAGGAGGTGGGAGGTAGGGGGGGGGGGGGAGGGAGGGAGGGATGGGGATGTAAGTGAAGAACGATGGTGATGGTGATGATGATGATAGTGAGCGGAGTTCAAGGTCGCTTGCTGATACCATGTTTTTGTACAGTGTGCCGTTTGTGCGAGCGAGTCCTGGCCTACTAGTTAGTAGTAGTGGACCGACATTTCAACTATGCTTGGTGATGGGGGGAGGGGGTGGGTGTCAAACAACGGTAATAGGGAGTATTAGGATGTAAATGATGATGATGATGATGATGATGATGATGATGATGATGACGATGATAATTAGTGATGGCTGACATTGTTTTGGGTCGTATGGAGAGCTACGATGTTTTGGGTAGAG
>CM065747.1:33779307-33789307 GCA_033310375.1 Conus canariensis
GCATTGTAACCATGCTTCAATGCCAATGCCTTTAGACTGGTATCTTCAGCTTTTGCTGAAACTGACACTAATCTGTCAAGATGGAGGCGTTGAAAATCACACGATGGCTGACATTCACGCAGTCCGCCGCTACATTCATTAACTTACTTATAAGAACAGCGTGTTTTGGGTCAAAACAAATCATTGTATTGCCTTAGCTATCCTTGCAAAAATTCTGAAAAGGGAAATGGAAAACAAACCAACCAAATCGCTTTTCAGGTTTTCTAGAAACGAAACTTATAAAGAAACTCGCTTTTCAGATTTCCTGGAAAAAAATGATAGCAAGAAAGAAAGAAAGAAAATAAGCACCCTCCCTCCCTCCCCCTTTCCCATTTCTCCCCCCCCCACCCCCTCTCGTTTCTCCCCTTTCCCCCTCCCACCTACCATCCTCTCCCCGTCCCAGCAGTAAACTCTAGGTACAACAGCAGGTCTGGTTAGTCTTCTTCTTCTTCTTCTTCTCCTTCTCCTTCTACTCCTTCTCTTCTTCTTCTTCTCTCTTCTCTTCTCCTTCTCTTCTTCTTCTTCTTCTTCTTCTTCTTCTTTTCTTCTTCTTCTTCTTCTTTTCTGCTTCTTCTCTCTTCTTTTTTCTTCTTCTTCTTCTTCCTCGTCTTCTTCGTCTTCTTCTTTTTCTTCTTCTTCTTCTTCCTCGTCTTCTTCGTCTTCTTCTTCTTCTTCTTCTTCTTCTTCTCCTCCTCCTCCTCCCCCTCCTCCTCCTCCTCCTCCTTCTTCTTGTTCTTCTTTTTCTTGTTTGTTCGTTTTCTCTCTGTCTCTGTCTCTGTCTGTCTGTTGTCTGTCTGTCTGTCTGTCTGTCTGTCTGTCTGTCTGTCTGTCTTCTCTTCTCCTCTCTCTCTCTCTCTCTCTCTCTCCTCTTGTTCTCTCTCTTTGTCTCCCTCTCTCTCTCCCTCTCTGAGTCCCTCTCTCTCTCTCTCTCCCCTCTCTCTCTCTCTCTCCCTCTCTCTCATATGTTTTGCAGAGTTTTCAAGAGTTGGTCTTCGATCTTGTGTGCTAAAAGAGCTGGATAGTGTTAGTTGTAGATTTGGCGTGTTTCATGTGTCATTTTCATACCAAGTGATCGAGGATTTGTTTTGTTGTTGTTTTTTTTTGTTGTTTTTTTGTTTGTTTGTTTTTTGTTTTTTGGTCTGTTTGTTTGTTTCTGATCCCGAGGATAGAATTCTTAGTACATGGCGTGATGGAGGGCGTAGCCCATCCCTCTTCTTTCGTCGCCTTTAGCTGTCCCTGAATTGAATCACGTATCCATTTTACTGCTTGGTGGACAGAGATGGTTTTCAAACCGAGAAAAAAAAAAAAATAGAAGTAAATTCGACCCCACATGTGCTTCGAACTGAAGACCTTCAACTCCGCAGGCAACGCTTTGACCACTGGACCACAAGCCACTCTAAGATCTTTACTTACACCCGACAGCTTAAAGAAGGTTGCTTTTCCGTACTCCAAGCAGAAGAGTACAAGGGAGGTAAATGTGTCTTTAAGGAGAAGAGTACAAGGGAGGTAAATGTGGATCTTTGTCTGAATCGGGGTCCGGTACAGGTCACGGAACTCCTGGAAAGCGATGGAATACAACGAAGTCCTTTTCCAGGCGTGGAAAAGTCATGGAATGATGATGACCCAAGCCATGGAAAGTCATGGAATTAAAAAAAAAATAATAATAACGCTTTCAAGAATCTCACACACTCGCTGTGGGTGTTGTCACTGAAACGGCCTTTTTAGCGGTTGTGATAGCAGAAGGGATACATGTGTGTGTGTGTGTGTGTGTGTGTGTGTGTGTGTGTGTGTGTGTGTGTGTGTGTGTCTGTCTGTCTGTCTGTCGCTCTCTCTTTCTTTCTTTGTCTGGCACGGAAAGTCACGGAAAGAATGATTGAACCGTGAAGTTGTCAATCGGGATGGAGGATCCTGCGGAGTTTTTTTTTTTTTTTTTTTTTTTACGGGGTTGGCAACGCAGGTTTGGTGATGTGTAGGCCTAACCAACCGATGGACGCAGAGACTGCGGTCAACGCAGGGCGTTGGAGCATGAACGCAAGGTCAGGGATCGGAATCTGCGCGCAGGAAAAGCCATGGAGAGTCTGCGAAGCTCGTCTTGTTATGTTTGGATCCTGTCTTGTCTGAGTGTTTATCGTGTCTGTTTCCTTGTCCGTCTGTCTGTCTGTCTGTCTGCTTGTACGGTTGCCTGTCTGTCTGTCTGTCTGTTTAGAGGTCAGTTTGTCTGTATGTTTAGAGGTCAGTTTGTCTGTCTGCCTGTCTGTGTTGGTCCATCTGTCCTGTCTATATCGGTCGACAAGATTTCTAGAAAACACTTGGTTTGAGTTTTCATGAGTTTTTCTTTAATAGTATTTTATCGGAAATGAATAAACAGACAAATGAACAATAAATGAATAAAGAAAGAAAGTAAGAAAGAAAGAAAAAGAAAGAAAGAAACAAATAGATAAATTACTAAACAAAAAAAAGTTTTAAAAAAATGAATAGTAAGCAACACATACAATCCAAGTATACTGAGAGTTCTGTGTGTCGGTCAGTGATTATGTATAAATAGATAGATAGATACATGAAATAAAATCAATCAATCAAGTAATCAAGAAATATAATTAGCAAATATACTGAAGGTTCTGTGTGTGTGTGTGTGTGTGTGTGTGTGTGTGTGTGTGTGTGTGTGTGTGTGCGTGTGTGTGTGTGAGAGAGAGAGAGAGAGAGAGAGAGAGAGAATTTGAACTAAGCCTCAATTTGTGTGTGTGTGTGTGTGTGTGTGTGTGTGCTGTGTGTGTGTGTGTGTGTGTGTGTGTGTGTGTGTGTGTGTGTGTGTGTGTGTCGCAGACTAGTTTTGGTCAGTGAAGAAGCTAACACGGACTTTGTCCACCCGAATAAAGAGTATTAAGAGATATAGTAACCCATGATCATTTGGCTCACCACGATTAACAACATCGCCCCCCCCCCCATACCCCTCCCCCCCCTCCCCCTCCCCCCCCCCTTCCCCCCTCCCTACCCGGACAAATCTTCCCAGCAGGTCTTTTGCCTCGGTCGTCGAGATTAAACACCACACGTGAGGCAAAGAGGCAATACGCATACCTGCAAAACAGATGGGCTTGATTATGGCATCACACGAGCTTCAGAAGCTGATAATACCGTTTCTTTCCCCCCCCCCCCCCCCCCCCCCCCCCCCAGGAAAACAGCTATTCTCGTTCAGGAAAATGGGTAACGCTTAGGCTCACTACCATTTTATGTAAGATAATAGCAATTTTTTCCCAGTTTTCACTAAGGATCGTATAAGTTTTTCTCATTTTCCCGTGAAAAACCGTTATTAACGGTGTTAGCAATAAGGACCACAACTGCTTTTCCACATTTTCGCGGGGAAAGCGGTTATCAGCCTTTAAGAAAACGAACGAAAGACAGGATCCCTGTGAACATGATTGCGATTCTCTGGATTGTTACTGTTTGCTCTCTTGTCGCTACTGAACGATAACACAAGGGAGCTCTCACGCTTGTTAGGGCAAACATTGATCGCAGCTGTTTTCTCTGCTAACGTTTTCCCTGCTAACGTTTTCGTTGCGATTATATAATATGTTTTCCTTAGGAAAACACGAATACCCCCCCCCCCCCCTTTTTTTTTTTTAATCTTTATTTCTTTTTGTTTTGTTTGTTTGTTGTTGTTTTGCCCCTGTGTGTTGATATTTGTTTGTTTGTTGTTGTTTTGCCCCTGTGTGTTGATGTTTGTTTGTTGTTGTTGTTTTGCCCCTGTGTGTTGATGTTTGTTTGTTGTTGTTGTTTTGCCCCTGTGTGTTGATGTTTGTTTGTTTGTTGTTGTTGTTTTGCCCCTGTGTGTTGATGTTTGTTTGTTTGTTGTTGTTGTTTTGCCCCTGTGTGTTGATGTTGTTGTTTGTTTGTTGTTGTTTTGCCCCTGTGTGTTGATGTTTGTTTGTTTGTTGTTGTTTTGCCCCTGTGTGTTGATGTTTGTTTGTTGTTGTTGTTTTGCCCCTGTGTGTTGATGTTTGTTTGTTGTTGTTGTTTTGCCCCTGTGTGTTGATGTTTGTTTGTTGTTGTTGTTTTGCCCCTGTGTGTTGAGTGTTTTGTTTGTTGCTGTTTGTGTTTGTTGTTTTTTGGCCCCTGTGTGTTGATGTTTGTTTGTTGTTGTTGTTTTGCCCCTGTGTGTTGATGTTTGTTTGTTGTTGTTGTTGTTGCCCCTGTGTGTTGATGTTTGTTTGTTGTTGTTGTTTTTGCCCCTGTGTGTTGATGTTTGTTTGTTGTTGTTGTTTTGCCCCTGTGTGTTGATGTTGTTTGTTTGTTGTTTTGCCCTGTGTGTTGATGTTTTGTTTGTTGTGTTGTTTTGCCCCTGTGTGTTGATGTTTGTTTGTTGTTGTTGTTTTGCCCCTGTGTGTTGATGTTTGTTTGTTGTTGTTGTTTTGCCCCGTGTGTTGATGTTTGTTGTTGTTGTTGTTTTGCCCCTGTGTGTTGATGTTTGTTTTTGTTTGTTGTTGTTTTGCCCCTGTGTGTTGATGTTTGTTTGTTGTTGTTGTTGTTTTGCCCCTGTGTGTTGATGTTTGTTTGTTGTTGTTGTTTTGCCCCTGTGTGTTGATGTTTGTTTGTTGTTGTTGTTTTGCCCCTGTGTGTTGATGTTTGTTTGTTGTTGTTGTTTTGCCCCTGTGTGTTGATGTTTGTTTTGTTGTTGTTGTTTTGCCCCTGTGTGTTGATGTTTGTTTGTTGTTGTTTGTTTTGCCCCTGTGTGTTGATGTTTGTTTGTTGTTGTTGTTTTTGCCCCTGTGTTTGATGTTTGTTTGTTGTTGTTGTTTTGCCCCTGTGTGTTGATGTTTGTTTGTTGTTGTTGTTGTTTTGCCCCTGTGTGTTGATGTTTGTTTGTTGTTGTTGTTTTGCCCCTGTGTGTTGATGTTTGTTTGTTGTTGTTGTTTTGCCCCTGTGTGTTGATGTTTGTTTGTTGTTGTTGTTTTGCCCTGTGTGTTGATGTTTGTTTGTTGTTTGTTGTTTTGCCCCTGTGTGTTGATGTTTGTTTGTTGTTGTTGTTGTTTTGCCCCTGTGTGTTGATGTTTGTTTGTTGTTGTTGTTGTTTTGCCCCTGTGTGTTGATGTTTGTTTGTTGTTGTTGTTGTTTTGCCCCTGTGTGTTGATTTTGTTTGTTGTTGTTGTTTTGCCCCTGTGTGTTGATGTTTGTTTTGTTGTTGTTGTTTTGCCCCTGTGTGTTGATGTTTGTTTGTTGTTGTTTTTTGCCCCTGTGTGTTGATGTTTTGTTGTTGTTGTTGTTGTTTTGCCCCTGTGTGTTGATGTTTGTTTGTTGTTGTTGTTTTGCCCCTGTGTGTTGATGTTTGTTTGTTGTTTGTTGTTTTGCCCCTGTGTGTTGATGTTTGTTTGTTGTTGTTGTTTTGTTGTTTGGTTGTTTTTTGTGTGTTGTTTTTTGTGTTGTGTTGTTTGTTTTGTTTGTGTTTGTTTGTTTTTTGCTTGTTGTGTGTGTTTGTTTGTTTTTGTTGTTGTTGTGTTGTTTGTTGTGTGTTGTTGTTTGTTGTTGTTTGTTTGTTGTGTTGTTGTTTTTGTTGTGTTGTTGTGTTTTTGTGTGTTGTTGTTTTGTGTTGTTTGTGTGTTTGTGTTTGTTTGTGTTTGTTTGTGTTGTTTTGTGTTGTTGTTTTGTTTTGTTGTTTGTTGTGTTTGTTTTGTTTTGTGTTGTTGTTTTTTGTTGTTTGTTTTTTGTGGTTGTTGTGTTTTTGTTTTTGTTTTTGTTTTTTTGTTGTGTTTGTTTGTTGTTTGTGTTTGTTTTGTTGTTTTTTTGTTGTTTTGTGTTGTGTGTTTTTTGTTGTGTGTTTGTGTTTTTTTGTTTTGTTTTTTTGTTGTGTTGTTGTTTTTGTTGTTGTTTGTTTGTTTGTTTGTGTTTTTTGTTTGTTTTGTGTTGGTTGTTTGTTGTTTTTTTGTTTGTTGTTGTTGTTTTGCCCCTGTGTGTTGATGTTTGTTTGTTTGTTGTTGTTTGTTTTGCCCCTGTGTGTTGATGTTTGTTTGTTGTTGTTGTTTTGCCCCTGTGTGTTGATGTTTGTTTGTTGTTGTTTTGCCCCTGTGTGTTGATGTTTGTTTGTTGTTGTTGTTGTTTTTGCCCCTGTGTGTTGATGTTTGTTTGTTGTTGTTGTTTTGCCCCTGTGTGTTGATGTTTGTTTGTTGTTGTTGTTGTTTTGCCCCTGTGTGTTGATGTTTGTTTGTTGTTGTTGTTTTGCCCCTGTGTGTTGATGTTTGTTTGTTGTTGTTGTTGTTTTGCCCCTGTGTGTTGATGTTTGTTTGTTGTTGTTTTGCCCCTGTGTGTTGATGTTTGTTTGTTGTTGTTTTGCCCCTGTGTGTTTATGTTTGTTTGTTGTTGTTTTGCCCTGTGTGTTGATGTTTGTTTGTTTGTTGTTGTTTTGCCCCTGTGTGTTGATTTTTGTTTGTTGTTGTTGTTGTTTTGCCCCTGTGTGTTGATGTTTGTTTGTTGTTGTTTTGCCCCCCGTGTGTTGATGTTTGTTTGTTGTTGTTTTGCCCCTGTGTGTTGATGTTTGTTTGTTGTTGTTTTGCCCCTGTGTGTTGATGTTTGTTTGTTGTTGTTGTTTTGCCCCTGTGTGTTGATGTTTGTTTGTTGTTGTTGTTTTGCCCCTGTGTGTTGATGTTTGTTTGTTGTTGTTGTTTTGCCCCTGTGTGTTGATGTTTGTTTGTTGTTGTTTGTTTTGCCCCTGTGTGTTGTGTTTGTTTGTTGTTGTTGTTTTGCCCCTGTGTGTTGATGTTTGTTTGTTGTTGTTTTTGCCCCTGTGTGTTGATGTTTGTTTGTTGTTGTTGTTTTGCCCCTGTGTGTTGATGTTTGTTTGTTGTTGTTGTTTTGCCCCTGTGTGTTGATGTTTGTTTGTTTGTTGTTGTTTTGCCCCTGTGTGTTGATGTTTGTTTGTTTGTTGTTGTTGTTTTGCCCCTGTGTGTTGATGTTTGTTTGTTTGTTGTTGTTGTTTTGCCCCTGTGTGTTGATGTTTGTTTGTTGTTGTTGTTTTGCCCCTGTGTGTTGATGTTTGTTTGTTGTTGTTGTTGTTTTGTCCCCTGTGTGTTGATGTTTGTTTGTTGTTGTTTTGCCCCCTGTGTGTTGATGTTTGTTTGTTGTTGTTGTTTTGCCCCTGTGTGTTGATGTTTGTTTGTTTTTGTTGTTTTGCCCCTGTGTGTTGATGTTTGTTTGTTTGTTTTTGTGTCCTGTCTGAAGAAGCCTAACAGGTCGAAGGTTGTTGCCTCTGTGTTTGCGGCGTTTGTTTGACGGCACAGTACTTCGACCAGGATACAGTTGTTAGAGCGACCATGCTTCTTTGTGGAGTTTCAATGAAACGAACGATCTCGTTTCAATGAAACGAACGGTCGCACGTGTCTCTCGCTCGATCAGTGACAGGGAAAAGTAACGCGCAAAAGCGGACAGAAACACACAGAGAGAGAGAGAGAGAGAGAGAGAGAGAGAGAGAGAGAGAGAGAGAGAGGGGGGAGCTTTTAGACCGATCCGACTCCCTCTCTCTCTCTCTCTCTCTCTCTCTCTCTCTCTCTCGTACTTATCAGCACACGTCCAGTGCACAACATATGGCCATGTAAAAATGACCATCAGCACGCAGGACACGGACAAAAACAACGGGTGCTGACCCCTCCCTCCCTCCCACCCCCCCCCCCTGCTCGACCCACCCACCCCCACCTACCCCTCCTCCCCTTCGCTCCCCATCCCCCCAATCCCACACCCCCCTCCCCTCTTTCCACCCCCCTCTCTCTCTCTCTCTCTCTCTCCACTCCTCTCTCTCCAACCGATCTGTAATTCTGCCACAAAGCGATGTTATCTGCTGGAAGCTTTCATCATGAGACAGACCTTCGTACTGAGTGGGGTGGAGGAGGAGGGTGAGGGAGGATGGGTGGGGGATGGAGTGGAGGGAATGGGGGTGGGGTTACAAAAAAAAAAAAAAAAGTTATCTGATGTGTACACGGTGGGAAAGTGAAGGCCCTAAACACTAACTAGACGGCGTGATAAGACAAAAACAGCAGCATGCCACGTGAGCTGAACGGCTTTTCAACAAGTGGAAGAGGAGGGGATGGGGGTGGGGGGGGTGAGAGGATGGAGGAGGGGAAGGGGGGGAGGTAAGGGTAAGGGTGGGGGGTGGGGGGGGAAAGACTGTTCATCGTTATCAGGTGGTCAGTGACGTGATAAAAACAGCGGGCTTGTTGTTAGTGAGCGAGTGTCCAAGAGGAAAACTATGTGACTGGGTTCTTTTTAAAAACCAGGGGGAGAACTAAAGAGTATGGTCTCCCATTTGGGTTGAAAGTCCAACATGTCTTCTTTTTTTTTTTTTTCCAACTACGTGTGCATGCCGCGCGTGCGAAATGCGAGAACCGAAGTGCGGTAGATCTAGTAGCATAGTGAGGCGACTGTTGGCGGAAATCTACACAAATGTTGAATGTAATTAATAGCGAACCGCCACCAAACAAACGTAGACAAACGAATCACAAGACAAAACACGACGCGTTTCGACCTCTTAGGTCTTCTTCAGGCAAGATAGAAAACACTCGGGACAACGAAAATGAACGAGCAATCACTTATCTGCATCCATGGAGGAAGATAAGTGATTGCTCGTTCATTTTCGTTTGTCTACGTTTTGTTGTTGTTGTTGTTGTTGTTGTTGGTTGTTGTTGTTGTTGTTGTTGTTGTTGTTGTTTTTGGGGGGTGGGGGTTGGCGGTGCGCTATTAGTTACATTCCAAATTTAATTGCGGTAGGTTTGCAAGGTCAAGGGGGTTGTTACGACATTTTCTATCCTAGTCACACACCGCGCAAAGCCGCAAGCCACTGCGCGCGCACACACACACACACACACACACACACACACACACACACACACACACACGCGCGCGCGCGCGCGCGCGCGCGCTCTGTCTCTGTCTGTCTGTATGTCTGTCTCTCTCTCTCACTCTCTCTCTCTCTCTCTCTTGCTTTAAATAGAATTGGGAGGTGGAGGGGGTTGGTGGCAGGAGGGGGGGGGGTGGAGGGGGGAGGGGGCGGATGGGGAGGTAGGGGAGGGAGGCACATGTCACTTGTATCACCATGCTGTGGAAAAGACCAGTCCTGTCTAGCTAAGCAGTGCTAATGATGGCGGCAGTGTGTCACCGAGAGAACAAAAGACTTTGAATCATGCAAATTTACTTAGAACCAAGCTCGCCTCACTGGACACACAGCGGTCAAGTGTGGACATGTCCCACGAAGGTGCCGTTTGCATTCGGTCGCCTTTTCAATACAAAGTGATTTCCCTGTGAATTCTTCCCTTTTTGACAATAGTGATTCCCCATGAATTCTGTCTCTTTTGACACACGTGATTCCCTATTCATACTGCCCCTCTTGACATGTAGAAATTTCTGTGAAAGTTGCCCATTTGACTCGAGATTACCTATGAAATATGTCCCTTTTAATATATAAATATTTTGAGATTACCTATGAATTATGTCCCTTTTAACATACATAAATCTCTCGAGATTACCTGCGAATGATGTCCCTTTTCACATATATAAATCTCTATAGGAATTGTTGCCCGAGATTCCCGATGAATTCCGCCCCTTTGGCACACAGAGTGATTCCCAATGAATTCTGCCCCCTTTTGACTCAAACGATCGACCATAGACTGGGCTAAGTGCGGGTCAGTTCGAATCAAAGGTTTTTGGAGCCAGTGTCCATGTGTGTTTGTGCGAGAATGGGGTCAGTGGTCTATTTGCTTTGAAGGGGCACAAGGTGTGTTGAAGGTCTTCATCACCACTCCTAGCGACCAGCGAATGCGTCAGTGAAGTCCAGTGTGACTTGTGGTTTCTTTTCTTTTCTTTTCTTTTTCCTTCTTTATTCTTCTAGTCTTTCTTTTGTTTGTGTGGGAGGACGGAGGAGTTGGATTTCCAAGGAAGACTTTGTTGTTGGTTTTTTTTTTTTTCACCCCAAAAGGTAAAGTGTGTG
>CM065747.1:33791807-33821807 GCA_033310375.1 Conus canariensis
AGCTCCTCTGTAGCACAAGGACAGCTCCTCTGTAGCACAGGGACGACAAAAGTTGTGCTATGTAGCTCACGAACTTTCCTTTGAAGCACAGGGACACATCTTCTGTACACATACACAGGGACACCTGCTACTACTTAGCTCAGATATATCAAGTCTGTTGTAGCTTAGGGACACATCTTCTGTATACACACACAGGGGCACCTACTACTCAGCTCAGATATATATCAGGTCTGTTGTAGCTTAGGGACACATCTTCTGTATACACACACAGGGGCACCTGCTACTCAGCTCAGATATATATCAGGTCTGTTGTAGCTTAGGGACACATCTGTATACACACACAGGGGCACCTGCTACTCAGCTCAGATATATATCAGGTCTGTTGTAGCTTAGGGACACATCTTCTGTATACACACACAGGGGCACCTACTACTCAGCTCAGATATATATCAGGTCTGTTGTAGCTTAGGGACACATCTTCTGTATACACACACAGGGCACCTCTCTACCAGCTCAGATATATATCAGGTCTGTTGTAGCTTAGGACACATCTTCTGTATACACACACAGGGGCACCTGCTACTCAGCTCAATTATATCAGGTCTGTTGTAGCTTAGGGACACATCTTCTGTTATCAACACAGGGCACCTCTACTCAGCTCAGATATATATCAGGTCTGTTGTAGCTTAGGGACACATCTTCTGTATACACACACAGGGCACCTGCTACTCAGCTCAGATATATATCAGGTCTGTTGTAGCTTAGGGACACATCTTCTGTATACACACACAGGGCACCTCTACTCAGCTCAGATAATATCAGGTCTGTTGTAGCTTAGGGACACATCTTCTGTATCACACACAGGGCACCTGCTACTCAGCTCAGATATATATCAGGTCTGTTGTAGCTTAGGGACCATCTTCTGTATACACACACAGGGGCACCTGCTACTCAGCTCAGATATAATCAGGTCTGTTGTAGCTTAGGACACATCTTCTGTATACCACACAGGGCACCTGCTACTCAGCTCAGTATATATCAGGTTGTTGTAGCTTAGGGACACATCTTCTGTATACCACACAGGGGCACCTGCTACTCAGCTCAGATATAATCAGGTCTGTTGTAGCTTAGGGACACATCTTCTGTATACACACAAGGGGCACCTGCTACTCACTCAGATATATATCAGGTCTGTTGTAGCTTAGGGACACATCTTCTGTATACACACACAGGGGCACCTCTACTCAGCTCAGATATATATCAGGTCTGTTGTAGCTTAGGGACACATCTTCTGTATACACACACAGGGCACCTGCTACTCAGCTCAGATATATATCAGGTCTGTTGTAGCTTAGGGACACATCTTCTGTATACACACACAGGGGCACCTCTACTCAGCTCAGATATATATCAGGTCTGTTGTAGCTTAGGGACACATCTTCTGTATACACACACAGGGGCACCTACTACTCAGCTCAGATATATATCAGGTCTGTTGTAGCTTAGGGACACATCTTCTGTATACACACACAGGGGCACCTACTACTCAGCTCAGATATATATCAGGTCTGTTGTAGCTTAGGGACACATCTTCTGTATACACACACAGGGGCACCTACTACTCAGCTCAGATATATATCAGGTCTGTTGTAGCTTAGGGACACATCTTCTGTATACACACACAGGGGCACCTACTACTCAGCTCAGATATATATCAGGTCTGTTGTAGCTTAGGGACACATCTTCTGTATACACACACAGGGGCACCTGCTACTCAGCTCAAATCGGTTGTAGCGCAGGGGCAATTCCTTTATCGTTTTTTCTTTGTCAGTTTGTGTGTTTGCTTCTTTGTTTTGCTTGTTATTTGTTTGTTTAATTGTTTGTTTGCTTTCCAGTGCGCACAGTGGTTGGTTTGTGTGTGTTTTTCCAGTGCGCTAAGTGTACACTGACACCCATGATCCTGGATTCTCGTCTGATTTCGACGAAAGACTAAACCACTCTCAAACACCAGTGTGCCACTTAAAAAGTTGGAATGGAGACGGTGGAGGAGAGGTGGGGGAAGGAGGAAATGGGGGGGGGGGGGGATGAAGGTCGGAGCAAGAAAGGAAGGTGGAGAAAGGAAGGTGGAGGGAGATGAGGTGGAGGGTGTGGGGTGGGGAGTTTGTGTTTAGGGGGGGGGGGGAGGAAAGGGAATGGGGGATGAGGGAGGGGGGGGGGCAGTGATATTCTGTTTCAGACTCAAGCAACTGATTTGTGAGTCATTCTTTGTTTCTTAGAGGACCGAAAGAACCTTTTTGGTTTTTTTCAAAACCAGCTAAATAGAGCCCCCCACCCCCCACCCCCACCCCCAACCCGCTTTGTCCTGCGACGGTGACCAACGTGCCTTTGTCGTTCTGTTATTCCAGAAGTGACGTGTCTTTGTCGTTCTGTTATTCCAGAAGTGATGCCGTGTCGCCCAAGGTGGCGGACGTCCTCTACCACTCCGTGATGCCCCAGGAGCATCACCACGACCACCACCACCATCACCACCAGCCGGGTGGAGACTCCTCCTACCGCCAGCAGCGCCACGACGACCCCCACCACGCCCCGCCGCCGCCGTCGTCGTCGTCGTCGTCCTGCCGCAACAGCCCCCAGCGTCCTAGCTACGACCCCTCCCGACGACCCCGCGAGAGCCCTCGCCAGGCCTTCCAGAGCCCCCCTGTGGACTTCCAGGAGGAAGGTGGCCTGTCCAGAGAGCGTCCACCCCCGCCGCAGAATATGCCGCAGGCTCCTCTGCAAGAGCCCCAGCAGCAGCAGCAGTTCCAGCAGCTGAGGTCGCCGAAGCGTCATGCTCAGTCTTCACTGGATCCCGGCTTCTCTCCAGGTCGTCAGCCACTGGCCCAGGACGCTCCACAGGCTCCTTCCAACAGTCACGAAGAACTGCCGTCTCCTTTCCCACAACGCCAAAGCGAGAACGGGGCCCGAAATCCAGATGAGGATGCTCCGCTTCTTCAAGAACAGGCTCTAGACCCTCCGAGGTCCTCCACGCCGAGGTCCTCCACGCCGAGGTCTTCCACGCCTCTTCACTCGCCTCAGAAGCCTGGAACCCAGAGAGCTCCATCGTCAGAACGACGTCCCCCAAGCCCTCGGGGGCCGCAGTCTTCCCACGAAGATCGGAAAGCCGATCTTCCAGGGCCTGCCTCCTCCCAGTCCGAGGCGGCCCAGGACGAGAGTTTGCTCCGAGAGGCGCCCAAGAATTCTGGGGCTATTCGGGGTCTCCGGAGAAGGAGGATGTGGACGGATTCAGGCGTCATGTGGAGCGAGGTTCGGGTCGGGACATGGTGTACCCCCCAGGCCAGTTTCCCTACTCGCGCTTCCGGTCGGTGGAGCAGTTTGAAGACTTCAAGAGCTATTGGAGTCGGCGGGCGAGAGGTGGGGTTTTATTTCATGTTTGTGTGTTGGTGGTGCATTTGGTGGTGGTGGTGATATCGTGGTTGTCTTGAGCTGTTCTGACTGACATCGTCATCGTCATCATCGTCGTTGTTGTCATGGTTGGTCATCACTTGTCAATGTAACCGCCATCATCAATATAAAAGAATCTCATTTTAAGGCTTCTTCTTTAGACGTTGCCCATATTCCTTACCTGTCTTTTCTTTCTTTTTCTTCCTTTTTTCTTGATTTCATCGTAATTATCATTTTCTTTGCTTTCTTCTTTATTTGTTTTCCTTTATTGTCTTGTTTATCTTTCTTTCTTCCGTTCGTTCTGCACTTCTTTTGTTTTTACTTTAATTTTCTGCCTGCCCTTCTTTCTTTTCTTCCCGACTCCTATGTTCTCTCTCTCTCTCTCTCTCTCTCTCTTTCTCTTCTCTCTCTCTCTCTCTTCTCTCTCTCTCTCTCTCTCTCTCTCTCTCTCTCTCTCTCTCGCTTCGTCGTTGTTCTTGTTTTTGTTTGTCTGTTTTGATTTTCTATGTCGATCTTTTTTTCTTTATTATTATTATTATTATTATCATTATTGTTGTTATTATTATTATTATTAATATTATCATTATTGTTGTTGTTATTATTATTATTATTATTAATATTGTCTTTCCTTCTTCATCTGATGATTTGCTTCTTTCATTGATGTACTAGCTGCATTGTTTTGTTGTTGTCGTTGTTGTTCTTGGCGTTGTTGTTGTCGTTTTTCATTCCTTCCATATTCCTCCCTATCCCCCCCCCCCCCCCCCCCCCCCCCCCCCCCCCCCCATCCTCCTCGCATGTCCGAGGAACTTTTTCTTCGTCTGATTTCAGAGTCTGTGGCACCTGAAACAGGACTGTCTGGCAACGTAAAGAACATTCCAAAGCAGTTTGAAACAGCTTCCAACTGTTTTAGATTAGAATGCTCCTTAAGTTGCTAGACATTGATTTTTTTTTTTTTTATTTAGATTTTTGGGCAAGATCAATGAATAAATAGATACATTGTTTTTTTCTAGCAGGGTAAAGAAGAATTTATAGAACGTTGTCTGACCGATCCAAGTAGTTTAACGTCAGCCATAAATTGTTTATTTGTTTGCGTTTCGATAATGTTGTTTGTCTTTTATGTGTACGTTAAACTGTTCAGTGTAAAAACTCTGTTTGTTGCAAAACGATTGGCACACAAGAAATATTTAAATGGAAAAAAAGCGTGAACGTGAACGCAGAGACGTTACTACACTAGAATTTCTAGTTGAAACTCGGACATTTCTTCTTCTTCTTTTTCGTCTTCTTCTATTTCTTTTTTAGCCTGTGACTCAAAAAAAAAAAATGAAGGACAAGAGAGAGAGAGAGAGAGAGAGAGAGAGAGAGAGAGAGAGAGAGAGAGAGAACGAACGAAATTTTATTTATCCAGTGTCCATTTCAATTCGCTTGCGGCGTAGTTGTGACATCTGCAGTGGAGTAGAGCTGAAACGACAAGGCGAGATGTCATCGCACGCACAATATAACGTTGTGTTTTATCCGGATTTCAACGCTGCTGCATGTATAGCTACCGACTCCCGATTTAAAACTAAACAAAACAAAACAAAAAATCTCTAATTTAGAAGTTATTCCCGAATTTAGTGTGTGTGTGTGTGTGTGGGTGGGGGGGGGGGGGGGGGGATGGGGGGGGGCGGGGGGAGGGGATCTTGAATGTGGAATTTGGGGTAGGGTATTTTTCTTTTGCTTTTTTTTTTTTTTTTTTTTGTCTTTCTGTCTTTTTTTTTTTTTTCTTTACTTTCCTTTAAAAAAAAAAATGTTATGTAGATATTGATGATAATTATGTTTATGGAAAATTCCTGATATCTCGAATTTAGCACACACACACACAGAAATCCAGAATGTGGATTTGGGGAAAGAGTTTTCCTTTTTTGTTGTTGTTGACTCCTTTCTTTTTTTTTTTCTTTTTCTTTTTTTTTTTTTTCTTTTCTTTTTTTTTCTTTTATAATTAAGGATGATACAGTATCGCAGAATGAAACCGGAATGATGTTCATGCGGATGTTGGTAATTTACATGTTCGGAAAAAGTCTATCTCTCGTTTTCTTTTATCTTTTTTTTTGTTCCTTTTTCTTTTTTTCTTTTTTTTTTCTCTCATATAACCCCACGTTTGCCAACTGAAATATAAGGGGGCTAGGAATACTTTCAGTCCAAAGACGCTCTGGTTCCTCTTTCGCCTCTTTGATCTCCTGGCTCCAGAATTTTTGACTGCGGAAAGTTGACAGGTATTCCGTTGCTATTGCATTGGTTGCCAGTCCAGAAAGGAAGCAAGCATCAAGGTAGAATTCATGATAGTAAGGTTATATCTAGGGTACATGTATACATCCCATGCTTTCGTGAACTCGTTTCTTGCATTGTTTCATTGAGCTGGCAGAGATACTATTCCTATTAGCTGTAAAGCGACTCGTAGCTGATGATGGAAGACACGTTTTGCTGTGAATATTCACCGCGCGGTTCCTTGCGCGAATCTCTCAGAGTGGACAGTGCTGAAGTGGCCTGTGGGACAGAGGTGATTTCTGACCAACATGGCTGTGGTGTACTCCTAAAGTATCGTTGTCTTTTTTTTTTTTTTTTTTTTTTTTTTTAACTGACGGAAAATTTTTCACGAATATGGCTGTATATAAAAGCTTGAAATACTGTCGTCGTACAAAATTAAAGGCAATTTTCTGATGAATCTCTGTGTGTCTGTCAGTCTGCCGGTCTGTCTGTCTGTCTGTGTCTCTGTCTGTCTGTCCCTCTCTCTCTGTCTCTGTCTCTGTCTGTCTGTCTGTCTGTCTGTCTGTCTGTCTCTGTCTGTCTGTCTGTCTGTCTGTCTCTCTCTCTCTCTCTCTCTCTCTCTCTCTCTCTCTCTCTCTCTCCGACAGAATATTGTTCTCTTAATTATTGAAGTGAAGTGAGACCTGGCAAATGCTGTTGTGACGGGGAGATTATTTTCTTTGCACTTTTTTTTTTTTTTTTTTTTTTACCCACTACTCATTCGTTCAGCATGTAGAAAGATAAATTATAGGAAGAGAGAGGGATGTGTGGGTAGATAGATCGATCTATAGATACACAGATGGAGGGATTGTTTGATGGATCGTTAGATTGATAAATAATAGGATAGAGAGACAGACATTCGAGTAGAGAGAGAGAGAGAGAGAGAGAGAGAGAGAGAGAGAAGAGAGAGAGAGAGAGAGAACAATTGAGCAATATATTGAACACAATTTTAATGTTTCAGGCCTCCGGCCTATAACAATGTCAAGTGCAGTGCCCCACACACACACACACACACACACACACACACACACACACACACACACACACACAGAGAGAGAGAGAGAGAGAGAGAGAGAGAGAGAGAGAGAGGACCGCTACCAATGTACCCACCATTCGTGGTCCCCACTCTGTGCAGCCACAGCGGTGAAGAGGAGTTTGGATCTCCCCTTCTCTGTGCGAACCACATCCTCTCACAACCATCAACAGCACCATCCGCCGCCTCCGCTGCCACCGTCGCAGCAGCATCCTCCTCCTCATCATCATCACCATCATCCGCAACATCCGTCAGCCACGGGCACGGCTGGCGTGGCAGAGAAGGAGGAAGAGGAGATCTCCCACAAGGAGTTCCTCAGGTATTGTAATAAGATGACTCTTATTCAGATTGCAATTGTTTGGGTTTTGTTTTTTTTTTTCCCAACCTCAAACACAGTATATGTTTGTGCTCGCAACATTCTGTGACTGTGTGAGCAGGATTATGTTAAAACTGTTAAACTGCTTTGAACGAAACCTAGTGGAAATGTTTCTATGTGGCTCAAGGGAGACCACCGTGAAATTTCTGGGGTGGATCCGTTCCACGGATCCGGATCGAACTGCGGATCCAGACTCGTTCCGCAAGATTGATATGTACAAGGGGAGTAACTGCTTCAGTCTACGCCAGCAATAATATACCCTGGTGGGTGGTGCAAAGTGCCTTCCAGGATCTGTTGACGTTCATTGGTAAGGTGACAGCAACTCGTCTGCTGAATGTGAGCACTGAATTTTTATGACGGGTTCGTAACTTTCTAGGAAGAGGTGTTTTTGGTTTTTTAAATATCATCAAAACTTTCTAACAATAGACATGAACTGTAATGTTTCACATTTTCCATGTTCTATTTACACACGCGCACACACACACACACACACACACACACACACACACACACACACACACACACACACCGCGCGCGCGCACGCATACACACTTCTAATATCACATAATTTTGTGAACAGGCGTAAAATGACAGTACTACTACTACCACAGAGAGAGAGAGAGAGAGAGAGAGAGAGAGAGAGAGAGAGAGAGAGAGAGGAGGGGGGATAAATACTTGAACAAGTACTTCCCTACTTGAATAATTACTTCCCTTGGCGGTAAAAGACTTTGTTTTCACTGAAGAGGCGGATCCCGGATCGCAGAGATCGGCGCTCTCCCGAGCTGGCCCGGCGCCTTTTGCGCATTAGATTCTACTAACTGACCTACTGCATTCAGGAGTGGAAGGGGCCATTGTCCTATCCCTGTGTTGAAGAACAAAGGCGAAACTGAAATGTCGGAGCCCTATTCTTTTCCTCTGTGTGTGTATGCGTGTGTGTGTGTGTGTGTGTGTGTGTGTGTGTGTGTGTGTGTGTGTGTGTGTGAACGCTACTTGTCCGGTTCGAAGGGACATTAGATATTATGTCTCTCCCCCCTGCCTCCTCCCTTTCCACCACCGCGCGTCCTCCTTTCGCCACACACACACACACACACGCACACACACACACACACACACACACACACACACACACACACACAGAGTCACACACACACACACACACACACACACACACAGAGTCACACACACACACACACACACACACACACACACACACACACACACACACACACACACATGTACATGCGCGCATGCACGCACATACGCACACACATACACACATCTCTACATGGTCGCGCGCGCACACAGACTTTTTTTTCCTACTTTTTTCCTCCGTTTTTTTCCCCCTTTATTGGTTTATTGATTTTATTCATTCAGTCCCTTATTGATTGATGATTAGATGATTGATTATGGGCTGATTGATTGACTGACTGACTGACCGACCGATTCACTGATTGGGATAGCTGATTAATCGATCGATTGATTGATTGAACGACTATGTGATGAGCCACTAATTAGTTTTCTTTTTTTTTTTCAATAAACATTTTATTACATTTTTTGATGAAAAGAAGATTATAACACAAGCACATTAATGAAGAAGGAAGGGGACAAGGGGAGAGGGGAAGAGGGAATGGGGGGAGGGGAGAAGGGGGAGGGGCATATTAACAACGACAATAATGACAGTAATAGTAATAATGATAATAATAAAAATGATAATCATAATAATAATAAATAATGATAATGATGATAATATTACCATAATAATAATACCTACAACAATGACAATAACCACAGAGTCACTGATAAGTTGGTTGATTGGTTGGTTGATTGATTGATTGATTGATTGATTGATTGATGGGTGCTCTCATTCCTGATGGCTGCTATCACTTTGTCCAGATACAACATGGAGCGCCAACACCACCCCGACTCTCCGCCAGACCCAGACTCTCCCCGCTCTGCAGAAGAAGAAGACGAAGAGGAGAGACACTTCCACACCCGGGACCACTACAGGAACGGGAGCGCCTACCCGCCTCATACCCAGCACAGGTACCCCACAGACCTCCCCCACCCAGATCCCAGGTACCCGGTGGCCCCACCTCATCAACACCCCCAGCAGAGCCCCAGCAAGTACCCAGCGAACCTCCAAAAGCCGAGGTACCCTCAGGGGTCTCCTCAAGAGAAGCTGAGGTACCCGGGAGACCCCCAGGTGAGTCCCAGGTTCGAGGACCGACGCCAGAGCGTCTCCGAGAAGAAGGAAGCGGAGCGGATGATGCCGCCCATGTACGGCAGCCACCATCCGGAGTCCTACGAGGCAAGGCAGAGACGGTTCTTCCAGTTCTGCCTGGAGAACAATGGAACCCCCTCAGGCAAATACCCCATGGAGTACCCTTTGAGGAGCTATCCTCCGCCTCCCCAGACGTCCCCGTCAGATGGTCCACGTGGTCAGCCAGGGCAGGATTTGAACGCGGGGACCTCCAGACCCTATCATCGGCAGTCCCTGTCCCAGTCCACGGACGGCGACGGTTTTGGTGAGGACGTCCTGCTCAAGGCCAAAAACGCCGTGGAAGACGCCCGGCGGGCACGTGGTGCGTTGTTTCAGGATGAACCTCCCTTTCCCGAGGTGGAGAAGACGCTGAGGCATCCTGACCTCAATGCTGCCGCTGCCGCCGCCGCCGCCGCCGCTGCTGCTGCTGCATTTTCCTCCGTGGGCAGCCGTTCTGATTTCCAGCCGCGGGAAGAGGAGGGCTACATGAAGAAAGAGACCATCACGTCAGCTGGATGCGGCCAGAGCTCCCCACCTGGATCATCTCACCTTCCATCCTCATCCTCCATCCCCACGAGAGACCTCCAAGCCTCCTTCACGCGGACTAGAGATTCCACCTCCTCAGGAGAGCTCCTGACGCCCTATCCGTCGGGCGCCTCTCTGCCCCAGGTCAAGAAGGAACGTTCCCCTTACGGGTCCCCCGAAAGTTCCCCGACCAAGAACCGCGAAGCAGCGGCGACCATGTCTTCTTCTTCCGAAGCTCATTCTCCAATCCCTTCCACGTCCACCGGTTCGTCCACGCTCACCAAGATCCCTCTAGATCCCTATTCCTTCCAGAGGGGCTATCCAGGGGGTTTCGGTCCGTACGGCAACCTGGCGGGGATGGGGGGAGCTCGTCCTCCACATCCTCATCCTCCACCTCCTCCTCCTCATACCCGGGGTCTTCCGATCATGCCCCAGCTGCCGGGACCCGTGCCTCCCAGGAACGGGAGTCAGGGGGGGATGTACTTCTGCCACCTGTGCAGCTACTCCGGTGAGTTGTGGGCGATGTCACTGACAGACCTGTTTACCCTGCTCTCTGGGGTGATGAAGAACTGGCGCCTGTGTAGGCCTCGTTTCACCATTCCACTGTCTAATGCTGCATTCCATTTTAAGTGTTCGCCAAAATTACACCTTTTTTTTTTAAATTCCAGAGCCGCCTCCGTCGTTTCACTGAGCTATTGACGTACCTGCTGTCAACCCTCCCGATTTTTTTTACTGGAATTTCCCGATTGTAGAAATTTCTCCAGAAGTCCCGAATTAAGTAGGGGGGTGGGGGTGGGGAGGGAGGAGATCCTGAATATCTACACTGTGTCTAAAAGGGAAACAAAAGAAGAAGAAGGAAAGAAAAAAAAGAAAAAAGAAAAGGAAAAAAAAAACCTCGCAGGTTTAGGGGG
Organism: Conus canariensis; assembly: GCA_033310375.1. Lineage (NCBI taxonomy): Eukaryota > Metazoa > Mollusca > Gastropoda > Neogastropoda > Conidae > Conus > Conus canariensis. The sequence goes on from CM065747.1 coordinate 33,802,637, forward strand.
TCATGTTTGAAAAGGAATAAGCAGAATAAAGCCCAGCAGGTTTCGGGGGTCACGTTTGAAAAGGAATGAGCCAAATATAAAGCCCAGCATGTTTAGGGGGTCATGTTTGACAAGGAATGAGCCAAATATAAAGCCCAGCATGTTTAGGGGGTCATGTTTGACAAGGAATGAGCAGGATAAAGTCCAAATGATGTTACGAGCCGGCAATGAGATGCACATAACATTCATTTTCGTTATAACCCCCTTCATTCGTCAGCTGAAACGTAAGGGGGGGGGGGGGGGGGGGGGTAGAACTGCTTTCAGTTTTAATGCTGAACTGCCCCCTCTTCAATCCACCCCCCACCCCCACCCCCTTCCTCACCTGCTTCCTGACTTTTGACTCCAGAAGGCTGACAGCGATTCTTGAGAGCATCCCAGGCGGTTGACTGTGCTTGGGATAGCTCCGTGTTACCTACCGTGCGCTTCTGCCGGGACAGTTATGTCGCTTGAACGGCCATTGAGCGAAGGGGGGATAACTGATTTTGGCGGGCGCGCTATCGTTTCAGTCCCATACGGCGCTGGAAAGGAGAAGTGACCCGCAGAATCTGGGTGTGGCCTGTTGATGTTCATTGTCATAGCACCGTGGCGTTAGTGTGGCCTGTTGTTCATTGTCATAGCACCATAGCCGTTAGTGTGGCCTGTTGATGTTCATTGTCATAGCACCGTGGCGTTAGTGTGGCCTTTTGTTCATTGTCATAGCACCGTGGCCGTTAGTGTGGCCTGTTGATGTTCATTGTCATAGCACCGTGGCCGTTAGTGTGGCCTGTTGATGTTCATTGTCATAGCACCGTGGCGTTAGTGTGGCCTGTTGATGTTCATTGTCATAGCACCATAGCGTTAGTGTGGCCTGTTGATTTCATTGTCATAGCACATAGCCGTTAGTGTGGCCTGTTGATGTTCATTGTCATAGCACCTGCGTTATTGCCTGTTGTTCATGTCATACACCGTGGCTTTGTGTGTTGTTGTTCATTGTCATAGCACCGTGGCCGTTAGTGTGGCCTGTTGATGTTCATTGTCATAGCACCGTGGCCGTTAGTGTGGCCTGTTATGTTCATTGTCATAGCACCATAGCCGTTAGTGTGGCCTGTTGTTCATTGTCATAGCACCGTGGCCGTTAGTGTGGCCTGTTGTTCATTGTCATAGCACCGTGGCCCTTAGTGTGGCCTGTTGTTCATTGTCATAGCACCGTGGCCGTTAGTGTGGCCTGTTGATGTTCATTGTCATAGCACCGTGGCCGTTAGTGTGGCCTGTTGATGTTCATTGTCATAGCACCGTGGCCGTTAGTGTGGCCTGTTGATGTTCATTGTCATAGCACCGTGCCGTTAGTGTGGCCTGTTGTTCATTGTCATAGCACCATAGCGTTAGTGTGGCCTGTTGATGTTCATTGTCATAGCACCATAGCCGTTAGTGTGGCCTGTGTGTTCATTGTCATAGCACCGTGGGCGTTAGTGTGGCCTGTTGATGTTCATTGTCATAGCACCGTGGCCGTTAGTGTGGCCTGTTGATGTTCATTGTCATAGCACCGTGGCCGTTTAGGTGGCCTGTTGAGTTCATTGACATAGCACCGTGCCTTAGTGGCCTTTAGTTCCGCCCGTGGTTATTGTTTCATTGCATAGCACCGTGGCCTTGGGTTTATCGTCAAGCGGGCTTACCGGTCTGTCCGTCTGAGGTGACAACATTTTCACCCGAGTGCCCCTTTTTTCTTTGTTTGCATATCATTCCTGGTTCGAAGGTAACAGTCTGTAAACAAGTTTTGCCATCGTGCATGTATTTGCGTGGTCGTGTATTGTCTGTCTGTACGTTTGCCTGTGTGTAGCTGGCTGTGGTTTCTGCTGTCTGCGTGATTGTGGTCGTGTGTGTGTGTGTGTGTGTGTGTGTGTGTGTGTGTTGTGTGTGTGTGTGTGTGTGTGTGTGTGTGCGCGCGCGCGCGCGCGCGCCTCAAGGGAAAAGATTTTTTAACAGCTAGCGCCGAAAGACGACTTACCTTTGTGTGTGGATTGTAAATGGAAAGACGGATTAGAGATTAGATTATTTAAAATTTTCACTTTTTTTTTCCCCATCTCTATTTTACACATGTCCAGGGCCTCGCCATCACCAAACGGCAAACTGGGATAGTGGCCATTCTTGTTCTTCTCGGGTGCGTCACGGCTATCCCACAATCACGGCTGTCGGAAACATTCGTTCTCGGGGTTATGTCCTGTGCGTTCTCTTCAATGTTAGAAAAAAGAAAAAGAAAAGAAGGGAAAAAAAGAAAGAAAGAAGAAAACACGGTGCCCCTGACAGAATCGCGTGGGGAAAAAAAATGCGGCATCAACTTCTGATGACCTTTGTGAGCACGTGACAATGTGCAACAAAACATGCAACAACAACTCGTGGTGACTGTCCAACACAAGTGGATTGGAATTCCTTAAAAGAGCACCTTTGTCAGTCTCGAGAACTGTCATTGAATTTTCCCCGCCCGCAAAGGAAGAGGTAACCCATCGCAGCTCGTCTGAGAAAAGAGAAAAGTGCGGAGGGATTGTTTTACTTTGGGATTTAAGAAAGAAAGAAAAAGAAAGAAACAAAAAGGCTTCATTATTGGAAGACCAAGATTGTGGTGATGACTGTATCCGAGGTTTTCAAAAATGAACAAGTTTGAATCGCGCAAGAGCTGTAGGCGTGGTGTGAGGGAGACACGGGCCTATAATACCCCCATCTCCAAGCGCAGCCCTTGGAAAGAAAGAACGTCAGATTGGAGACGGTCAGATTAAATTGTCCTCTGTGAAAGAGGCGGCAAAATCCTTCGTGAACTCACAGAAGCCTGCTCTATACGCCATTCCTTTTTCCCGCACAAATATCAAATAACCACTTTTAGTTTTTTAAAATCGTTTTGGTTTTATACGTTCCCGGTCAGTTAGTTAACCTGTTCTCTTAATTGCCTTGTTCGTGGGGCAGAGGGGCGGGGAGAATGAGAGAGAGAAGGTGGGGGGGGGGGGGAGAGAGAGAAGAGAGAGAGAGAGAGAGAGAGAGTTATCCTATCAACACCCTTCATATTCTACACCTACACGATTGCGGACTCTTCTTCATCTTCTTCTTTCTCCACCTCCTGGAACAGGCGACTCCAAGAAGGAGTTTGACGAGCACATGACGGTGCACTTTGAGTACAAGTGCGAGTTCTGCGACTACACGTCCCGCACGGAGGGCCGGCTGAAACGCCACATCAAGGACTTCCACTCTACCGACAGCAACGCCCGCACCGTCCCCGGCCGCCCCAAGATCTTCAAGTGCAAACAGTGTCCGTTCCAGTCTGAAGACAAGGTGAGGAGGGGGGGGGGGGGGAGGAGGGGGAGGGTGGAGGGGAGAAGAAGAGCGGGGGGTGGGGGCAGGTCAGGGTGATGGGGTGGGTGGGGGCCGATGGGGGGGGGGGGGTAGAAGGATGAGGGGGTGGGGGGAGGGGGTTGTTGATGATGAGAAGTGGGTGGGGGTGGGAAAATTTAGAGGTGTGTGGGGTGAGGTTGGGGTTGGGGGTAGAGGCTGGGTTGGGTTGGGTGGGGGGGTGTGGTGGTGTTGGTGTGGTGGGATGGGCGGGGGTGGAGGGAGAAAGAGAGAGATACAGACAGACACAGAGACAGAGAGTGAGAGGAAGTGGTGTGTGGGAGGGGGGGGGGGGGAAGGGGAGGGGAGGAGTGACAGGGATGGTAGGATGAGATGGGTTAATCGTGGGGCAGTTAGTTATTGGTCGATGGGAGGGGGAGGGGGAGGTGGGAATTGGGGAAGAGTTGGGCTGGAATTAATGCAAGAAAGCAGAGGGGTGGGTGGAGGGGGGGAGGGATTGGGGGGGGGGGGGGGCAGGGCGGGACGGATCAAGTCGATGTGAGTTGGAGTATTTGGGGGTAAGGTTATGTAACAAGGATGAGGGGTGGGTGGTGGTAGATGGGAGAGATAAGGGAGTGTGGATGGGAGGGGAGGGATGATAGGGAGGATGGGTCATGTTAGAGTGGTTTGGATTGGGTGGGTTTGGGATAGGGATACTTGATGTGGAGGGATTCAAAGTGAAACGATACCCTCACAACGCTGGCGTTATGATAGCATGAAGCTGGAACATTGCCAACTGCTCCTTTTCAGTATGAATTTGAGGAGAAAAAAAAAAAAGAAGAAAAAGCCGAAAAAAATGGCAGCATACTAACTTCATAAGCCGATAATCGCTGGAAAAAAGCTATTATCGTTCAGAGAAGCAAGAATTATGCCGTTCTCCCTGAGGATCGCAACATTTTCCTTATTAGGAGTATATCCTTTCCGATGACCTGAAAACTTCTTTAGAATATACCATTCATGCTTTCTGTTCTGTTCTCCCAGTACAAATTCTGGCGCCACGCCCGCGTGCACATCAAGGAGGAGAAGATGCTGGAGTGCCCGAAGTGTCCCTTCGTCACCGAGTACAAGCACCACCTGGAGTACCACCTGCGCAACCACTTCGGCCACAAGCCCTTCAAGTGCGGCAAGTGCAACTACTCGTGTGTCAACAAGTCCATGCTCAACTCGCACATGAAGTCGCACACCAACGTCTACCAGTACCGCTGCGCCGACTGCAACTACGCCACCAAGTACTGCCACAGCATGAAGCTGCACCTGAAGAGGAGCAACCACAGGCCTGCTGCCGTCCTCAACAGCGACGGGAGTCTCCCTCAGGGCGTCGACGCCGAGATCTCGGGCCTCAGCCTCCACGGCCGGCGAGGTCCTCCGCGAGGTCCTCGGGGTCTGCCCAGGGACACGGAAGACGGTGGATGCCTGGCGGGGCTCATGTCGATGACCCCCTCCGTGCCAAGTCTTACCATGCCTCCTCCACCACCCGGCTACAACCACCCGATGGGACATCCTTTCTGGGGTCGCCCTCCACCCCCGCCCCTTCTTCCCATGGGTCCCATGATGGGGCAGGGCATCCGGCCCCCGGTGGAAAGCATGGAGGAGCGGACGAGTAGCCTGGCAGGAAGGGAGCCTCAGCCAGAACTTAGCTGGTTCACGTGCCGGATATGCCGATTCACTGCCGAGTCTGTGGAGGAGCTGGAGGATCACCTGTTCAAGGTGCACTCCTTGGAGAACCGTGAGGGGCACAACTCGCTGCCTTTGGGCTCTGCGGAATCCTCTGCAGATGAGCAGGCGCACAAGATACAGGCGCGACGCATGTCTGCCCCTCCCGCCTCTGATCCACAAGACTGCCCACAAGAAATGAACGCGGAAGCCTACCCCAGACGCAATACCATCCCCACAGGCTCCGCGCCCTTCAAGACCCGTTCGGAAATGATCGACCGCTACAGCTCGGCTCTCTGGGCCAGGAAGAATCACATGTTTTCAGACACGGCAAGGATGGGAGAGATGGACAGTGTGTATGGAGAAGACAGGGACAAGGATGCCGAGAGAGGAACTGCATCACAGGAGCACGACCACCCTGACATGCCTCAGGATGGCGCGGACATTATCCGTCAAATGACGCTGAAGTACGGGGCTGCCTCATCGACAGCCTCACAGATGTCAATGCCGGCTGCTGCTGCAGCCTCTCTTGCGGCCGACATCGCAGCCAGGGCCACACAGGAAACCCTGCAAGATAACGGAGGTGGAGCTCTGGATCTCAGCTACAAAACCACCACGTCTCCGCTTCAAGAGGAGCACGCCTCGCCTCCGCCCTCTTCTTCCCAGCAGGACCTCCCCCACGCCGCCTCCACCAGCACAGAGAGCCAGAAGAGGCCCCGTGCAGAGGGCGGGCTCTCTAACTCCTGCGAAGACACTCTCTCCACAGCCGAGGACCTCCAGCCTCGCAAACGCTCTCGCAAGGGCAAGGCTTACAGACTGGACTACCTCCGACGCTTAGAGCAGCAGCAGCAGCAGCAGCAGCAGCGGGTAGCCGTGTCCCCGGATCGAGACGACAGCATGCAGACCTACAGCCCGGAGAGAGTGATGGCAGACGCTAGCCAAGATGAGCCTGAAGTATTCGACCATGCTTCTCAGATGGAGGCATCGGAACAGAAGACCCAGCCCATCGAAAAGGAAGCTGCCACAGAGCCAAAGAGTCTAGGCATATCAGACAAGACGAACCAGAGTGGATCGGACCAGCTCAGTCAGGGTGAAGCTGATCAGATGAACCAGAGCATGACAGAGCAAATGGACCAGAGCGTGACCGAACACATGAACCACAGCGTGACCGAAGAAATCAACCAGAGCTCAACAGAGCAGATCAACCAGAGCGTGACAAACCAGTTGAATAGGAGCATGAAAGAACAGGTGAATCAGGGCGTGTCAGGCTCTGAGTTCGACGCAGAATCTTTCCGTCAACTGCAGAAGAACATCCAGCTGCTGAACAGTGACAGTCACGAGGACATTGATCCAGACCCACAGACGCCTCCAACCCCCCATATGTCAGATCCTGAGAATTCAGATCCGGCCATGGACGAGCCAGAGTCTACCTACCATGAACACGGCCCACCACCGCCCCTCATCCAGGCCGACAGTCTGGAGGAAACGCCGCCTTCTACCGAGGAAGAGCGAACCCAGATGCTAGAGGCCATCTTCAAAGGTCGCAGAGAGGAGGCCCCACCTTCTGTACGTCGTGGCGCAGAACTGGCTCTGAGGCTTCTGAACGACTCCACCTCGGGTCTGGACCCACTGCTGAAGGGTAAACGAGCTCTCGCCGAAGTCAACCGCTCTCGGCCAAGCCTTGTCACTTCAGCCAACACCTCTCTGCCCATTCCAACCACTACCGAAAGCATTGAGGGATCTTCTTCGGTCGGCGGTGGTCTACCACCACATCCACTGATTCCATCCTCCGCCCTGCCAATCCCTGCCTCCTCCATGGGCTCCCAGAGTCTGCACGGCCACCTGACCTCGCAGAGCTGGCACGGCAACATGATGCTGTCCCGAGGCATGCCCGATGGCCGCGATCCCATGAGTCTGATGGACCCGGCCTTGAACTGCAGGAGAAAGTCCCCGGAAGGACCGTTCCCGGAGAGGCACTCCACGTACGCTCAGACTCAGTCCCTAGGTTTCCCTGCTCCCCCAGGCCCCAGACTGGGGATGTACAATCCCCCCATCTCCCATTCCTCGCACCCCTTTGAGTGCCCCTTCTGTGAGCTGGGCTTCAAGGACCTCCAGATGTACAAGATCCACATGTCGCTGCACAAGGATTTCGCCAACCCTTACAAGTGCAAGGAGTGCGGCCACCAGTGTCAGGACAAGGTGGAGTTCACCACGCACATGATCACCCACCCTCACAGAGAGAAGTGAACCTTGGACTCGGCCCGCCCCGACAGTGAGTAGGCTGTCGCCCATTTCATGTCGATCAGAGATGGTTTGAACTCTTCCATTACGACCAGACCAAATCCAGGAATCACCATCTTTCTCTCTGACAGGGAAAAGTGTGATTCCTTTGTTTCTCAGTGCAAGCTATGATTCCTTTCTCGCTCTAACCCAGCAACATACCCAAAGCTAAGAACAGAAGCGAGTGGGTTCTCTCTGTTGACCCTCTCCACAGGGACAAAGGATCAGAACGTGACAGTTCTTGCTACCAGTTCACTTTCGCAGCAGACTTTCAGATTTCCCATTGAAGACTGGATCCCAGAGGAGATGGGAAGTGGGGTTAGTGGGATTTGAATCCAACTCAATGTGGGGAAACAAGGTCCTTTTTATTGATCTCTTCATTATCCAGTGAATGTTATCACCATTCATTACTGCCATGTTTTCTCCCAGAAGGTGGAGGACAATGACTTGCCAACAAGCAGGGTTGAACAGAACACACCAAGAAGGTGAATGGATGGGTGTGGATTGACCGTATTGTCCTCCCTCGGCCCATATTGCTCTGTGGACATTCACAAACGCTGAGACTGGGTCTCAACTCGAGTGAGAGAGAGAGGGAGAGAGAGAGAGAGAGAGAGGAGGGGGGGAGGGAGAGAAAGGAAAATGAGAAAGACGTTGAATACGAACTGAGTTTTAACCATGTTTATTTTACGTTTTTGCTCAATTATGTTAATCTGTGGTTTTAAACCCAACTGAGACAAGGGAATTCTTGGATAACTTCCGGTGGCGGGAGAGAGCACGCTCGCCAGACGGTGGAATAGTTTTCCGTTTCTTCTTTTCGTTTCTTCGAATGTGCTGTTGAGACGTTTTCAAGACCCGATTTCAATGCCCCTCCCTCCCACTCCCAACCTCTGCCGCCTCTATCCCCCCCCCCCCCCCCCCCCCCCCACCACACACCACACACACACACCTTCCCGTTCTCCCCTATTCAGCTCTGTGAAGCGTTCAATCTTATGTTCTTCCATAATGAGTGTCTGTATAAAACATGTGAGTGACGGTGTAGTAGCTCTGTTCTTCTAATTCATGTAAAAGGCTACGCTTGATTGCCTCCGTACGCCTCGAGAAGAATCTGGAGCAACGTCATGTGACGTAACAATACAAAAAAGTAGTCAAGGTGGATGGGGGTGGGGGGATGGAGTAGGGAGAAGGGGGGGGTGTAGGAGTGGAGGAGGTGGCGGCTGATTGCTCCCCACCGTTTCTTTAGATTTGTTTTTAAAGAAAGGCAGATGAAAAAGGATGAGGAGAACTGCACACAATCTGTTTTGTTTGCATACACTCCACAAGCAAAAAAAAAACCCATAATAATTCACCCCTTCCACCCAACCCACTCCCCTCACCCCCACCCCCATCTATCCTACCCCTCCGCCCCCCCCCCCCCCACCCCTGCCCCCCCCCCCCCCCAAATGGATAAATGAGTTAATAAAATCAATCAATAAAAAAAAAAACCTGAACGTTTGCCTCTGTTGTTTGCTTCTGGAGGTATTGGCAGGAAGTCATTCTACCCCCAAAGAGAAAAAGTTCGACACACACACAGACGTGTGTGGAGCAGATAAAGGTTGGACACACACAGACGTGTGTGGAGCAGATAAAGGTTGGACACAGACAGACGTGTGTGGAGCAGATGCTCCTCGTCGGTGAAGGATCGGAGACCGGCGAGGACGCTCTTCTGAGAACGCTCATGAAGTTTAAATCACTTCCTGTTCTTGACCATTTTGTGGGATTTGTGCGTCACTGCTGATCACGATTCATAAAATCAGCATGGATGTGCATTTCTCCACAACTTTATTTCGCTCCAGTATAAGTACGGTGATTATGAAAATTCAAAAAAAGAAAAAAGAAAAGAAAAGAAAATCTTCAACATATACAGCAAAGTTTCTGTGACTTAGCAAAAACATTCTGAATGAATGTGATGAGGCTCGTTCTCAAGTTTTCGCTCAAAATGTTTGCAGGGGGAAAATGTAGCAACTTATTTATTTGTCAGTGTGGCTGGATTGCTGAGTGGTCAGTGTGTGTATGGACAGGCATTGTACGAGCCTGGCATTCCTGAGTCATTCTGCAAGAAAAAAAAAAAATTGTCATTCCTTGTGACACTGACCCGATTTCCTGTACATGTCATCGCCATTTTTTTTTTTTTTTTGCTTGTATTTCTTTGACTTACCAATACTTTCCTTGTTGTTGCTTTTTTTTTGTTTGTTTGTAAACTGCTGGATGATTCACACACGCACGCACACACACACACGCACGCACGCACGCACGCACACACACACACACACACACACACACACACCACACACACACGCACACACACACGCACACACACACACACACACACACACACACACACACACACACACACACACACACACACACACGCTCCGAGATGAAACAGTAATGAACATGTCTATGGTTAACACAAAGACAACGGACACGGTCGCACCATTTCAGGTACATAGGTCATACCATTTCAGGGACAGGTCATACCATTTCAGGGACAGGGTCATGCCATTTCAGGGACAGGTCATACCATTTCAGGGACACGGTCACACCATTTCAGGGACAGGTCATACCATTTCAGGGACACGGTCATGCCATTTCAGGGACATGGTCATGCCATTTCAAGGACACCTCCATGCTACCTTCAGGGACACGGGCCATGCCTTTCAAGGACACATGTAATGGTTCCTCATGGTGTAAATCCCAACTGATTCCCTGTCCCAGCTGTCAAGCGTTGAGGAGAAACAGCAAGAGAGAAATTTGTGTAGAAGGACCCCTTTCATACTGACAGGGAAATCCCTGTCTAGAACACCCAAAGAGAAAACAATCCTGCTTAGAATGACCGTGCAGGAGATGGTACATAGAATGATCATGGAGGAAATTCTGCCTGGGATAAAGAAAAGTCCCTCCCAAACTAGTCAAAGGGAAAAGCGTGCCAAGAATAATCGGCTCGCTGACAGGCTGATAGATCTTTCTTAGAATGGTCATAGCGAAAACCTTGCCATAGGCAAGATTTTTCCCCAGAATGATCCTAGAACAAACCTTGCCTTAGGCAATTCCGAGAGCCAGGCCTCTGTATTGTCGAACGGATCTTGAATCTGCCTTTCTCAATCTGGATCGGTTAAAACCCATCCGCACCAAAATTGTATTACGGGTTCATTTTGGGACCTGTTTGCATCGGTCCACCAAGTTCCGTTCAAAATCGGCATGGTAGTTTCTGTGTAACCTTTGTAACAGACAGACAAAAGAACCAACAGACGAGGGGTGAATATAATTATGACCTCCTTATAGATGGTAAGGAAAGATAACTGGGAGTCGTCGCGTCTGTTGTTCATAATTATCCTTTATAATTATTGTTGTTGTACATTGCTCACAGCGGTTGGCGTCGGTACTTTGAATAAAAACCTTTCTCGTGTGAATTCTGATGATAAACTTGGAATCCCCGCCAAGGAAAATGGCCAGGAAATGCTTGATTTGATTTTTTGTGTGTGTGTCGATGTGATGCGTCATTTTGTACAAACTCGTCAGTGACGTAGATGTTCTCTTTGGGCTCAAGGATAGTTTTAAGAGTCTGTATATAATATGTGTGTGTGTGTGTGTGTGTGTGTCCGCGCGCCGCGCGGCGTGCGTGTATGCGTGCGTGGTAAGTGTGGTGTGTGTGTGTGTTGTTCGTACAGGCGTGTGCGCCTCTTGTACCTAATGTCCTTTTTTTTTTCTTTTCATTTTACGTGGAATCATCAATATCTTGCAAGGTTCGCAGTTCCATGTCAATTTCATGTTCCACACAACTTAAGAAACTCAGGGATTCATTCAAGAGATGCCAAAGTTATGTTGAATTTTTTATCTTCTTTTTTTCATGAATGACTGCATGATAGTATTATACGACCAGTATTTTCATCATGTTTATTCTTTCCCAACCTTTTGAATGTTTCTTCTTTGTGTGTCAGTGACCAAAGTCATTCCTGTACATCAGCGGATTGTGTTGCTTTCTTTAATGATTGTTGTTGTTGTTATTGTTATTGTTGTTCCTTTATTGCTTGTTTTTGTGTAGAAGAGGATCTTCACCATAATAATTAATAATTATGCTTTGTGTGCTGCTTATCTGACGAATTATGTTCTGTGTTGAAAGGGGTAGCTGCAGTATGGAGGTTTGTTGTGCACTAGTCAGGTCATGCCAACGCATTGGATGGTGTCTCCACTCTCTTATTATCACTGGCATTGAAAGATGAGTACGGAATCCTACTGGGCTCAAAAGTACACAAAAACCGGATTTTTTTTTAAAGTCATTTTCTTTCATGAAACAGTGATTATTACTGTTTTTGTAAAAGATGGCTCGTATTGCTGCTTTATAATCAACTCGTTTTCCTGTTGTTCATTCCTATATACAGCGGTAATACCATGATCACCCTGAACATGCATTATTATCATCCGTGAACACGGTTAATCATGATTCCTGAGGGCGCTTATAAGTATCAGTGGTATCATTGCGCGGACGGTCAGCTTTTTAAACAGAAAGAAAAACCTGTTTTACAAAGACGTAGAAGACTGGAATCCGGGAATGTCATAATTGAACATTATCACTCTTCACGGCTTAGTAGGATTATAAGGTTTTCATGCTTCTAGTTCGTTATTTTGTATTTTAACAGCATCAAACCCAGTGGAAAAATAACGATTTTTTTTTCATCGTAAAAAATGTACCTCTCAAAATTTGCAGTGGATATGTGTGTTCCCGCTTCACACAAAGAAAGTGTGAATGCATGTAGAACATACAAATCTATTATGAAAAGACAAGAAAGGGGGATGACTATCCATTTCTGTCCACACACAGGGCTAGAGAGTTGAAGGGAAACATGCTGTGCAACAAATGCGTGTCTGTTAGCACACCATCCTCCCTCACCGCTCCTCTGTGTAAGAAACACAGAGTTCTCTTTCTTTCTTTCTTTCTTTTTCTTTTTTCTTTCTTTCTTTTCTTTTCTTTCTTTTTTCTTTTCTTTTTTAAATTCAATTTCTCTTTTTTTTTAATTGTATCCTCTCTAGAAGTGCGAGAGGTCTCATTTTTTTTTTCTTAATAAGTGCCGTTTTTGTTCAGTTTTCCTGTGTCAACACTATTCTTGCCCCTGTTTTGTTGATGACTATATAACTAAGTGCATATTATTCCCGATAGAAAAGAAGTCATCATCATGATGATGGTCGGTCACGGAGTGTAGTAGCTCAGCTTGCCAGTATTGGAAGATCGTGGTCAACTACTTTGTGGAGGCAAAAAAAACAACACACACACACACACACACACACACACACGCACACAAAGCATATGGAGTGTTTTGCCAGCGATGGGTGGCGAGCTTTTTTGGGGTCCTTTCATTTTGCTGTCATCAGCCAGAGTGTAGGCTGGAATCTTTGGTGGCCATAGTGTTCGTGAGGCCATGGAAACGACCAGGTGCAATTATTATAGGCCATTGGCCATGGTTTGGAGCTTTTTTGTTTTTGTTGTTGTGTTGTTGTTGTTGTTGTTGTGTGTGTGTGTTGTGTGTGTGTGTGTGTGTGTGTGTGTGTTTTGTTTCTTTTTCCCCCATTTTTTTTTTTTTTTTTTTTTGTATGTTTTGTTTCTTCTTTTTTTTTCCCCAGTGTTGTGTAGGCCTAGTCACACACGGTGTCATAGTCAAATCATAACTGGAATTAGCCAAGAAATGTGTGTTGTGTGTGTGTGTGTGTGTGTGTGTGTGTGTGTGATATTTTTTTCCCTACCAGCTCTTACTTCAGTAGTTGATTAATGATTAATTAAGCATCAGAATGTTCGTTTCTTTTACTACAAATGCGAACAGTCTATTATTTTTCCTACTTTTTTTTTCTCACACTTTCTAGTACCAGCACCAGCGAGGCTGACCCTTACACTAACCGTAATATTACATCATCCATCTCAAGGGACATAGCTGTAGGATCGTTATTCTAATGAAGATAAGAACCCATCCCTGATTTTTAACATTTAAGACGTAGGTGTCTTGCTATTGGATTCAAAACGCAGCGGGAGAATCGTTTGAGTTCGAACGTTAAAGCTCATGTGTCCCACAACCTGAACTGCTAGAGGTTCACCTTTTTCTTAGGGGGACGGTGTTACGTAAGGCGGTGCGTAACCTCCTTCTTCCGCCGCCTCGCCCTTCCCTGGACTGAATCAAATCCACCTTTGCTACAGACATTTTCGAGAGAACAAGCGTGAGGTTTTCTAGCTTTGGGGGGAAAAAAAACCTGGAGCACTTGGACAGCAAGCACTGAAAGAATTACAGTTCTATTCAAGAATGGTTTCGTTCTTTCTTTCTTTTCCAATTGTTAGTCTTCCAGTTTAAGGTAGGTCAAGCAGTCAAGCATAAGGGTGTTCTCTCTCTCTCTCTCTCTCTCTCTCTCTCTCTCTCTCTCTCTCTCTCCGTCGATGGTTTTGTTCCCTGCTTAGTATTTATTTCGGTGGTCTACCCAATATCAAGTGTTTTTTTCGTTTGTTTGTTTTTTGTAACTCATTATTTTGTCTTTTTTTTTTTTTAAACAAATGGCATAGGTTTTTAGACTTTTACTTACAAGGGGAGACAATCTTTCTTAGTAACTTCATACTAAGCTGAGAAGTTGTCGTTGATTTTGTTTTGTTTGTTTTTGTTTAAAGTACAACCTCTTCTTGTCTCTTCAAACTCTTTCAAACTTGTCTTTTATAAACTGGTTTATTCGTCTTTCTTTCTTTCTTTTTTTCCAACTATATTCTGCCTTTGCGGGGATCATTCTCCCGTTTTCTGTTCTGGAAACGCTGACCACAATAAAGGGCAAGTCAGACTTTTTTTTTAATTTATTTTTTGTTAATTAATGTAGTCTGGCGACTAAGTTGTGAAACTTGTAATACTGTCTAGAGTGGACGCTAGCTGTCTAACACTCTATTCTGCAGTGTCCACTTTATACCTGACAGCTTTTTAAAAATTTAATTGTTGGTGTTGTTTGTTTGTTTGTCTGTTTGTTTGTTTGTTTGTTTATTGTGTCTTTTTTTCTAATCTGCGAGTGAAAAATCAAGGGATATGTCTGGCGCTTATCTGCCCTTTAAAAAAAGAAAATCAGTAGTTTAGCAACCCTGTCAATCATTGTTTTTGAAGTGTGTGTCAAGGCACACTTCTCCTTGTTCGATCGATGTGTGTGTGTGTGTGTGTGTGTGTGGTGTGTGTGTGTGTGTGTGTGTGTGTGTGTGTTTTAGTCACATTTCTCTTTCTTCTCTGTTAAATTCTTTTTTTGTTGTTTTTAACCTGTAACCTTTTTTTTTGTATTCCTACGTGCTGGCAGCCCCTGAAAAAGGCCCCGTGTGTGCTTTGATGATTAGCTGGGCCATGAAATGTCGAAAAAATCAAAGAGTGATTGACCTTTTGATCATGTTGACAGTTTTATCGTATGGTAGATTTCTAGTCGTCGTGATGAGTGTACCGTGATTAAAAATGTGAAGTAGAAGAAAGGAGATGTTTTTCATAATTTCTGAAACACTTTTTGAAGATCTAATGCAACCCCTCTCTCTCTCTCTCTCTCTCTCTCTCTCTCTCTCCTCTCTCTCTCTCTCTCTCTCTCTCTGTCTGTCTGTGGTGCGGAAGCGCGTTTCTTTTCTTCTTATTCTTTTTCTTTCTTTTTTTTTTTCTTTCTCTCTTTTCTGGAGTGTATGTGTATGGTGTGTGTGTTCGATCTATCCTATGAGTAATCTGCAATTATACAATACACCCATACCCATATGAAATATGATTTTTTTTTTATTTTTGAGTGTGAATGTAAATATATTTACCATTATACCTCGAACAGACGTTGACTGACTCAGCAGAATCCTACCGCTGGTGCTTTTGAACGTTAAATGTGTCACGAATTAGTCCTAAATTTAGCTCTTCGAACCCTGACCCCAAGCTTGTTCCGATAAGATTTATGAAGAGAAAGAAAGAAAGGACAAAGTAGTAAAGGGATTCGGCAGAGCGCAGACTTCCGCCAAGATCGAACGGATCCTGGATCCACCCTTTCATTCGGATCAGCGAACGGATCCGCTCCAATATTCTAATATTTTTGCCCTCGGGCCGGCAACACGCCACCCTTCAAGTGCCGTCAAAATCGGTTCAGGAGTTTTTTTTGTTTTTGTTTTTGTTTTTTTTTTGTTGTTGTTTGTTTTGTTTTTTTTGCCGATTCTTGCTGCCAGCATGGCTGCCGACCCTCCAGAGGCTGGGTTTTTTTTTCTCTGGAATTGCTCTGGTTTAGAAATTATTTTCAAAAGCCTGAATTCGGGTGGCGGGGGGGGGGGGGGGGGGGGGAGGGGGGGGAGGGGGGACCAACAACACTGTGGAGTTTGGGGGTAGATCTTTTTTTAATTATATTATTAGTAGTATTATTATTATTATTATTGTTGTTGTTGTTATTATTTTATCATCATCATTATCATTGTTATTATTGTTAAGGATGATACAGTATTCCAGAATGAATCCCGAATGACGTTATGTGGATGCTGGCGATAATTATATGTATGGAAAAGCCTTTTTCTGTTTAAACTCCACATTAATTGTCAACCGAAACGTTACGAGCGTTACAGAAATACTTTGGGTCAAACGCCGAACTTTTGCCTTCTCGCTTTCAAAGGGAGGTGACTGCAGGCGGAGGCTGAAACAAACTTCAAGAGAAAAAAATTACTATGCCGCCAAAAGAAAGATTTTAAAAGAAAAATTACTATGCTGCGAAAAGAAAGATTTTAAAAGAAAAAATTACTATGCCGCCAAACGAAATATTTTAAAAGAAAAACATTACTATGCCGCCAAACGAAATATTTTAAAAGAAAAAATTACTATGCCGCCAAACGAAATATTTTAAAAGAAAAAATTACTTTGCCGCCAAACGAAATATTTTAAAAGAAAAAATTACTATGCCGCCAAACGAAATATTTTAAAAGAAAAAATTACTTTGCCGCAAACGAAATATTTTAAAAGAAAAAATTACTATGCCGCCAAACGAAATATTTTAAAAGAAAAAATTACTTAGCCGCCAAACGAAATATTTTAAAAGAAAAAATTACTATGCCGCCGAACGAAAAAAGTTTTTTTTTTTCTTCGTCATAGTGATTTTTCTTTTTGCTTCGTTCCTCCTCAGCCTACCTAACCCATTCACCTAGTTCTCGAATTTTGATGTCAGAAGATTGATAAGTATGTGACAGACAGACAGATAATCCAACCAGACACTCAACCTCCCCGAGGAAGGCCAGAATCGAAGTTTTACAACGTGGGTGTTCACAATTTGAACCGAAAATTGAAGTGTTCAGTTACATTGATTACAGTCCTTAAAGAGCCTTGTGTGTTTAGCGGCTAGGCTATAGTAATACTGACATTGTGACACACACGTCCTCTTAGAGATTTGAAAACAGCAACAGTAACTACAACTCTACCTCTGTATCGTGCTGAAGACAACAGCAATAAGAAGAACTCTCTCTGTCTAACCTGCCTCGTCCTCTTAAAAAAGAAATCAAACCAAGTTGTAAATACCTTAGTGCTTTGTGAATTGTACGGAGTTTAGAAGTAAAAAAAAAAAAAAATTATGTGTGGAGCTTAAACCGAAGTGGAATTAGGTTGGGTCCTAACTATAACTGAAGGGAGTTTATACACACACACACAGGCCTTTGACTGACTGGCTAAACACTTCCAAAGGATTGTTAGACTGCGGTGTTCTTGGAAACGGATGCGGCTATCTCAAACTGTTTCGAAATGTTAATGCATGCGAAATCTTGTGGAGTTAACGGCGATACCTGGTTCGTTTTTAAAATGAATGGAACTCGGCGTTCTACGATCTTCTGGCAAAGATCGTGCCGTTGCCACAACGTGAGGATTATCGTCTACATTTAACGGTCTTTTCCTCAAGGGAGAGACTACCTGGAAAAACTCGATGGTGCTCGATCGAGAGAGATGATTAGGTCTAGCGAGCTTTGAAATAGTTTTGCATAGGCTGTGAAGTCGATATTCGGTGGAATTTTATGCTCCTAAAAATTCACAAGGATCCGTTTATTTCTAAAGAACTGTCAATTCTAATATGACGGCCATGAGGTGTATCGGTCAACGAACCGTAAATCGATTTCCATCACGTGAGAGCTGTTATGGTTACTTCCCTTTGCTCGAAGCCTGACAGTTGCAAGAGCATTTGATTGAGCGGGGATTCCTTATCTCCTCTCTGTACCCTGGCGCTGCCGAATGACGTGCCGCTCGATGATCATGGATGGCGACCTTAAAGATCGTGCATATAGGAACAGAGCCAAGTATCGTCAGGAAGGCGTTACTGGACGATTTTAACAGAGCCAAGTATCGTCACGATGGCCTTACTAGACGTCATGATGGCGTTTTACTAGACGTCATGATGGCGTCACTAGACGATTTTCTTTTGCGGTCTGAAAGTTCAGAATTAGGTGCGACCTGAATGGTGGTATTAGGAACAGTCGTATAGGAAGAAAAAGAAAGAAGGAAAAAGATGATGAAGTAATTTACACATTGATTGATTGCTTGATTGATTCATAGTAATAATATTGATGATAATAATATAATGGTCATAATCATAATAATGATGATGATGATGATGATGATGATGATGTGATGAAAATCAGTCGTGAACTTGTGAACTTTAATCTGAGGAGTAATAATAACAATGATGATGATCTGATAATAATAATGATAATAATAATCATCATAATCATAATATATAATAACAACACAATAACAATAACAATGGTAATGACAATGAAAATGATAATGATGATGACGACGACGACGACGACGACGACGATGATGATGATGATAAAAATAAAAAGCAGTAGTGAATCCGTAAGCTTTCTCAGTCTGAGGAACAAAGAAAAAGACGGACTGGCTGAACTATTTAAGTCTTGTGATAAGAAGAAACTATCAACCCCCCCCCCCCCGGTCCCCCATACCCACCCACCCATACCCCCAATACTGGCCCCCACCCTACCCCACCCCCACTCCGCGTTAAAAAGACCCAAATTATCGTTGAATGACAGCCCCGTAATTCAGTGACCTTATCTACCGGTTTTAACCCCTTAAATGCGATTGCCTGTTTGCAGGCAGCTTGGTAGTAGACAGAACTGGACGGAGGCGGGGGGGGGGGGGGGGGGGGGGGGGGGGGGGGGGAATGAGGGGTAGGGTGGAGAGAGAGAGAGAGATGTGAGGGAGTGAGAGGTGGGGTGAAATGAGGGACGGGAGGGAGGGGGGGTGGGAGTGGGGAATCCGGTGTTTCTTGATCACCCCCACCACCCCACCCCCACCCCCTGACAGGCCCACACTGGCTTCTGGGGCACGTTGTACCCTTGTAAGCCCACTGAGGAGGGACTCCCTGATCGCCCTTTGGACCCCCCTCCCCCCCCCCCCCCCCCCCCCCCCCCCCCCCCCCCCCCCCCCCCCCCCCCCCCCCCCCCCCCCCTCCTTCCTGTTAGAACTGAGCCGCCCATGAGAAGGATATTCAGTGCTAAAGCATGACAAAGTATTTAGCCTTCAGCTGTTGTAAGGTTTTAAAGTATTTAGCCTTCTGCTGTTGTAAGGTTTTAAAGTATTAAGCCTTCTGCTGTTGTAAGGTTTTAAAGTATTTAGCCTTCAGCTGTTGTAAGGTTTTAAAGTATTAAGCCTTCTGCTGTTGTAAGGTTTTAAAGTATTTAGCCTTCTGCTGTTGTAAAGTTTTAAAGTATTAAGTCTTCAGCTGTTGTAAGGTTTTAAAGTATTAAGCCTTCTGCTGTTGTAAGGTTTTAAAGTATTTAGCCTTCAGCTGTTGTAAGGTTTTAAAGTAT
>CM065747.1:33826807-33829307 GCA_033310375.1 Conus canariensis
TCGACAGACTGACACTCGCTTGCAGCTCTTGATCATTTACAAGGTGGTACGTCTTACTTACTTAACTTAGGCAGCGTCATGTTCGACAAGAAGAGATGGGAGAGGAGAGCAGGTGATGGTGGTGCAGGTTAATTTCATTCATTTCCATCCAATCAGTACTCCCCCTCAATCTGTCGTGCGATTTCATGACCATTCTCAGTGTTGTCTGCCGTTAGTCATACGACGAGGGGGCGGGGAAAAAAAACTGTAACTTGATTCCCAGTTGTGTTCTATTTATTTATTTATTTTTCATGGTTATCATGTTGCGTGGTAGCATGTACGATTGATAGGTCCCAACATGACTGTATTGCCGTAATGACTGTTTTTTGTCTTTCTTTCTTTGTTAGTTTTTTGTCTTTCTTTGTTCACTAATGTAATAACACCAACAATGACGTCAGAGACGAATCACTGTGGGCCCAGTTTTCAGCAATGACGTAATGGATTGCGTTATCATTCATCATCATTGTCATCATCATCGTCATCATCAAGATAACCTTTCAATCCTGAATTGCAATGATGGGCTTTATATTTAGTTGTTGTCTTTTGAATAAATGGCACTCCCCCTCCCCTCTTCCTCTCCCAGTGATGTTTTTTTCTCCTACGGGGTGTTCTTCCTCCCCCCCCCCTCCCTTTCCTTGTGTGTGTGTGTGTGTGTGTGTGTGTGTGTGTGTGTGTGTGTGTGTGTGCGCTGTCCGCCCAACTACCTCCCATCACCCTCCGCCTAGATTTCTTGGTAGATGAATAGACCTGAAACTTTATTTCCCTTCTTTGAGTTTTTTTTTGTTTTCGGTGGGTTTTTTGTTTGTTTTTGTTTGTTTGTTTTCTTCCAACTCTTCTTTTCTTTCATTAGAAAGAGGGGAGAGAAATAGAGCCTGAAAATGACCACGCTCTCCCACCCCCACCCCACACCACATCTACTGCCACATTGCTGTGTCTTCCCCAACCACATCTCCTATCCCTTTCTCTACCCGTCTAGTTTCCCTCCTCCCTCTCCCTGAGCTTCTTATTAACCCTTTAAGTAACGCAATGCTATTCTCCCCTTAGCTTCTTAACCCTTTAAGTAACGCAGTGCTATTCTCCCCTTAGCTTCTTAATTCTTAAAGTAACGCAATGCTATTCATTCCAAGGAAATCAGCTATAAAGAAAAGAACGTAACAGGGTGATCTATATTTATTGTCCCGGTGACTTGCGCAGCTTGGGTTTATTTATTTATTTGTTTATTTATTTATTTGCTTATCTGTTTTTTTATTTACTCTTTCATTTATGTGGCTTTCAGTGAAGTATAGTGTGCTCTCTCTCTCTCTCTCTCTCTCTCTCTCTCTCTCTCTCTCTCTCTCTCTCTCTCTCTCTCTCTCTCATTTTTTCGTGCGTTCTTAACATCGAACGGTATTGTACAGGTCAACGGTACTTCTTGGTTTTCATTTTCTTAATCTAGTTAAGCCCGCTTCCACGCCTTCTCTTCTCATTCTTGTTTTGTTGTTTGTTTGTTTGTTTGTTTTGCCTAGTCACTGTGACCTGCACCTCCTTATTCTTATTTTGTTTGTTTGTTTGTTTTGCCTAGTCACTGTGACCTGCACCTCCTTATTCTTATTTTGTTTGTTTGTTTGTTTTGCCTAGTCACTGTGACCTGCACCTCCTTATTCTTATTTTGTTTGTTTGTTTTTCCCAGTCACTGTGACTTCTACCTCCTTATTTGAAAACTTTTTGTTTGTTTGCCTGTTACTTCATCGAATTTCTGTCTTTGTCCATTACTTTGACGGCTTTGTTTTTGGGTTTTTCTGTTGTTGTTATTTTGTTTTGTTTTGTTTGTCTGTTTGTTGTTGTTGTGGGGGGTTTTTTTTGTTTGTTTTTTTTTGTTTTTTTTTTTCTTTTTTCTTTTTTTTAGTCCAGCTACTTTGACGAATGTTTTTTTTTTCTTCCCCCCAGTTACTTTGTTGTATGCGTTCCTTTCTCTGTTTGCTTTCTTCCACGTCCTGTTTGTTTCATCCGTTTCACACGTCGTTGTTTTCTATTTTGATGATTCACTTTCAGATCTCCATTCATTTTGTCCGTCTTGGTTATCCTTTGACGATTTTGTTTCTTGGTATGTCGAGTTATTTGACGACTTTGTTTCTTGGTGTGGTGAGTTATTTGACGGCTTTGTTTCTTGGTATGTCGAGTTATTTGACGACTTTGTTTCTTGGTGCGTTGAGTTATTTGACGGCTTTGTTTCTTGGTATGTCGAGGTATTTGACGGCTTTGTTTCTTGGTATGTTGAGTTATTTGACGACTTTGTTTCTTGGTGTGGTGAGTTATTTGACGACTTTGTTTCTTGGTATGTCGAGTTATTTAACGGCTTTTGTTTCTTAGTATGTCGAGTTATTTGACGGCTTTGTTTCTTGGTATGTCGAGGTATTTGACGGCTTTGTTTCTTGGTATGTCGAGGTATTTGACGGCTTTGTTTCTTGGTATGTCGAGTTAT
>CM065747.1:33834307-33841807 GCA_033310375.1 Conus canariensis
TGGGCTTTCCACAGCCCCCTGCTCCAGGGTTTCCCTGGTGGCCGGGTTTTATGCCCAGCGCTCCACCAGTGCAGGCCTCTTCCTCCCAGGCCCCTTCGGCCCATCCGGCGGCCGATCCCTCCCCCGGAGTGTCTGGGGAATCAGCCAGCCCAGGCCCCCCTGGGCTTTCGCTGCGCATCGCTTCACCAAGGGCAGTCACTCCCTTGGTCTGTGGCTCCGACCTGGTGGAGTCGGAGTCGGAGGACGAGGGCCAGTCACCCGGTTCTTATTCCTTCCGGGACTCGGTGGCTTTTCTGGCTTTCCTTGTCCTGGAGGCGGTGTCGTCCTCTCTGGAGGTCAGGGCCCCCTGCCCTTCAGCAGCAGAACTCGCCCTGGGGTCTCACCCACTTGCGGCTATGCCCTCCTCTCTTTTAAAGGAGTCGGTCATGGTAGCTGACTGCATGAGGAGGGCCCAAATAAAAGTCAGGGGCACGGAGGCGCAGGACATCACGCCTGGCTCTGTCCCTGATGTTCCAGGTGCACTGGCGTGCGGAAAATATCTCAAGCCAGAGAGGCTTCCATTTGCCAAGAAGGCCTTCTTGGTAAATGACACTATCCCGGAAGCCACTCTCCCCCTCTCCCAGGAGGACCTCCTCCTGGTCCAGGAGAGGTCTAAATCGCACGCTCGGCAGGTGGCCCATTCAGAGCGCTGCCTTGCCGAGTGGGAAGAGTCGGCTAGGAGGGGTTTGGAAGCCACCTCGGTCATGGATTCCTTCTTAGGGGGACTAGTGTCTGCCCTTAAGGATCCCGATTTGGAGTCCTTCGCTATCTGCCAGTCCACGGACCCATTGGCAGTGGTGGCCTGTATTCAGTCCATGGCTGAAGGGCTAAAATATTCGGCTGGGGCCTTCGCTAGGCTTCATCTGAACTCGGTCCTAGCGAGGAGAGATGCTGTCCTATTGGCATCTTCTGTGGCCCGCTCCGCCTCTGCCCGCGCCTCTCTCAGAGCCTTGCCAGTCAAGTCGGGGTCTCTTTTCGGGAACCATGTACAGGCGACCATTAAGAGCCAGGCCGAGATTAGGCGTGACCTCGCCTTTCACTCAGGCCCCCTCCCCCCCACCCCGGTTCAAAACGCAAGGCGCCAGCGCCTTTCTCATCACCGGGTCCCTCTCAGACCAAGGGACGAAGGTCATTTGGACCCCGGGGGGTCCGAGGCAAGCAACCCGGCAGGGATCAGCCTCAGGCACGGCCGGCGGGTCCGAAAGCTCCCACGTCTCAGACGGCCCACCCCCCAATGACTTACCCCCAACCTGGGTACTTCACCCCATGGCGATCCTGTGGGCAGTCTGTCCAGGCACCTCAGTGTCTGGGAGCGGCTTCCCGCAAGCCCTTGGGCTCTGCGGGTGATCAGGTCGGGGTTTCGTCTTCCTTGGGGTGCAGTAAAGGCTCCGCTCACTCCTTTCCCTCCTCCTTTCGCTCCTCCTTGGGATCTAGCGGCCTCTCAGGCCTTGGACCAGGAGGTCCTTTCGCTGTTAGCCAAGGGAGCCACAGAGGAAGTTCTCTTCCATTCCTCTCCAGGCTTTTATGGCCGCATTTTTGTGGTCCCCAAAGCTTCTGGAGGATGGAGACCTAACCTAGACCTTTCACCCTGGAACAGGTTTCTTCTCCTCCTCCATTTTCGGATGGAAACCCCCATGTCAATCCGCGATGCCATGCACCCCGGCGATTGGGCGGTATCCATCGACCTGAAAGATGCGTACTTCCATCTCTTGAACCACCCAAGGGACAGGAAGTATCTCCGCTTCGTGTGGAGAAGCCGCGTTTTTCAGTTCAGGGCTCTTCCCTTTGGGCTAGCCCCGGCCCCTTGGATTTTCACGAAGGTGGCCCGGGAACTTTGCATGCACGTTCGGGAGAGAGGAATGCGTCTGAAGGCCTATCTCGACGATTGGCTTCTCCTTGCTTCTTCCAGCACTCAGTGCTCCCAGCAAGCTCTCCAGGTTCTAGACCTCTGTCAGCAGCTGGGATCTGTTCGCAACGAGGAGAAGTCCGATCTCATCCCGTCGCAGCAGTTTCAGTTTCTGGGCATGTCCTTCCACACCACCAAGTGGTTGGTCTCTCCAAACCCCCAGCGTCTCGTTTGTCTCCAGCACCTCTTGGCCCATCTCCTTTCCTTGGATCAGGCTCCAGCCAGAAAGCTGGCCTCTCCTCTGGGTCTGATGGAGTCCTTGGCCCCCTTAGTGCCCCTCAGACGACTGCACAAACGCCGGTTTCAACGCCTCTTTAGCAGGCGTTGGTCTTAGGCGTTGCAGTCGTGGGACCTTCCGGTCCCCCTCGGTCAGTGGTTCCATTCATCGGTGGCCCAATGGCACTCCCAGTCCTGGCTGGCTCAGGGAGTCCCCATCATACCCCCTCCTCCGCAGGAGGACCTGTTCACAGACGCGTCCCAGTCCGGGTGAGGTGCCCACGTCAGCTCTCTGACGGCGGCCGGGCAATGGTCCCCGGAGATGGGATCCTGGCATATCAATCGGCTGGAGCTGGAAGCCGTGTTCCAAGCCCTCAAGGAGTTTCTTCCCTTCCTGAAGGGAAAACACATTCTCCTCAACACCGACAACACGACTGTGGCGTGTTATATCAACAAGCAAGGGGGGGGGGGGGGGGGGGGCGTTCTCACTCCCTTTCCCTGAGGGCGGAACAGCTTCTCCTTTGGTGCGAGGCACAATCCATCCGGATCTCGGCCAGGCACGTTCCCGGGAAGATCAACATTCTCGCGGACTCCCTCAGCAGGTCGCACATGGTTCTTCCCTCGGAGTGGACTCTCGTCCACTCAGTCCTGGAACCTCTCTGGACTGTGTGGTTCA
Organism: Conus canariensis; assembly: GCA_033310375.1. Lineage (NCBI taxonomy): Eukaryota > Metazoa > Mollusca > Gastropoda > Neogastropoda > Conidae > Conus > Conus canariensis. The sequence continues at coordinate 33,837,145 of CM065747.1, forward strand.
AACCACAGGTAGACCTGTTCGCCACCCGGTTCAACCACCATCTCCAGCTGTTTGTCTCTCCAGTTCCGGATCCGGCAGCGTGGGCTGTGGACGCCCTGTCTATCCCTTGGTCCGGACTGATGGGCTATGCCTTTCGCCCATTTCCCATTCTGGGAAAAGTTCTCCGCAAAGCAAGGGAGGATGCAGCCACGCTGATTCTTGTGGCTCCCCACTGGCTGGCCCAAGCGTGGTTTCCAGAACTGTTACACCTGTCTCACGTGCCTCCGATACCGCTCGCCTTAAAAGCAAAGTCCCTGCTTCAGCCACGGTCAGGCATTCCACACGGCAATCCAGATGTGCTGCATCTTCACGCCTGGCTACTGTGCGGGATGCGCTGTCTGTACAAGGCACCTCCCCTGCGGTAATCAGCCTTGTGGAACACGCCCACAGGCAGGGCACCCAAAGCGTCTACAGTGTCCACTGGAATGGCTGGCTTTCTTGGTGCTCCAACCATGCAGTGTTCCCCCATTCTCCCTCTCAATGTCAGCTGGCGAACTACCTAGCTTTTCTTTCATCTGAGAAAAAGCTTTCTGCCTCCTCTGTTAAGGTTCACAGGGTGGCTATTTGCACCACTATCCGCCAGTTAGGGGGCCCCTCCTTCGTGGACGACCCTCTTCAACAAGCAAGGGGGAGGAGCAGCCCTACAGGAGGCCCGAAGCCCCCGCCGTACCCCGGCGTGGGATCTTTTCTTAGTCCTCTCCTCCCTCAGGCTCCCCCCTTACGAGCCCATCCGGGAGTGTTCTCTGAAGTTCCTTTCCTTCAAAACAGCCTTTCTCGTTTCCCTGGCCTCAGGGAGGCGCTGCAGTGAAGTCCACGCCCTTAGTGGCCTGCCCGGGGACGTCGCCTCCGAACCGGATGGCTCGATGTCTCTTCGCCTCCTCCCAGAATTTTTAGCGAAGAACCAGTTGCCAGGTTCTCCTTCCCCGACTATCTCCATTCTTCCTCTCACTTCTATTCTCGCCCCGGACGATGAAGACCGCACTCCCTGTCTGGTGCACGCTCTGCGGGAGTATAGGAAACGCACGAAATCTTCTCGCTCCAAGCAGCGCCACCTGTTTCTCTCTTACAACGAAGGTTATAAGGAGGACATCAGACGCTCTTCAATCTCTCGATGGCTGAGAGAAGTAATTAAAGCTGCGTACGCGAGACCTGAAGGGGATTTGGCTGTTTTCTCACCAAGACCTCATGAGATTAGGGCATGGGCGTCTTCGCTGGCAGTAGCTCATAATGCCAGCATTCAGAGTGTGTTAGATGCTGCATATTGGCGTTCCCCTGGCACCTTCATCCATTTCTATCTGCGCGACGTTTCTCCTCTGCGCGATGATGGGTCTAGGGGCATCGCATCAGCTGTGGTGGCTCAACACCCCATCTCTGCCACACGCTCCGGCTCTTCTCGCTCCTCCAGACGGTAACCATGTGAGCCCTCCTTCCAGGCAGTGCGACTCTGCATTAGTGAGCCACGGTATAGTATGTGTAATTAAAAGGAAATTTTTATTCTAAAATTACGTTTGATCTAACATACTTACCGTGGCTCACGCAGAGGGCCCTCCCTACCTCCCCGCCTTCCTGGTTCCATCAGGAGTTCTCAGTCAGGGTTTCATATACCTCGAAAAGAGGATTGATCTGAGCATGCGCAAGGCACGAGGCCCTTTCAGGGGTTTTGTTGTCCGTACGGACTTTATTGTATACGAGGCAGGGATAGCAAATTGCTGCCGCTTATTGCATTAGTGAGCCACGGTAAGTATGTTAGATTAAACATAATTTTAGAATGAAAATTTCCTTTAACTCCGAGAGAAAAATCCCCCTGTACCGAAACGGCCCGGCGGAGATTCGAACCCGCAACCCTTGGATTATGAGTCCGGTGCTCTACCAACTGAGCTATTCCGGCCCAGGTTTGTGTATGAAGATCGCGGGTCCGATGTCAAACCACAGCTTCTGTTTACACTGACGTCTGCGTTCCCCGATCTTGTTCGTAGAGACCGCTGAGTGATGAGAACTCGCGGGCTACTTACTTCTTAACTGAAGTGTTGTCGAACGACCTTTTGTCGAGGGAGAGAACACATTCTGCTTGCTTACGTTGAAGTGAGGCCTACTTGTAACCGTAGAGAACACATCCTGCTTGCTCACGTTAAAGTGAGGCCTGCTTGTAACTGTAGAGAACACATGCTGCTTGCTTACGTTGAAGTGAGGCCTACTTGTAACTGTACAGAACACATGCTGCTTGCTTACGTTGAAGTGAGGCCTACTTGTAACTGTAGAGAACACATGCTGCTTGCTTACGTTGAAGTGAGGCCTACTTGTAACTGTAGAGAACACATTCTGCTTGCTTACGTTGAAGTGAGGCTTACTTATAACTGTAGAGAACACATCCTGCTTGCTTACGTTGAAGTGAGGCCTACTTGTAATTGTAAGCTTGTCACTGTTTTAAATAGGCTGTAAAATCCATTTTAGCACACTCTGTCAAACATTTAAGCATTGTGAGTTTGAATAATACGGGTGCTCTGAATAAAATCTTTATTTGCAAATCGGAGATGGAAATTTAGACCAGTCAACTACGATTTGATTTCCAGCGCAAGAGGGTTTGTTAATAATGCAAAAAATAAAATGATTTGCATCACAACAGAACTTTCTGATGGTTATTTCCCTTCGTGCAAACCCAAACGGTTCCCAGGACATGCTTGGCGATCCGCCCCCCCCCCCCCCTCTCTCTCTCTCTCTCTCTCTCTCTCTCTCTTTCTGTCTGTCTGTCTGTCTGTCTGTCTGTCTTCTCTCTCTCTCTCTCTCTCTCTCTCTCTCTCTCTCTCTCTCTCTCTCTCTCTCTCTCTCTCTCTCTCCCTTCCCCCCATTCCACGAAGCCATCCAAAGATCGGACAATGAAGAACAAAGCCAAGGGTTGCCGATGTAAACGACGTCTAAAACTAAATGATCTAGGTTCACGATCAAACCGTTCGTGGAATTAAGAACGGTCTGGAACTAGATGATGTAGGTTCGTGGAATATCTGCCAGTGATTGAGCAGCACCACATCTGTCGCATATCTGCCAGTGATTGAGCAGCACCACATCTGTCGCCTATCTGCCAGTGATTGAGCAGCACCACATCTGTCGCATATCTGCCAGTGACTGAGCAGCTCCACATCTGTCGCATATCTGCCAGTGACTGAGCAGCACCACATCTGTCGCCTATCTGCCAGTGACTGAGCAGCTCCACATCTGTCGCCTATCTGTCAGTGACTGAGCAACACCACATCTGTCGCCTATCTGCCAGTGACTGAGCAGCACCACATCTGTCGCCTATCTGCCAGTGACTGAGCAGCACCACATCTATCGCCTATCTGCCAGTGACTGAGCAGCTCCACATCTGTCGCCTATCTGCCAGTGACTGAGCAGCTCCACATCTGTCGCCTATCTGCCAGTGCAAGCAGCGCACAGTGATCGATAAGAAATGCATGAATCAATTTTGTGAGCGTGAATTTGTTTTGTTTTGTTCTGTTTTTTCTTCTTTTTTTTTATTCCCCCCTATCCCACCCTGCCCCGGGCACCATGCACCCACCCTTTCAGGGGTGTGGTGTGGGGGCTATTGGTTCCCTCCCTTGTTCGTTTTTTTTTTCTTTTCTTTTTATACCCTCTGTTTATATATTGTAAATGGTATATACCCTTGCAGCTTTTCAATATTTCATTTAATAATAATTGATATAGATTACTAAGTTTATATTGTAACATACGAATTATGACACTTTTTGTATGATCTTGACAGCTCTAGTTAAACATTGTATGTAAATACATTGAATAGTGTGTGTATTGTTGATGTAACATGCGTATTGAATGGAAATATAACCTTCCTTGCAGGGGACAAAAAAACAAACAAACAAACAAAAAAAACTGCATCAATCTGACGTATCCTTCTGACGCTGGATTTTGATTCTGACGCTAACGCTCCTCCGTCTGAGACGGCTCTGTCAAGTTACTGATCATACCTGCCTTCTCCTTGACTGAGTATATAGTGTCTCCGCGCTGTTTTTTCTAGAAACACTTGATTCATTTGAAAGAGGAAGTACCGAACTTAGAGCACGTTATTATGACTTTGGTTTGTTCCTTCGTTTTGTTTCTTTGTGTGTTTGTTCATGTGGCAGTGCTCCTGTTCTGCCAGGAACCATGCAGGAGCCAGGAGCCAAGCCTGATGAACACGATGCTAAGCGAATGGCTTTGCTGGTCCCTCGTGGCATGTAAGGCTCCATTGGGGGGGGGGGGGGGGGGGGGGGGGGGGGGAAGGGGGGGGCCAAACGGGGGGTGGGCGATGCAATTCAAGGGAAGCAACACTGACTACTATTCAGAATTCCGATTCCGAACAATAAGGCAATGACCTCCCTTTACGCACTCTCTCTCTCTCTCTCTCTCTCTCTCTCTCTCTCTCTCTCTCACACACACACACACACACACACACAGAAAATGGAATAAATACTCTTCTACACACACTTTCAAATTAACACCACTTAAAAGAAATCTTAGTTTATCATTCCAATCTCAGATTAAAGAAAAAAAAAAAAGGAAGAAATTAAAAAAAAAAAAGAAACAGAAACGTGCAGTCTTTCTTAGTGTCTGCTTTCACAGCTCTTGTAAGGTGAGC
>CM065747.1:33846807-33859307 GCA_033310375.1 Conus canariensis
AACGACTTGGGTCGGGAGGGGCGCTATCCTAACGCCCATCTTGCGCCGAACTCGGCGAAGATAAGTGACGGCTCGTTCTTCACTTTGGTTGCCCTGAGTGCTGTTTCTCTTGTCTAAAGAAGACCCGAGAGGTGGAAACGCGTTGTGTGTGTGTGTGTTTTTTTTTTTCTTGTGGTTCGTTTGTCCACATTGTTCGGTCGAGTCATAATAATTCCTTTTAAAAATTGGTTGAGATCTCCGCTTGCAGTCGCTTCACTTTGCCACTAACATTATCCTCCGAGTCATCTTTTAACTTGCATTTGTGGTCTTGTTGCTCTCCTCCTCCTCCTCCTCCTCCTCCTCCTCCTCCTCATTATCATTGTCATCATCATGATCTTCTTCCTATAATAATAATGATATAGTGTCATTATTATTATTATTGTTGTTGTTGTTGTTAGTATCATCATCATCATCATCATCATCATCATCGTTGTTGTTGTTGTTGTAGTTATTATCATTATTATTATTATCATTATTTTTCCTGTTGTTGTAGATATTATTATTATTATTATTATTATTGTTGCTATAATTATTATTGTTGTTTATTATTATTATTATTATTATCATCATTGTTGTTTTATCATCATCATCATCATCATCATCATCGTCATCATCATCATCGTTACCATGATTGTTATATACAATATTGTTCCAGACTGACCACTGGACAGAGTCGTGTGCAGTGTGACTGGACGGTGCAGGCGGAGGACAGTGACCACACAGTGTCCGTGACTGTAGTGCTGACCGCATGGCTACTGACCTCTGACCAGAGCACTGGGGACTGCTGGACGGCGTATGATGGTCAGCAGGTGGAAGGGTTGAGAGAATGAATGAATGAATGAATGAATGAATGAATGAATGAACAAACGAACGAACGAAAGAATGAACGAATGAACGAACGAACGGAGCCATTACATTCTGGTGCCGATCCATGCTGAGAATCCGGATCGAGGAGCGGATCCTGGATTCGTTCGGACTTGGAGGAGGCCTGCGCTCTCCCAAGTGCCCTTCCGGTTGTTTAATTATGAGAGTTTCCCCCTTTGTTCTCTTTCTCTTCGTTATTTTCATTGTTGTTGCTGTTGATGTTTTCTGTTTCACCAACATAACCCGATTTTACTGTTTTTCTTTTCCAGTACAAAATCTTTTATCTTGTCTTTGTGTGTGAGTGTGTGTGCGTGTGTGTGTGTGTGTGTGTGTGTGTGTGTGTGTGTGTGTGTGTGTCCCTTTCACACTTAATGTTCTGTGCTGAACCATGTAGTTAGTGTCCCCAGTGAAGTATGTAAAGCCCGGAGTACGGAGAGTATACGTGATCATCAGATCTGTTCTTGTGTCTGGTGAGGGCAGGGTAATACAGTTTGCTTTCGCTGGACATGTGCAGGTAACCTCTCTCTGTGTCTGTCTGCTCGTGTATGCTTTTGTGTGTCGTTTTGTCTGCCAGTCTGTTGTTGGCAGTGTGATGGTGTTGGCAGTGTGGTGGTGTTGGCAGTGTGGTGGTGTTGGCAGTGTGGTGGTGTTGGAAGTGTGATGGTGTTTCTGTTGTTGGCAGTGTGGTGGTGTTTCTGTTGTTGGCAGTGTAGTGGTGTTTCTGTTGTTGGCAGTGTGGTGGTGTTGGCAGTGTGGCGGTGTTGTTGACAGTGTGGTGGTGTCTCTGTTGTTGGCAGTGTGGTGGTGTTTCTGTTGTTGGCAGTATGGTGGTGTTGGCAGTGTGACGGTGTTGTTGTTGGCAGTGTGGTGGTGTCGGCAGTGTGGTGGTGTTGACAGTGTGGTGGTGTTGTTGTTGGCAGTGTGGCGGTGTTGGCAGTGTGGTGGTGTTGGCAGTGTGGTGGTGTTGTTGGCAGTGTGATGGTGTTGGCAGTGTGGTGGTGTTGGCAGTGTGGCGGTGTTGGCAGTGTGATGTGTTGGCAGTGTGGTGGTGTTGGCAGTGTGGTGTTGTTAGCAGTGTGGTGTTGTTGGCAGTGTGGTGTTGTTGGCAGTGTGGTGGTGTTGGCAGTGTGGTGGTGGTGTTGTTGGCAGTGTGGTGGTGTTGGCAGTGTGGTGGTGGTGTTGTTGGCAGTGTGGTGTTGTTGGCAGTGTGGTGTTGTTGGCAGTGTGGTGGTGTTGGTAATGTGGTGGTGTTGTTGGCAGTGTGGTGGTGTTGGCAGTGTGATGGTGTTTTTGTTGGCAGTGTGGTGGTGTTGTTGTTGGCAGTGTGGTGGTGGTGTTGTTGGCAGTGTGGTGGTGTTGGCAGTGTGGTGGTGTTTTTGTTGGCAGTGTGGTGGTGGTGTTGTTTGCAGTGTGGTGGTGGTGGTGTTGGCAGTGTGGTGGTGGTGTTGTTGGCAGTGTGGTGGTGTTGTTGTTGGCAGTGTGGTGGTGTTTCTGTTCTCTAGTCAAGGTTGTCTGGTTCCACCGTTCCACCAAGATTCATTCATGAAAAATCAGTTTCTGGTTTATGCAAAATCGTGCTGACAGACAGATAAACAAACAAACCGTCCAACGCAGGTGAAAACACAACCGCTCGGCGAAGGCATTGCAATAGGCGAGACTGTACTGTACACATAACATCATGTCTTATGTCGCTGGCCCTTGAACAGTTTCAGTGAAATAGAGAAGCATGCATCAGTGGACAACAACGTTAACAGAAATGAAATCTGCCCCCCCCCTCCCCCCGTCTGTCTGTCTGTCTGTCCTCTCTCTCTCTCTCTCTCTCTCTCTCTCTCTCTCTCTCTCTCTCTCTCTCTCTTCTCTGTGTCTGTCTGTCTGTCTATTTCTGTCAGCCTGTCTGTCTGTCTATTTCTTTTTTTTTTTTTTTTTCTGTCCCAACCTCTGCGCCACCTCAGAGGCAGTGCACCCACGCCGCTCATTCCGACACCCCGTCCACAGCCACAGCCCGGTCGGCCCCGCCGCAGCCCCGGCACCAGCAATCCACAGGGAGCAGTCAATGTCAAGTCGTCAAGAGGCAACCCACCGGAGGAGACACTGCACTGCTGCCGAGTCACTCCGGCGGTGTTCAGTGGTGCCTGTTCTGATCTAACATACGCAGGACACCACCTACTAAGCCCCCTACTGACGACAATAATTGCTTAGTCGTGGAGCCGGCGTGAGTGAGTTCTCCCTCCGGAGGGCGCCACCACGTCCGTCCAACGACAGCCCCCATGGACTCGCCGATACCGGTGACCCCGACGGAACCAAATCAAGGCCACAGACGTGGAGAGGACATCGAAATTGAGGTCACCATGAGAGCAGGGCATGAAGGGCCACAGAATTTGAGACTTTTTTTTTATGCTGATCGATGACAATGAGGATGATGAAGATGATGCTACGGATTTCCATTTCGGTCTGAGACTACATGACAGGGCTGTACTCTACGCTTCCTTTCATAATATATCCCGGCGACAACCAGGCCCGAGAGATACAGGCACCTGCAGTGTTGGTCAAGAAATTTGATCAACACTCTCAGAAACGCATCCATTAAGTGGATGAAACTCGACTGTGTGGTCCCAGTCTTCCCAACTGAGTCCGCAGCAAACTCAACTCTGGGTAGGAGCCAGTCGGGGCAGAAAAACCCACATGACTCTGATGGGATTCGAACCCACGACCTCCCAGCCGGGAGTCCGCGACGCTAACCACTTCGCCACGGCGGCTGGTCTGTCTGTCTATGTCTGTCTGTCTGTCTGTCTGTCTGTCTCTCTCTCTCTCTCTCTCTCTCTCTCTCTCTCTCTCTCTCTCTCCTCTCTCTCTCTCTCTCTCTCTCCCCGGGTAAGCTTCTTTTATTTTTCATTTTATTTTGTTTTATCTAGGAGGTTGTTTTCATCAGCATCTGTGGGTATATCAACCAGATTGAGGTGAAACTGCATAATCCATGTAAGCCAACTGTAATAGATATATAGAACAAGGCCCAAGGACTGACGCACCCATGATGTTGTGGTGCTACTCTGTGGTGTGGATGTTGTCACCTATGATGTTGTGGTGCTACTCTGTGGTGTAGATGTTGTCACCCATGATGCTGTGGTGCTACTCTGTGGTGTGGACGTTGTCACCCATGATGTTGTGGTGCTAACTCTGTGGTGTGGATGTTGTCACCATGATGTTGTGGTGCTACTCTGTGGTGTGGATGTTGTCACCTATGATGTTGTGGTGCTACTCTGTGGTGTGGATGTTGTCACCTATGATGTTGTGGTGCTACTCTGTGATGTGGATGTTGTCACCTATGATGTTTGTGGTGCTACTCTGTGGTGTGGATGTTGTCACCTATGATGTTGTGGTGCTACTCTGTGGTGTGGATGTTGTCACCCATGATGTTGTGGTGCTACTCTGTGTGTGGATGTTGTCACCTATGATGTTGTGGTGCTACTCTGTGGTGGGATGTTGTCACCTATGATGTTGTGGTGCTACTCTGTGTGTGATGTTGTCACCCTATGATGTTGTGGTGCTACTCTGTGTGTGGATGTTGTCACCTATGATGTTGTGGTGCTAACTCTTGTGTGGATGTTATGTTGTCACCCATGATGTTGTGGTGCTACTCTGTGGTGTGGATTGTTGTCACCATGATGTTGGTGCGTGCTACTCTGTGGTGTGTGGATGTTGTCACCATGATGTTGTGGTGCTACTCTTGGTGTGATGTTGATGTTGTCACCCTATGATGTTGTGGTGCTCTCTCTGTGGTGTGGATGTTGTCACCCTATGATGTTGTGGTGCTACTCTGTGTGTGGATGTTGTCACCTATGATGTTGTGGTGCTACTCTGTGAGTGTGGATGTTGTCACCCATGATTGTTGTGGTGCTTACTCTGTGGTGTGGATGTATGTTGTCACCTATGATGTTGTGGTGCTACTCTGTGTGTGGATGTTGTCACCCATGATGTTGTGGTTGCGTTTTGTGAGTGTGATGTTTGTCACCTATGATGTTGTGGTGCTACTCTGTGGTGTGGATGTTGTCACCTAGATGTTGTGGTGCTACTCTGTGGTGTGGATGTTGTCACCATGATGTGTGGTGCTACTCTGTGGTGTGGATGTTGTCACCCATGATGTTGGGGTGCTACTCTTGTGGATGTGTATGTTGTCACCTATGATGTTGTGGTGCTACTCTGTGATGTGGATGTTGTCACCTATGATGTTGTGGTGCTACTCTGTGATGTGATGTGGATGTTGTCACCCATGATGTTGTGGTGCTACTCTGTGGTGTGGATGTTGTCACCCATGATGTTGTGGTGCTACTCTGTGGTGTGGATGTTGTCACCATGATGTTGTGGTGCTACTCTGTGGTGTGGATGTTGTCACCTATGATGTTGTGGTGCTACTCTGTGGTGTGGATGTTGTCACCCATGATGTTGTGGTGCTACTCTGTGATGTGGATGTTGTCACCTATGATGTTTGTGTGTGTGCTACTCTGTGGTGTGATGTTGTTCACCCATGATGTTGTGGTGCTACTCTGTGTGTGGATGTTGTCACCATGGTGTTTTGATGGTTGTCGGTGGCTACTCTGTGTGTGGATGTTGTCACCCATGATGTTGTGGTGCTACTCTGTGGTGTGGATTTTTGTCACCTATGATGTTGTGGTGCTACTCTGTGGTGTGGATGTTGTCACCATGATGTTGTGGTGCTACTCTGTGTGTGGATGTTGTCACCCATGATGTGTGTGCTATCTGTGGTGTGGATGTTGTCACCATGATGTTGTGGTGCTACTCTGTGTGTGGATGTTGTCATGATGTTGTGGTGCACCTGTGTTGGATGTTGTCACAGATGTGTGTGCTACTCTGTGGTGTGGATGTTGTCACCATGATGTTGTGGTGCTACTTGTGTGAGTGTCACTATGATGTTGTGGGCTCCGTGATGATGTTGTCACTGATGTGGTGCTACTCTGTGTGTGGATGTTGTCACCTATGATGTTGTGGTGCTACTCTGTGGTGTGGATGTTGTCACCTATGATGTTGTGGTGCTACTCTGTGGTGTGGATGTTGTCACCCATGATGTTGTGGTGCTACTCTGTGGTGTGGATGTTGTCACCCATGATGTTGTGGTGCTACTCTGTGGTGTGGATGTTGTCACCCATGATGTTGTGGTGTTACTCTTGTGATGTGGATGTTGTCACCTATGATGTTGTGGTGTTACTCTGTGATGTGGATGTTGTCACCTATGATGTTGTGGTGCTACTCTGTGATGTGGATGTTGTCACCTATGATGTTGTGGTGCTACTCTGTGATGTGGATGTTGTCACCCATGATGTTGTGTGTGCTGCTCTGTGGTGTAGATGTTGTCACCTATGATGTTGTGGTGCTACTCTGTGTGTGTGGATGTTGTCACCTATGATGTTGTGGTGCAACTCTGTGGTGTGGATGTTATGTTGTCACCCATGATGTTGTGGTGCTACTCTGTGGTGTGGATGTTGTCCCTATGATGTTGTGGTGCTACTCTGTGATGTGGATGTTGTCCCCTATGATGTTGTGGTGCTACTCTGTGGTGTGTGGATGTTGTCCCTATGATGTTGTGGTGCTACTCTGTGGTGTGGATGTTGTCACCCATGATGTTGTGGTGCTACTCTGTGGTGTGGATGTTGTCACCTATGATGTTGTGGTGTTACTCTGTGGTGTGGATGTTGTCGCCCTTGATGTTGTGGTGCTACTCTGTGGTGTGGATGTTGTCACCCATGATGTTGTGGTGCTACTCTGTGGTGTGGATGTTGTCACCTATGATGTTGTGGTGCTACTCTGTGGTGTGGATGTTGTCACCCATGATGTTGTGGTGCTGCTCTGTGGTGTGGATGTTGTCACCTATGATGTTGTGGTGCTCTCTGTGGTGTGGATGTTGTCACCTATGATGTTGTGGTGCTACTCTGTGTGTGGATGTTGTCACCTATGAGTGTTGTGGTGCTACTCTGTGATGTGGATGTTGTCACCTATGATGTTGTGGTGCTGCTACTTGTGGTGTGGATGTTGTCACCTATGATGTTGTGGTGCTACTCTGTGGTGTGGATGTTGTCACCCATGATGTTTGGTGCTACTCTGTGGTGTGGATGTTAGTTGTCACCCATGATGTTGTGGTGCTACTCTGTGGTGTGGATGTTGTCACCTATGATGTTGTGGTGCTACTCTGTGGTGTGGATGTTGTCACCCATGATGTTGTGGTGCTACTCTGTGTGTGGATGTTGTCACCTATGATGTTGTGGTGCTACTCTGTGGTGTGGATGTTGTCACCCTTGATGTTGTGTGGTGCTACTCTGTGATGTGGATGTTGTCACCATGATGTTGTGGTGCTACTCTGTGGTGTGGATGTTGTCACCCATGATGTTGTGGTGCTACTCTGTGGTGTGGATGTTGTCACCTATGATGTTGTGGTGCTACTCTGTGGTGTGGATGTTGTCACCTATGATGTTGTGGTGCTACTCTGTGATGTGGATGTTGTCACCTATGATGTTGTGGTGCTACTCTGTGGTGTGGATGTTGTCACCTATGATGTTGTGGTGCTACTCTGTGATGTGGATGTTGTCACCTATGATGTTGTGGTGCTACTCTGTGATTGGATGTTGTCACCTATGATGTTGTGGTGCTACTCTGTGGTGTGGATGTTGTCACCCATGATGTTGTGGTGCTACTCTGTGTGTGGATGTTGTCACCTTGATGTTGTGGTGCTCTCTGTGGTGTGGATGTTGTCACCTATGATGTTGTGGTGCTACTCTGTGTGTGGATGTTGTCACCTATGATGTTGTTGGTGCTCTCTGTGGTGTGGATGTTGTCACCTATGATGTTGTGGTGCTACTCTGTGATGTGGATGTTGTCACCTATGATGTTTTGGTGCTACTCTGTGGTGTGGATGTTGTCACCATGATTTGTGGTGCTACTCTGTGGTGTGGATGTTGTCACCCATGATGTTGTGGTGCTGCTCTGTGGTGTGGATGTTGTCACCCATGATGTTGTGGTGCTACTCTGTGGTGTGGATGTTGTCACCTATGATGTTGTGGTGCTACTCTGTGTGTGATGTGTAAAGTTGTGTGCTACCTATTGATGTTGTGGTGCTACTCTGTGGTGTGATAGTGTGTCACCCATAGATGTCATGTGGTGCTACTCTGTGGGTGGATGTGTCACCCATGATGTTAGTGGTGCTACTCTGTGGTGTGGATTGTTGCACCATGATGTTGTGGTGCTACTCTGTGGTGTGGATGTTGTCACCATGAGTTGTGGTGCTCTCTGTGTGTGGATGTTGTCACCATGATGTTTGGTGCTCGTCTGTTGTTGGATTTGTCACCTATGATGGTGTGTGCTCTTTGGTTGATGTTGTCCCCATGATGTTGTGGTGCTCTCTGTGGTGTGGATGTTGTCACCCTATGATGTTGTGGCTGCTACTTGTGGTGTGGATGTTGTCACCCATGATGTTGTGGTGCTACTCTGTGTGTGGATGTTGTCACCCTCATGATGTTGTGGTGCTCTCTGTGGTGTGGATGTTGTCACCTATGATGTTGTGGTGCTACTCTGTGAGTTGTGTTGTCACCTATGATGTTGTGGTGCTACTCTGTGTGTGGATGTTGTCACCTATGATGTTGTGGTGCTACTCGTGTGTGAATGTTGTCACCATGATGTTGTGGTGCTCTCTGTGTGTGTTATGTTGTCACCCATGATGTTGTGGTGCTACTCTGTGTTGGTGTTATTTGTCACCCTGATGTTGTGTGCTACTCTGTGGTGTGATGATGTTGTCACCCATGATGTTGTGTGCTACTCTGTGGTTGGATGATGTTGTCACCCATGATGTTGTGGTGCCTCTGTGGTGTGGATGTTGTCACCCATGATGTTGTGTGGCTACTGGGCTGTGGAGTATGTCACCATGAGTGTGCCTTAACTCTTGGTGGATTGTTTACACCCAAACTAGGATATCACCTGCGTACGCGATCATCCGATAACTCAATCTGCTTGCGACTGTCTATATTTGGCAGGCGACTTCATACGGAGACTTGGACAGGCGTGCTACTGACAAGGGGCACAGAGAAAACTTTCGTCGGCATGGCCGTTCTGTGTTCGTCGTGTTTAACCAAGGGGCGAGAGATGGACTTGATCCCTTCCGCTTCCGTTACGATCCGAACGACTGAAGGTGGGTTGTTTTTTTCTTTTTTTCTTCTTCTTCTTCTTCTTCTTCTTCTTCTTTCTTGCTTTCTTTCTTCTTTTCTATGTTTTCTTTGTAGCTTGTTGTTGTCACTATGTTGACACCTCTGTTGCTGTTCTTTGTAGCTTGTTGTTGTCACTATGTTGACACCTCTGTTGCCGTTCTTTGTAGCTTTTTGTTGTCACTATGTTGACACCTCTGTTGCCGTTCTTTGTAGCTTGTTGTTGTCACTATGTTGACACCTCTGTTGCTTTTGTAGCTGTTTTGTCATATTTGACATTGTTGCGTTTCTGTGTCACTAGTTGACACCTCTGTTGCGTTCTTTGTAGCTTGTGTTGTCACTATGTTGACACCTCTGTTGCTGTTCTTTGTAGCTTTGTTGTCACTATGTTGACACCTTGTTCTTTGTAGCTTTGTTGTCACTATGTTGACACCTCTGTTGCTGTTCTTTGTAGTTGTTGTTGTCACTATGTTGACACCTCTGTTGCTGTTCTTTTACTTGTTGTCACTATGTTGACACCTCTGTTGCTGTTGTTTGTAGCTTGTTGTTGTCACTATGTTGACACCTCTGTTGCTGTTCTTTGTAGCTTGTTGTTGTCACTATTTTGACACCTCTGTTGCGTTCTTTGTAGCTTGTTGTCACTATGTTTGACACCTCTGTTGCTGTTGTTTGTAGTTGTTGTTGTCACTATGTTGACACCTCTGTTGCTGTTCTTTGTAGCTTGTTGTCACTATGTTGACACCTCTGTTGCTGTTCTTTGTAGTTTGTTGTTGTCACTATGTTGACACCTCTGTTGCTGTTCTTTGTAGCTTGTTGTTGTCACTATTTTGACACCTCTGTTGCTGTTCTTTGTAGCTTGTTGTCACATATTTTGACACATCTGTTGCTGTTCTTTGTAGCTTGTTGTTGTCACTATGTTGACACCTCTGTTGCTGTTCTTTGTAGCTTGTTGTTGTCACTATTTTGACACCTCTGTTGCTGTTCTTTGTAGCTTGTTGTCACTATTTTGACACATCTGTTGCTGTTCTTTGTAGCTTGTTGTCACTATGTTGACACCTCTGTTGCTGTTCTTTGTAGCTTGTTGTCACTATTTTGACACATCTGTTGCTGTTCTTTGTAGCTTGTCGTTGTTTCTGATGGTGATGAAAAAAGTCACAGAGTTGCTAGCTGTGTTGCTGTTGTTTGTAGCTTGTCGTTGTTGCTGATGGTGCTACGTAAAGTCACAGAGTTGCTAGCTGTGTTGCTGTTCTTTGTAGCTTGTCGTTGTTGCTGATGGTGATAAGAAAGTCACAGAGTTGCTAGCTGTGTTGCTGTTCTTTGTAGCTTGTCGTTGTTGCTGATGGTGATAAGAAAGTCAAAGAGTTGCTAGCTGTGTTGCTGTTCTTTGTAGCTTGTCGTTGTTGCTGATGGTGATAAGAAAGTCAAAGAGTTGCTAGCTGTGTTGCTGTTCTTTGTAGCTTGTTGTTGTTGCTGATGGTGATAAGAAAGTCACAGAGTTGCTAGCATGAAGGGTTTTAAAAGTAAGTGTTCGGGTTTAGCTATTCACAACTAGACTGTTAGACAATTAGCGCCGCTTGGAGATGCCAGATGAGGGTGCCGGGGTGGGAGGGTGGGTAGGTGGGGGGGGGGGGGGGACTGTCTCACTGAAATTGTCTCCCCTCTGTAAAATTCTGTACTATTCATTTCCGATTTTTGTTGTAGCCCTCTTTGACACTTGTAGAAAATGTTCATGTTCTACAGTCCACTGGTTTTCTGCCCTTTTTTTGTTGGTAGCTATTGACCTTTTTTTTTTAAAGTCTTTTTTGTTTGTTTTACAGTTGTTTTTTTAACGCGCGAACGTTTCTGTCGTTATTTGGCGATTAGAGGATTTGAACCACAAAGGATAAGTACCTCTGAAGGTCAAACAAAAGCTCACGTACACACATTCACTTCCATCATTCTCTGCCAGTAAAGCGAATGCTTTAACTCTTTCGTTTCCCCTGTGTCCTTTTTCCCAGAGCCCAAGAAGACCAGCGTGACCCAACTAGCCGTCGTGTCTTCAGTGGTGATTGCCGCCCTTGGCATCGGCTTCCTGGTGCTCAGGCTCTCCCACTGTTGTCGCCCCTGTCGCAAGAGATGGTGCCCACAATGCACCGCGCAAATGAACGAGGATGAGGAGATGGGAGGCAACCCTTCCAGTCCACGTGAACTCGCGCATCTCACTCCTACGGCGCCGTCAGCACAGGGAGACACAGGGTTAAATTCCCGTACGGCCCTGCCACAGCACGGGTCTCGGACCCCTTCAGCCCCAACGGATCTTGGCCCAGATGGATACGAACACTCCACAGCTCGTGCTCTGATGGACGAGGAGGAGGAGGGGTACCATGATTCGTCAGTTCTCAGGGGGTCCACGGAAGGGAGATTTTTGGGGTGGTATGAGAGTGAGGTCGGTGGTGGTGGAGGAGGAGGAGGAGGAGGTAGCAGACGTGGGAGCCACCGTTCGTCATCAGCCGATGTGCAGGCCAGCTTTCCAGAGTCTGCGAGAGGCTCAGGGGGAGGGAGTGGAGAGGAGGGGGAGAGGGAGGGGGAGGGCGAACGAGTCCCACGCCCTTCAGGTTTCGCTCGTCCGCCACCGGCTTATGAGGCGCTGTTTGGTTCAGAGGGGGAGACGAAGATTTGAAACGTAAGGAAACGTAACTCTGTTTGCAGGGAAAGATAGGCTTTATCCCCCCATTCGCCCCCACCCCCCAACACACACACACACACACACCTCTCTCTCTCTCTCTCTCTCTCTCTCTCTCTCCTCTCTCTCTCTCTCTCTTCAGATTTAAAGCTTGCCTTCAGTGTTGTTTTCTCTTTAATTTGTAGTCCAGTTAAACATTTACTTTAAGAATATTTGCAGGTATGTTGTAGGGATGCTTAGAGGGACACATAAATGCACTTGGATAACCACATTATACATACACTTACATAGTCACAGACATTTATGCATCTCTGTCTCTGTCTCTCTCTCTCTCTCTCTCGCTCTCTCTCTCTCTCTCTCTCTCTCTCTCTCTCTCTCTCTCTCTCTCTTCGTCTAATATCACATATGTGAAAAGACGTAAAACTGAGGTACTACTACTACACACACACACCATCACCACCACCACCCCACCCATCTTTTTTTTGTTTTCAAGCTTATTTACAAAAAAAAAGTCCAAAAATGCTCTGTCTGGCATTGTTCAAGAGGGTGAAGATACATCCTTGAACGAATTATAAAAAAAAAAGAAAAAAGAATTGTTAGTGATTCTGCAAGACAATATGCATGAACAGATTACAAGACAGAACTCAGTGTGTTGTCCTTGTCATCTGGTTGTCCATATCGTCTGACGGAATCACTT
Source organism: Conus canariensis (assembly GCA_033310375.1). Classification (NCBI taxonomy): domain Eukaryota; kingdom Metazoa; phylum Mollusca; class Gastropoda; order Neogastropoda; family Conidae; genus Conus; species Conus canariensis. The sequence continues at coordinate 33,859,271 of CM065747.1, forward strand.
TGAAACTAACATGAAACGAGTTCCGCTAAGGTTTGAT
>CM065747.1:33874307-33899307 GCA_033310375.1 Conus canariensis
TACATGCACGGGAATGACTTAACATTTGCGAGGATACCACACTGTTAACATGCACGGGAATGACTTAACATTTGCGAGGACACCACACTATTAACATGCACGGGAATGACGAAAATAATCAGCAAAGGTATCACACTGGTGACACACGTAGGAACGACTTGATGTCAACACGATTATAATGTTAACATGCAAAGGTATCACACTGGTGACACACGCAGGAACGACTTGATGTCAACACGATTATAATGTTAACATGTATGAGAAGGTTCTCATGTCAGCAAATGTATCACACTGTTGACACACGTAGGGACGACTTGATGTCAACACGATATAATGTTGACATATATGAGAATGTTCTCATGTCAGAAAATGTATCACACGAACCCAGGCACGGTTTAAGGTTCAACAGCCTCGTTCCAAGGCCTTCCCACCAAGGTTCGTTGCAATCGATCTGGTAGTTTCTGCGCCATCATGCTGGACGGATTGTGGTATAGTCGATTGAATCGGATCGGTACTAAAACGTTAAACAGTTTGGCCCAGGGCCATGCTCCATCTCCCCACCCACCCCCCACCCCCGACCCCCACCTCTCCCCTCCCCTCGAGTTTCATTGAACAACGATTCAGTAGCTTTTTCTTTCTTTGTCTTTTTCTTTTTTTTTTCTTTCTTTTATTTTTCCTTGAGAGAGAGAGAGAGAGAGAGGGAGTGAGATGTGAGAGAAGAGTGGTGTTTGGTGTGTATGTCGTAATGTGTGTGTGTGTGTGTGTGTTGTGTGTGTGCGTAGCGCTAGCGCGCGCGCGCGCGCGCGCGCGCGCGCGTGTGTGTGTGTGTGTGTGTGTGTGTGAAATACTTCTGTCAACATGAAGACCAACCGAGAGATACTGGTGGAAGTACAACCTTAGCGGAGGTATTAACAATAAAGCAAAGGGGAAAAAACACGAATTGTGTCCCTTAGTTACTGACGTAACCCAGAACGCAAAGAGTTTGGCCCAACGTAAGGCAGTTTGATATAGCGTGCCGGCTAGAGAGCCGTTATAGAGATCGATCTTTGGCGATTGAACAATTAGGCCTTTGTGGCCCCGACGCCCCAATGATCGATGGGTTCCCGCCCTTGGGTCCGGTCTGTACTGTGTGGTCATAATTTGATGGTTTGGATGAGGGGGAGCTCTGTGCGTGCGTGTGTAGTGAGATGGGCGAGAGGTGGGTGTAGGGTGGAATAAAGGGGTGTGTGTTGTGTGTGTGTGTGTATGTTATGTGTGTGTTGTGTTCGTGTGAGTGTGTGTGAGTGTGTGTGTGTGTGTGTGTGTGTGTGTGTGTGTGTGTGTGTGTGTGTGTGTGAACGTTCGTGCGCGCGCGCGCGCCACATTTTGTGATTTTAGATGCAAGATGATCAAATTTCGTTTTGACACACGTAAAAGAACGGAATACAAAAATGAAAATACGCACAGGCGGGCACACTCACATACCACACACACACACACACACACACACACACAGCCGCACACACACACACACACACACACACACACACACACACACACACACTTATACACAGACGCTCTCTCTCACACCCCACACACACACACACACACACACACACACACACACACACACACTTATACACACACTCATACACACGCACATACATATACATACACATGCGCGCACGCGCGTGCAGATATGCACACGCACATGTGCACACACATACATAACACACAAACGCAAACATTACACACCCACTCACATACATACACACGCCCGCGCGCGTGCGTTCACACACACACACACACACACACACACACACACACACACACACACACACACACGACGCACGCACACACGCACGCACGCACGCACGCACCGCACACACACACACACACACACACACACACACACACACACACACGGAGAGAGAGGGAGAGAGAGAGAGAGAGTACTAACAACACAAGCGCTAACATTCAAAACATGAATCAGTTCGTAACATAGTAAGCTAACTATTGACGCAGTAAGCTAACTATTAACATAGTAAGCTAACTATTGACATAGTAAGTTAACTGTTGACATAGTCAGCTAACTATTGACATTCTGAAGCCAAACTAGGCAGGGCCGTGTGGAGAGACTCGGTCACCTCACATGACTGAATACACCGAGTTTTAAGGAAAAAGTGGGGGGGGGGGGGGGGGGGGGGGGGGGGGGGGGGGGGGGGGGGCAGAACAAATACACAGAAGGCCTTCATTGCAGTGAAGACTGTAGAATGGACAACTGGTGTTGGATCAGATCTGACAACCTAGTCGCAAAAGCAGAATCAGTGGACCACCAAGCGATGGAAAGTGTTTTGTGGAACAAAGAAATCACAAAGTGTTTCGAGGAACAAAGAAATCACAAAGTGTTTTCTGGAACAAAGAAATCACAAAGTGTTTCGTGGAACAAAAAATCACAAAGTGTTTCGTGGAACAAACAAATCACAAAGTGTTTTGTGGAACAAAGAAATCACAAAGTGTTTCGTGGAACAAACAAATCACAAACTGTTTCGTAGAACAAAGAAATCACAAAGTGTTTCGTGGAACAAAGAAATCACAAAGTGTCTTGTGATTTGTTTGTTTGTTCCTTCGTGTAGCGGCCCGGTGACTGTGTTTACCTTTGTTTCGGCTTCCACCCCCAGACACTCCATTTCAAACTAACAGACTAGTCTCAGATTAAGACGGTACATATATAAATCAAAAAAGGCAGTAGGAGTAAATTACCACTTTCGCGGTCATGAGGAGAACAACAGTTTCGAAATCGGTATCTGACCAGAGTTAAGATAGTGAGTTCTCCCATTGGAATGTTCACTTGAACTATAAGCTTGTGAGCTATTGAGAAGCATTAATTTTATTTTTCCCATCACCCACTAAGCAGCATACTTAGTTAGATATATATAATTACCATGCAGATATGAATGATTATCTACACTATTATCTTCAATTAAGAATAAGAGCAAGTTTGTTTATAACTGAAATTTCTTGCAGTCATTGCAAACCAAGTGCTTGGAAGATTGTGAATGGTGCTCGGTAATTATCTTGGAATATTAGTTCATGTAATATATATAATATTGAATATAATAAATAATAATATATTATAATATAATAACTTTCACTAACAGGACTATCCAGATTATGTACGGTATATATATATATATAAATTCAATACTAACAGACAAGTCTAGATTAGACGTTATATATATATATATATATATACTTTCAAACTAACAGACTAGTCTCAGATTATGACGGCATAGGTATACTTTCAAACTAACAGACTAGTCTCAGATTATGACGTATAGGTAAAGTATAAGTATAGGTTAAAAAAAATCCATGCTAGTAATAAATGTAAATATCGTCTTTCCCCGTGCTTCACAGGTCCCACAGACTCAAACCACCGACTCCAAACCAGAAACGGAGGAGGACCCAAGAGGCCACACCACCGAGCCCGAAGACGAACCCAAACCAGCGCGACGGAAGAGCCCAAGCCCGAACCCCCCAAAGAAGAACCCAAGACCGAAGAATCCCCCCGAACGGAGGAACCCAAACCAGAACCCCCGAAGCGAGAAGAGACCCCAGAACCGGTCAAAACCCCGAGAGAGGAGACCAAGAAAGAGGAGGTGAAGAAGCCGGAACCGCCGAAAACGGAACCGAAAAGACCGGAAACGAAGAAGGAGGAAAGACCCATCAAGCCTGAGCCCAAGAGAGAGCCGGCGAGGAGGTACGATGGCCGCGGAAGGACGGAGGAAACAGGTGAGTTCTGCATGTAGACCTTCAGACCATAGCTCGTGCGAGCAAACTAGTGCCCGTCAATATGTATCGGAGCTTGCTCGCTTCAAGTTTTCAGAACTATGGAGAAAGCGATTAACACACACACACACACACACATACACACACACAACACACACACACACACACACACACACACACACACACGCACGCACGCACGCACGCACTCACGCACGTACGCACTCATGCACACACACAAGTAATAATCTGTGTTTTTATTGTGAGACCTGTGAATGTGACGTGAAACTGGTGATCGTCTCTTGAAAAGTATAATTATCACGCGAACACAATAATTGTCACTAGATTTGACGCTGATGAGACATCAGATAGAGAGTTAAAAGAAAGAAAACAATCTTTTGACTGGAAAGAAAGAACATTTCGTGGCCCGAGTTAAGTTGTGAGCTGTGAAAACAGTTAATTATGACAGTTATTGCCATTTCTGGCTTTCTGCATCTTGACGACGCAGTCTTTTTAAAGGTTCACAGTCTGTGCCACCACTGACGCCGTGGCGCGTGCTTATGAGCTACAATTACCTTTTCCATGAGTCATAATTGCTTGCTTTCATGAGTCATAATTTTCTGTTTTTATGAATCCCCATTACTATTTTCTTAATGATCATGCTCTGCCACCATATAAGAACGGAAAGCAAAAAGAAGAAAAAAATATGGAGCGACAACATCAGTGATGATTACAGGTTTAAAGTGATGACAGTAATTAACGGAGTGTTCTGGAAGTAGACTACTTTTTCCACTGATGGGTTTAAGCACTGCTGTTTGAAGCTAGAAAGTGCCCACACACCTGTGATTCTGTTTTAGGTTCTCGAAAAAGAGCATTATTTGTAATTATATGCCACTTATTTTTTCCACACGCATCATAGATCGTAAGTAACCTATGTCACAGATGTCAGAAATCATAGATCTTGAGTAACCCCCTGTGTCATAGGTGTTTGAAATGATAGATGGTAAGTAACCTGTGTCACAGGTGTCTGAAATCATAGATCGTAAGCAACCTCCTGTGTGGTTGGTGTTTGAAATGATGGATGGTAAGTAACCTGTGTCACAGGTGTCTGAAATCATAGATGGTAAGTAACCTGTGTCACAGGTGTCTGAAATCATAGATCGTAAGCAACCTCCTGTGTGGTAGGTGTTTGAAATGATGGATGGTAAGTAACCCCCTGTGTCGTAAGTGTTTTAAACGATCAGTGTTCTCACTCTTAGTCCTGTGCTGGTGTCAGTGACTGAACCATTTTATCCAAAACCTGTCGGACGAAAATGCTGTCGGACGAGTCTGACAGTAGATCTTTCGCTTTCGGATACTTTCGAAGAATATGGTGGCTTGTGTGTGTGTGTGTGTGTGTGTGTGTGTGTGTGTGTGTGTGTGTGTGTGTTTGTGTGCGTGCGCGCGTGTGTGTGTGTGTGCGCGCGCGCGTGTGTGTTTGTATGTCTGTGTGTCTGTCTGTCGGTCTGTATGTATGCGTGTTTGTATGTGTGTATGTTGGCGTGTTTTTGTGCATGTGGTCGCTGTGAGTGAGTGGACGTGTGTGTGTGTGTGAGAGAGAGAGGGAGAGAGAGAGAGAGAGAGAGAGAGAGAGAGAGAGAGAGAGAGAGAGAGAGAGAGTACCAACGGTGATTCTGCTTCCGAACAGCACTGTTGATTTTTACCAATGTGTGAGCAGGTTCAGAGAATTCGGCCAGTCGCGTCGCCCAACACACATTCATCAGGTTGATCATTGAAAAAAAAAAAAAAAAAACCCACAGAGAAAGGGAAACAACCCAGACTCTTCATTCATCTTCTTTCCTTTTTAAAAACCCGCTTACTCTCCAATATAAACAGGATAAAAGTTATTTTGGGGGTGCCGCAGGCCAGAAAGGCAATCGTGTCTAAAGCTGCACCGTCATCATTTGGCCTTCTGTGCTGTGAATAAGCAGTGCTGTGCTGTAACTGGTAATCATTTAGAGTTTGGAAACGTTGTGTGGGCTCCACATCTAGAAAAAGACGACAACAAAAAACTTGTTGAGGGAGTGCAAAGGCGAGCAACAAAAGTTATTCCAGGACTGAAAGGTTTGAGTTCTGAGGAAAGGCTAGAAAAGATGAAACTACCCAGCATGTCTTACAGGACAAGAGGAGATCTTATAGATATGTTTGAGTATACACATTGACTGTACATGTTGGAAAACTCCGTGTTTGAGAAAGAGGTTAGGACAATCACCAGGGGACATAGCTTTAAGCTAAAAAAAAAAAAAAACAACACACACACAGATGCAGCACAAGTCTTCGACAAAACTTCTTTTCTCAACGTGTGGTGGAGATTTGGAACCACCTTCCTTCCAATGTTGCTGAAGCACCTTCCTTGAACAGTTTGAAAAACAGACTGGACTCTGTCATGAAACAGTACATATATAGTTTAGATGTGCCTCCCACCTTCAGTTTCTGATCAAAAGTTCAGTAGTTTTTAATGAAAAGTTATAGATAGTTTTACCGGTCAAAAGACCAGCAGAAGATTATAAGAAGGAAAGAACTGAGACCTGAAAAGAATCGGCGACAGGCCTGAAGGCCAATCTGTATCTGGAGCCGACTCAACTATACTATACTATACTATACTATACTATACTATACTATACTATACTAACCATTTGGTGAGCTGTTTACCGTTAACCCTGCTGGTCTTACAGGCGACGGGGCCAAGAAGGGTGTGGGAGCGTCCAAGGCCGACTCCAAGTCCATGCAGGACAGATCGGGTGAGTTGCGCCTGCCTCGCTTCTCTGAGGCCTGGCCTTCGACACTGTAGTGGGAGTCCATACACACGCACACACGAAGGCAAACACCTGCATGTACGCGAGCACGCACACACATAGACACACACCTACACGCATATGAACGCACGGACGCACGCGCGCACACACACACGCGCGTGCGTGCGCACGCACGCACACATACACACACAAATAGCGCGCACGCATGCACATGTATGCATGCACATGCGCATCCACCCAAGCACACACACACACACACACACACACACACACACACACACACACACACACACACGCACGCACACACACACGCATGCATGCATGAATGCATGCATGCATGCATACAATAAACATGCATGCGTACACATCCACACGAAAACAGGCATATTCAAACGCTCGCGCGCGCGCGCGCGCGCGCACACACACACACACACACGCACACACGCACACACACACAACGCTTAAGTCTTTTCAACAAGTGTGCTCCAACCGGTGAATAGAAATACATTTTGTTTTTGCTGCTACCCCTTCGTATTCTCCCTTGCCCCCTCTCTGGGTCGCAATAACTGTTTTGGCCACTGTGGAGGTCTGAAAGGAAATTGTCTCCCCTGGCCTTTCTGGGTTGACCCTTCTCCGCATCTCGCTCTCTCCCTCCGTGTGCGTGTATGTGTGTGTGTGTGTCTGTGCCTGTGTCTGTGTCTGTGTATCTGTGTGTGACTGTGTGAATGTATGGGTCTGCGCGAGAGTCTGACGTGTTTGTGAAAAAGCAAAGAAAGTCTTTTTTGGCACCTTCAGGAAATTGACTGGGCAGAAAGCGCATATCGTCAAGGTGGGACTGGATGGTGTGTTCATGTTACACATCGCGCCGGGGCTATACAGCGTAGAGGCTCGTCCCTTTGTTGGTGGATTGGGGATCCCTCGTCCCTTTGTTGGTGGATTGGGGATCCCTCGTCCCTTGGTGGTGGATTGGGGATCCCTCATCCATTTGTTGGTGGATTGGGGATCCCTCGTCCCTTTGTTGGTGGACTGGGGATCCCTCGTCCCTTTGTTGGTGGATTGGGGATCCATCGTCCCTTTGTTGGTGGACTGGGGATCCCTCGTCCCTTTGTTGGTGGATTGGGGATCCCTCGTCCCTTTGTTGGTGGACTGGGGATCCCTTGTCCCTTTGTTAGTGGACTGGGGATCCATCGTCTCTTGGTGGTGGACTGGGGATCCCTCGTCCCTATGTTGGTGGACTGGGGATCCCTCGTCCCTTTGTTGGTGGACTGGGGATCCCTCGTCCCTTTGTTGATGGATTGGGGATCCCTCGTCCCTTTGTTGGTGGACTGGGGATACCTCGTCCCTTTGTTGGTGGACTGGGGATCCCTCGTCCTTTTGCTGGTGGACTGGGGATCCCTCGTCCCTTTGTTGGTGGATTGGGGATCCCTCGTCTCTTGGTGATGGATTGGGGATCCCTCATCTCTTGGTGGTGGACTAGGGATCCCTCGTCCCTTATTGGTGGATTGTGGATCCCTCGTCCCTTTGTTGGTGGATTGGGGATCCCTCGTCCCTTTGTTGGTGGATTGGGGATCCCTCATCCCTTGGTGGTGGATTGGGGATCCCTCATCCCTTTGTTGGTGGATTGGGGATCCCTCGTCCCTTTGTTGGTGGATTGGGGATCCCTCCTCCCTTGTTGGTGGATTGGGATCCCTCGTCTCTTGGTGGTGGATTGGGGATCCCTCATCCCTTTGTTGGTGGATTGGGGATCCCTCGTCCCTTGTTGGTGGATTGGGGATCCCTCGTTCCTTGTTGGTGGACTGGGGATCCCTCCTCCCTTGGTGGTGGATTGGGGATCCCTCGTCCCTTTGTTGGTGGATTGGGGATCCCTCGTCCCTTTGTTGATGGATTGGGGATCCCTCGTCCCTTGTTGGTGGATTGGGGATCCCTTGTCCCTTTGTTGGTGGATTGGGGATCCCTCGTCCCTTGTTGGTGGATTGGGGATCCCTCGTCCCTTGTTGGTGGATTGGGGATCCCTCGTCCCTTTGTTGGTGGATTGGGGATCCCTCGTCCCTTGTTGGTGGATTGTGGATCCCTGAAGGCTTGCGCTGTGGGGGTGCACCGTATAATACGGAAGAAGGTGCCGCGAATATAGCACTTAAAGTCAGAACCCGCACTGTCTGGTGGACGTTAGCCCCGGAATCAACGGGGTAACCAGACAACCATGAGCTGCTCTGAAGTCGGAATATGTCGGCTCAGGCCAGCGGACAGACCTCCTGCAGAGTCACAAGCACAGACACTACGCACCTCACCCAATATGGCCCATGCAGACTCGTCCCGTGGTTCTCCAGGCGGTGACAGCGCCAAGCCTCCGGCCTCTAATGAGCCCAACCACAGCGACTAGAGAAGCAACAGAGGGATGTGGCCCGGTCCAGCTGAGGTCCAGGAGAAGCTTAGGGGACTGGCGGGATCGCTGCGGCGGACTGCTGACTTCGCCTTATCAACCGGATTGAGGATCTAGCCATGCCGGGAACTCGAAAGAAAGAAAAAAAGTTCATGTTTTGTATATCTGTCTACCAGCCTGTCTGTTTGCCTGTCTGTATATTATGGACGTAGAGTCGTGAGGGCATTCCTGATATCAGCTACCGACATTCTGGGCCAGGGGCTGAATTCTTGAAGAGAAAAATACTAAATGAGCCACGTAATGGTAAACTGTCAGTAAGAAACGCTAAAGATAACTTCTGCTGCCGAACCGACGCAAATGCATCCCCGTACACTCCAAACGAATGCTGCTCACGGCACTAATTCACCTTGCACAAATACAGACACAGAACAGACAAAGACATATCCCCAAACAACTTCTTGAAGAAGGAATGTTGTCTTCTGTGCATAGATGTGTGTCTGCCGGCATGTCTGCCTGTTGGTCTGTACGCATGCCTGCCTGTTGGTCTGTCTTCATGTCTGCCTGTTGGTCTGTCTGCATGTCTGCCTGTCGGCATGTCTGCCTGTTGGTCTGTCTGCATGTCTGCCTGTTGGTCTGTCTGCATGTCTGCCTGTTGGTCTGTCTGCATGTCTGCCTGTTGGTCTCCCGCATGTCTGCCTGTCGGTCTGTCGGCATGTCTGCCTGTTGGTCTGTCCGCACGGGGACGCTGAGCTCTGAGAGTGTTGCAGACACGAGCGAGAGACGTCAGCGGCCCAAGGTGGAGTTCTTCAAGGAGGAGCTGAAGCGCCTGCAGGAGAACCTGAAGAGGGAGTCGTCCAAGATCGTGCCGCCCAAACGGGGACACAAGCCCTCATCTTCACACGTGGAGCCCTACTACAACACGCACACCACGCGCTACTCATCGAGATGTCAGTGTGTGTGTGTGTGTGTGTGAGGCGGGGGGGGGGGGGTGCGGGAAGTCTGAAAGTTCTTGTGTGTGTGTGTGTGTTGGGGGGGAGAGGCGGGGGGGTGCAGAAAGTTCTGTGTGTGTGTGTGTGTGTGTGTGTGTGTGTTGTGTGTGGAGGGAGCGGGGGGTGGGTTGTGTGTGTGTGGTGGGAGAGAAGACGGGGGGGGGGGCGATTCTGTGTGTGTGTGTGTTGTGTGAGGAAAGTGGGAGAGACAAGTGTTGTGACGGGAGCCCTACGCAAAGCACACCCGTTATCGAATGTCATGGTGTGTGTGTGTGGTGAGGCGGGGGGGGGAGGTGGAATCGGAAACTTGTTTGAAAGGCGTTTTCTTGTGTGTGTGTGTGTGGTATGGGGGCTTGTGTGTGAGTGTGTGTGAGCGTGTTTGTGTGTGATGTCGTGTGACCGTCGGAGTGCACACCGCACGCACGCGCAAGAGTTTGTCTTGGTGTGTGTGGTTGTGGATGTGCGCGCGCGCGCGTTCACGTTACACACGCACGTAAATGTGTATGTGTGTGTGTTACATGAGTTTGTTTTTTGCCCATACGTATGCATATATGTGTGTATGTGACTATGTGTGTGTACGCACCGCGCGCGCGCATGTGTGTATGTATGTCTTGGGGTGGGGAGCTGGGGGGATGTAATCCGGAATATGTTTGTAAAGGCGTTTTCGGAATTTTTGTAAGTCTACTTACCCCCACCCCTATCACCACCACCACCACTCACACACACACACAACCCAACACACACACACACACACACATACACACACCACCACGTACGCGCACACACACACACACACACACACACACACACACATACACACAGGCGCGCGCGCATACACACACATACATCTTATCCGCTCCTCTCTGGTGTCAACCGTACATTGTATTTCTGTTCTCTCTCTCTTCCTCTCTCTGTGTCTCTGTCTCTGTCTCTGCTCTCTGTCGTCTGTCTGTCTCTCTCTCTCTCTCTCTCTCTCTCTCTCTCTCTCTCTCTCTCTCTCCACACACACACACACACACACACACACACACACACACACAACCAAACAAATGAGCACAAAAAAAAAAAAAGGAAGAAAGAAAAACCCACACAACGTCGACCATTTTCCCCCAACTCTCGGTGGACTCTCCAATCGATCCCTGATCCATCGATCTCAGCCAGGTGAGGCGGAGGCGCTGGCGGCGGGGTTCACCTTCTCCAGCAGAAGCACGGCCCAGGGCCTGATCGACCCCTGGATCGACCTCCGCATGGACCAGGAGATCCTGCCCCAGATCTCCTCCCGACCCACCACCCGCTCCGACCTAAAGAGCCGAGGGTAAGCCGAGAGAACACTCACTCCACAGGCCTTGGTTGTCGGTAGGGTGGTAGTGTCCTCTCTCTCGATTCTACCTTAAGAGCCGAGGGTAAGCCGAGAGAACACTCACTCCAGAGGCCTTGGTTGTTGGTAGGGTGGTATTGTCCTCTCTCTCGATTCTGTCTTATTTCGTTCATGTGACGTCAAGGTCCTTTTTTTCCATACACAAGGCAGTGACGTAAGCAGATGTCAATACTGAATGATGGTCTGGTGAAAGAGTGATGGATGCTTACTGCTTAAGCAACGGAAAGGGGGATGGGGGTGGGGGGAGAGGAGGGGGTGCCACTTTATGGAAGGCCAAAAGGCCCAAATGCGGCCGCAGTTGCACGCGAATCTCTTCGTTTATTGGTCAAAAATGTGCGCGTGTATTTCCGGCCATAACTGCGCCTGCGTTTAGTTTCTAGACATTGAAAAGTTGGACTGGGCAGTATTGGACGGGGATAATCAAGGGCGTATCGAGCAGGGAGGATATTCAAATTTGAAGTGAAAAAGAAAATCGGGTATACACAGTGTCTGAAATATCAAATACATTCATGAACGTTTTTCAGCTACGGATTCAAATTCCACTCATTACAGTCACATAATACTTAAAACTAAACCTACATTTAAAAATTGATCCCAGTTTGTCGCCAGAAAAACGCGCGCTGATTTTTGTTTTTAAGAAAAAATAAGTCCAACATTTGAGTCATTGACTTCAAACAATATTATGGAAAGGTACTTCACGATTAAAGCACTTGCTTTATTCGTTCCGACTGCGCGCGCTGGTTTGGTTTCTAAGGACTTCGAAAACAGCCGTCCTGTGGCGGTAGCATTGGAGACCCGCTGTTTTTTTTTTTTAACTGATCTGCATTGTACAATGTTGTGTTTCATTGTTTTGTTGTATGCTACATTGCATTAAGTATCATGGCATTGCACTGCAATTCTTTTTCATTTTATTTACTAAATCACATTGCACATTTGTAGAGCATTGCTTAGTCCTTTACAAAAGCTCAGCATCAATATTGCGTTGTATTTCTACTGAACTCGATGGCAGTAAAGTGTATTACATGGTAATGTAATAGTCCATTTTTTAAGATTTTTTTTGGTGCTGAATTGCATTGCTGTTTGTTGCATTACATTGTATTGTTATGCGTTCCATCGTGCTATATTGTAGTGAACTGCATTGCATTCTACCATGCTGGGTTGTGCTGTATGTTACTGGAATGCATTGTAAAAACATGTATTATGTTAAAAGAAGTTAAAAAGGCAATGCACCGGATGACATTTTCGTAAAGCTTTGCACTGCATTTGATTGCACTGGATTGTGTATCAGGTTGTGTTGTATTTTTATGTGACCTATTAAATTTATTGTATTGTGTTGCATTTTTATGTGACCTATGATATTGTATTGTATTGTGTTGCATTTTTATGTGACCTATTACATTACATTGTACTGTGTTGCATTTTCATGTAACCTATGACATTGTATTGTGTTGCATTTTCGTGTGACCTATTACATTGTATTGTATTGTGTTGCATTTTTATGTGACCTATTACATTGTATTGTAATGTGTTGCATGTTTATGTGACCTATTACATTGTATTGTAATGTGCTGCATTTTTATGTGACCTATTACATTGTATTGTAATGTGTTGCAATTTTTATGTGACCTATTACATTGCATTGTATTTTGTTGCATTTTCATGTGATCTATTACGTTGTATTGTGTTGCATTTTCGTGTGACCCATTACATTGTATTGTATTGTGTTCCATTTCATGTGACCTATTACATCGTATTGTATTGTGTTGCATTTTATGTGACCTATTACATTGTATTGTATTGTGTTGCATTTTCATGTGACCTATTGAATTGTATTGTATTGTGTTGCATTTTCGTGTGACCTATTACATTGTATTGTATTGTGTTGCATTTTCGTTTGACCTATTACATTGTGTTGCATTTTATGTGACCTATTACATTGTATTGTATTGTGTTGCATTTTCGTGTGACCTATTACATTGTATTGTATTGTGTTGCATTTTCGTGTGACCTATTACATTGTATTGTGTTGCATTTTTATGTGACCTATTACATTGTATTGTATTGTGTCGTGTTGTATTTTTATGTGACCTATTGTATTGTATTGTGTTGCATTTTTATGTGATCTATTACATTGTATTGTGTTGCATTTTTATGTGACCTATTACATTGTATCGTATTGTGTAGCATTTTTATGTGACCTATTACATTGTATGGTATTGTGTAGCATTTTTATGTGACCTATTACATTGTATGGTATTGTGTTGTATTTTTATGTGACCTATTACATTGTATGGTATTGTGTAGCATTTCTATGTGACCTACTACATTGTCTTGTATTGTGTTGCATTTTCATGTGACCTATTACATTGTATCGTATTGTGTTGCATTTTCATGTGACCTACTACATTGTCTTGTATTGTATTGCATTTTCATGTGACCTATTACATTGTATTGTATTGTGTTGCATTTTTATGTGACCTATTACATTGTATTGTATTGTGTTGCATTTTCATGTGACCTATGACATTGTATTGTATTGTGTTGCATTTGTAATAACCTAATCAATTGCGTTGCGTTGTGTTGCATTGTGTTGTTTTGTACTGTGTTGTGTTGTAACGTCAGTGGCTCCATGATGCATCCCTGTAATAACCCACTGACTGTAAATAACCCACTGACTGTAAATAACCCACTGACTGTCAATAATCCACTGACTGTAAATAACCAACTGACTGTAAATAACCCACTGACTGTAAAACATGTGCCCAGAGAGTGTTGGGATTTGCCTGACATTAGAAACATAGACACTTTACAACAGACTCCATGCAGACCTTGTTCAGGAATATTACACCACATCTGTTTTTTCTTTATTTAACGCAGACGTAAATATTTTTCATTTGGTTTCAAAGTGAGGTGACGTTGCTTGAAGAAGACCTAAGAAGTCGAAATGCTTCGTGTTTTGTCTTGTAAATTGTTTGTTAATTTTAACCGGCGGATTTACTTTCAATTCCGTATACACCTCAAATGTTTCATTTGGTCTAAAAAAAAATAAATAAAAAAAAGGGGTGGGGGGAATATATATTTGGATTTAATGTAATACTTGATGGGAAATGGATCTAGTTTTCAGGTATTTTGAGTATGTTTGGAAAAAACTGGTCGATTGAATGTTGTTGTTTTTTTTTTTTTTTTTTTAAATCAAACACGCATGGAACCCATTTTGACTAGGTGTAAACCGGGTAATGCTCCACCCCTATCTCCACATACACACACCCTACTTGCGGTCGGTTGATCTATATAAACAACCTGGATGACCTGTGTTGACAGCAAGGCCAAGGCCAAAAAGGTCAACGAGCCGAACCGCAAGGAAGGCAGCACGCGCCTTCCCAAATTCCCGGTGGTCGCTATGGAAACCAAGGACTTGGTCAGCAAACAGCTCTACTACAGTGATGTGCCAACGCTTCGGTCAGTGTGTGTGTGTGTGTGTGTGTCCGTGTGTGTGTGTGTGTGTGTGTGTGCGTGCGTGCGTGTGCGTGCGTGCGTGCGTGCGTGCGTGCGTGCGTGCGTGCGTGCGTGTGTGTGTGTGTGTAACCCACATATTATACGCGCGCACCCACATACAATGATACAAGTTCAGTTGGTTTACTAGTATTAACATTTTTCTCATAACACAAGAGATCATGATTTCTATAACATATTGATCATGAGTGTAGCAGAAATTGTTAATCGATCCAGAGTCAGCCTAAAAGATCTTAAACATGTGGTCTGAAAGTTGTACCGCATGACGCATGCTTGGTCAGTATGTAAGAAAAGGAGAAAAACAGACAGACAGACAAAAGGAAGTTGATCAATACAAACCCCTTCGCAGTTTCGGGACAGCGTTTAGATGGTTGAAACGCGAACCACTCCCAATGACCTTTTTTGTTGTTGGATTAAGAAAATGGCCCATTTCCTCTTTGTACCTCCTCCTCCCCCTGATTCCCCCTCCACTGTCTCTCTCTCCCTCCCTTCCCCCCATCTCTCTCTCTCTCCCTCCCTTCCCCCCCTCTCTCTCTCTCTCTCTCTCTCTCCTTCTCTCTCGGTGACCTCCCTTGTCTGGCTACCAGCAAGACGCTCCTTTACCAGCGCTCCTCAAATGTTGTGTGTTGATTCAAGAAACCGTCCAGTCATGCCAGTTGATGGCTTCCCATGTGCTCTTGACTGTATGCTGAATTCAGTGTTCAAGGAAATGACACTATCGTCATACACAATCCAAGCTGGAGGAAAACACACTGTCGTTGTGTTGAGACTTTCAAAGACTTCCGACCACCCCCCTGCCACAGAAATCCAGGATAGGGCTGTATTTCGGCGTAAATGTCCTTCACAGGTGACCAGGGACAAACGAAGAGCTGAGACATACAGACAGAAACAACAAGAAAAGGCAAGTCATTGTTTCTCTTCCCCGTCCGGTTTATCAACGCCACCCAGCATAGTCTGTGCCGATGTTGAAACTGAGTGTAGAATGGACAGTGAGAAAGCTGATTGTGATGTGAGTGTCCAGTGTACTAGTCAGCCTCCTCTCTCCCCTGCTAAGCCTGCACAGGGCGCACACGAAACAGACATGCCACGGGACCTCTAGACAGCAAACTGTACAGATTAGGTGCTGATGAAGATTGTGAGAATGTGATACGAGAACATGACAGGCCGTGTACCACAAACAACTTGAACCCGAAAACAGTTGTTGAGGTAGGAAACACACGTGAATTGGAACGATGCGTAGATTCTGACGATGCTCAACGGTGTGGTGATTTACAAACAGTAGAGACAGGAAACAGTGTGTGGGTGTAAATACTGGAGTGTTTAAGGGAGTCAACAAGGAAAATGGAGTGTTTCCACCGTGTTTCCAGGGAGGATTTGAAGGAGGACGCCGATGTGAGTTCAGCTGTGGACAACAGAAGTCTTGGCGACCCGTCATGACTGTATATACCGTGTTCATGTCGTTCACTATAAAGCAAGGATTTCTGACAGCAAGAGAACACTAATTACCAATATTCGATGTGTTATGATTTACGAACCTACTTCCCCGTTTTGGTTTCCAAATCGCGATGTTCGGATGAATCGACTTCATAATATTTGGGCTTTTTCGTTTAAACACATCCCCCCCCCCACCCCCACCCCCATCACCTCCCCCTCCTTGTGAATTGGCTATGTAAGCTTAACCACAATAAACCATTCATTCATTCTTCTCTCTCTCTTCTCTCTCTCTCTCTCTCTCTCTCTCTCTGTGGAAGGTTAGGAGATGAACGACGGAGAGGGGGGGGGGGGGGCGGGGGGAGGGGGAGCAGACTGGGAGTCCACATGGATACATATACATGGTAACATGATTTGACATGGCATGATTGATTTACTTGGGTCAGTTCATGTAGAAGATTGGCAGCCATGACTGACATAGCAACTGGTTTGCTCTCCCCAACTCCCTTCCGGACAGGAAGCAGCTGAACAACAAGTACAAAGCGGCGAAAATATAGGTCGCTGAACTGCTCTCTCTCTCTGTGTCTCTGTCTGTCTGTCTGTCTGTCTGTCTGTCTGTCTGTCTTCTCTCTCTCTCTCTCTCTCTCTCTCTCTCTCTCTCTCTCTCCCCTCCCTCCCTCACCCCCCTCTCTCCCCTTTCAGTTCACAACTCCCGAAATTTTAACCCCAGAAGACTAGCAGCCTGTGACTGACTTTATCGGCGTGTCTTGTCTCCACCCCGCCCCTCCCCCATCCATACCCTTCCCCCCTGAACAGAAGGGAGCTGAAGACCAAGTACAGCGCCCAGGCGCGGAGCCGGCAGGAGACGGACTACAAGCGCACCCAGCAGGACTTCTACCGCATGGACCTGGACCGCCCTGGACCAGGTGCCCGCCGGCAACCGCCAGCATATGACCTCCACCTACATGGCCTACCTCAACACGCCCGGCAGCCGCCGCGCCCTCAACGAGTGCGTGCGGAACCTGCAGCAGGGACAGGCGCACTGAGGAGGAAGGTGGAGGAGCAGGGGTAGGGGGAGGGATGGGGGGGGGGAGGTGCTGCTGGCGAGGGAGTAGTGGGGGTGTTGGGTGGAAGGCGGGTGGGTGGTGAAGGGGTGGGGAGTGGAGGTGCGGGTGGGAGGTTCGGGGATGGAAGAATGAGGGGAGTCAGCTTTGGGAAGCTGGGAGTTTTTTTTTTTTTTTCTTTTTCTTTTTTTCTTTTTAACATCCGTTAGCAATGTTGTTGCGTCTGTTCGTTCGTTTGTTTGTTTCCTAAGTGAAATTTTGGGTTGCAGTTTGTGGTCGAAGTTAATTGTTGATTTATAGAAGTTTACCGAAGAGGATTTCTTTTTTTTTTCTTTTTTTTTTTTTCGAGGCAGCCTTGGCGTAGTGATACCGACGCAAGAAATCGGTAGCGTTTTCACAGTGCCCTTCTTTGTTCATGAGCCGTGATGACTAATTTCAATCCAAGTCGCTGATTCTTGCTCGGCCTCTTTTCGTCAAGGCGCTGTATGAGAACGAAAAGTGGAGAGAGTTACGATTATCGCGTGAAAACTCTCTCTCTCTCTCTCTCTGTCTCTGTCTCTGTCTCTCTCTCTCTCTCTCTCTCTCTCTCTCTCTCTCTCTTGTATATATGATATACAACTGTGATGTTCATTGATACATTGTACCTTACATTGTCGGCTACTTACTACTGTCTTGAAAGCCCTCCCAGTCCACTCAACAGTCAACGAGTACATGATTCAGCTCAGGAAACGTTCAGGTGGTAGAAGCGTCAAGATTTGGGCTCCAGTTTTCGTTATGCCTAGTCCTAGGCACGCGGAGAACCCGAACAGTTAACTGCCCGTGACAGACCGTTAGGCTGCGGGACTTGCTTCATCTGAAACTTCCATATAAAAAAGAAAAACAGACTTGTCAAAGGAGTATTCTCCCGTTCTTTCATATCAAACAGACTTGCAAAAGGAATTTTCTCCCGTGCTTTCATATCAGACTTGCAAAAGGAGTTCTCTCCCGTGCTTTCATACTAAGCAGACTTGCAAAAGGAGTTCTCTCCCATCATTAATGAACGACTTGGGTGTCCCCCCCCCCCCCCCCCCCACCACCACACACCACAGTGGCCGTGGTTTTTCAGCGACGGCACGAATCCTGGGTAGCCTGGCGTCCTGGGGATCGAAGGAAGGGGGTAGGGGAGGGGGGAGGGGGTTATTGGAATATTAGACGTTGATTGATGTCGGTGTTGTTGTCAGCCCTGGATTAACGTCATTGCTGTCATCAGTCACGCTGGGGTTTTATTTCGTTAGGAGTCGCTCCTTCGATGTGTGTGTGTGTGTGTGTGTGTGTGTGTGTGTGTGTGTGGGCCCGATAAGGCAGAGGTCTTATCACTGGAGGTTCATTGATGTTCTATGTCTTGTTATCTTACCACCCCCTCCCCCTTAAGCTGACTGTGATGGCTCGGTTCGGTCGATCACGTCAGGGCTGTTGAGTGTTAACAAGTCTAACAGCCGAAAAGCGTTGATATAAGATCAACACAAAGAATGGTCATCTCAGTCTCTGTCTCTGTCTCTCTCTCTCTCTCTCTCTCTCTCTCTCTCTCTCCTTACACACACGTCACGCTTCTTTGCACCGACTTAAGAAACGAATTAAAAAAAACACTTTTCCCGTTTATTATGGATTTGAACTATTGTTGTTTGTTATTCCGACGGTTGATTGTTGCGGATTTTATATTTCTTCGATCTCTATTCCGAAAGCTCATGTGTGTGTGAAGACCTTACAGGTGAAATGGTGCGATGCGCGCAAATGTCCACCCATGAGAGAATGTTTCACAATGTGTTATTAGCCAGAGTTTGATTTTATTTGTGGTGATTTTTTCTGCCCCCCTGTTGTAATTAATCATTTGTACTTTGTCTATGTCACTGGAAGGTGCACCGCATGTTTGAGAAAGGACTATGATGTACATTATGGAGTTTAAGGAAGTCTGCATTTCAGTAAAATTACATCTTTTGACGTTTGAGGAAAGCGCAAGTGTGGTGTGTGTGTGTGTGTGTGTGTGTGTGTGTGTGTGTGTGTGAGAGAGAGAGAGAAAAGGGTGTGGGAGGGGGTGGGGAAGGGGAAATGGTTTAACGGGTGTTGGTATTGAATGGATTTGAGTTGTGATGTGTCTAAAATTGTAAGGTTTAATTTCTTTCAAGGAACAAGAATCTTCTCATATAAGCAACAAAAAAATATATTGACCCAGAGACACTGCAAGTTTGCTTCTTGTTTCGTGCATTTTATCGGGAAAGTGTCTGAGCAGTGGTAATTGTAGCAGTAGTTAACATAGACTAGACAACTGAAGGATATTTCTTTCCTGATCTCTACTATTGATCTCATTCATATGGAAGTAAAGGGTGATGAGTGAAGGGAAAGAAACTCGGAGCGTAGGCTCATCTCTACATGCGATGGATCGAGCCTTGTAAATGCTCCCACTATTGATGAATGCTTGCTGTGCTTTTTACCTGTCGATG
This sequence comes from Conus canariensis, assembly GCA_033310375.1. NCBI lineage: Eukaryota > Metazoa > Mollusca > Gastropoda > Neogastropoda > Conidae > Conus > Conus canariensis. The sequence continues at coordinate 33,894,100 of CM065747.1, forward strand.
TAAGATACACCGATCAATATTTATATATACATTCTTCGATGTTGATAGGGTAAAAACCCTGATATGACCCCCTTGCGGTCAGCTAAGTTATAAACAAGATGAAAATGAAACTGAACAGTGTTACTCTGTCATTCAGATGTTACAGCCTGAGGTATACCCCTCACCTACAGCTAGTGTGTGGGCGACTTTTGCGATTGCAAAGAGCATTGGAATAAAGCAAAGGAACTGTTTGTTCTGTGTGTGAGTGTTTCGTTTGTGGGACGCGGATCCACAACTCTCGGTGGTCGTGTGTGTATATGTGTGTGTGCGTGTGCGTGTGTGTGTGTGTGTGTGTGTGTGTGTGTATGTGCTGTGGGTGCTGGGGCGTGGAGTGTGTGTGTGTGTGTGTGTGTGTGTGTGTGTGTGTGTGTGTGTGTGTGTGTGTAATGTTTGTGCGTGTGTGCGTGCGTGTGTGTGTGTGTATGTGTGTGTGTGTGTAATGTTGGCATGTGTGTGTGTGTGTGTAGGACAGATAACGGTCTGTGTACGGATTGACAAAAACAGCGTCCAGCCATCATAAAACCTTTCTCTTTTTTTTTTCATGAGAATACACATACGGTTGCTCTTGCCATGTTTACCATAACTCCCAGTCTGCTGGTCACTAAAGAGAGTGGTGGAGAGGGGGACTACAAAATGTCTGGATGTACACCATGAAGGACTAAACTTGCCTCAGCCCCTCTGTCATGTCGTGCATAACGGGGGCTATGGAGATTCGTCCCGAGCGTCACACTACGGCATGTCTCGCCAAGGTCATAAGACAACAGTCAAATAAAACACAGAAAAAAGCTTCAGGAATTCGCTGTGGATACTCTGGCGGCTTCACGAAAAGAACTGTGAATGCATTCGGATGATATGAGTCTTGTTGAAGACAATGAGAAGGGTTGTCGCGCACATTTCTGTTACAATACCAGGCAGTGGTGAACTCAAGCGCGCAATGCAACGTGCGCTTGCCTGTCAACACACCGGTGTTGTTAAGTGTTTCTGAGTTGAGGGTGCTAGCAAACACGACAGGGAATAAAGCATGTGCTGTTGATAGGAGAAACTGCTCTCTCTCTCTCTCTCTCTCTCTCTCTCTCTCTCTCTCTCTTTAACGGTTAACAAATTTAACACGAGATTTTGTCTTGGCTTAAACAACCTGAATATATATAGCAGATACAAAGAAAATATCTAAGCATGTCCTTTTTGTAACCAACTTGAGAACGAATACCACTTTCTATTGAGATGCAATGCTTATATGCCTTTCAGAGAAAAATGCATACTGGAGCACCGACAATTTCAGAACGTGAACTCTATTGAACTAAAACAAGTACTTGCAAACGAAAATGTGCATATTACAAGAGATGTTGCTATGTATATTTATTATGCACTGAAACAAAGAGAAGAACTCGTATCCCACACAGTATGAATAATTAGTTACCCTCATAAATTAGCATTATTAGTACATCGAAAAATATACTTTTGTTGTAATTTCTCTTTTTTTTCTCTGTATGTGTGCACTGCACTTCACATTGTTATAGGCCGGAGGCCTGAAACATTAAAATTGTGTTCAATTGTTCTCTCTCTCTCTCTCTCTCTCTCTCTCTGTGTGTGTGTGTGTGTGTGTGTGTGTGTGACAGGAGGTGACTGGTCTATTATTTGAGTGTTACAAGTCTAACAGCCGAAAAGCGTCAATATAAGATTAACACAAAGAATAGTAATCTCTCTCTCTCTCTCTCTCTCTCTCTCTCTCTCTCTTCTTACGCATGCGTGCTTGGTGAACGTTTTGTGATACTTGTAAGAAGTAAAATGTAATCGGTCCTTAAGATGTGGTGATGCGAACAAGAACTGTTTGTTGTCGTTGATTACAGTTTTAATACACTAATTAAGACTTTGTTGTCAGTGGTTACATTTTTGTTATGCTTAATGGTCAGTAATGAAAATTTCATGATGTTAGTTACACCTGTTTCTTACAAGTAATCAAAGTTTTGAGATACAAATTACGGCAGGGTTTTTTTGGGTTTTTTTTGTTTTTTTTTGTCAGTCGTTCAAATTTTGTGATGCTAATTATGGCGGTTTGATATCAGTCTTTGAAGGTTTGTGACCATAACCAGGCAGTTTGTCGTTGTCGTCCAAATTTTGTGATAGTCACTAAAGTTTTATGATACCGCGTACGACTGTTTGTTAGTCGTTCAGGATTTGTGGTACTAATTAAGACGGTTATTTGCAAGTCAATAAAGTGTTGTGACTTTAATCAGAAATGTTACCTGTTGATCGTCAAGGTTTTGTGATGCAGATTAGAACGTTCTGTTAACAGTCGTTAAAGTTTTGGGATACTGAATAGGACGATTTGTCCCGAGTCATTATCAAAATTTTCTTATGCTAATTAGAACTGATTGTTGTGAGCCATCAAAATGTTACGATTCAGATTAGGACTGTTTCTTTGTCGTTAGAACTTTGTAGTGTTGATTAGGACGGTTTATTGCTAGTCGTTAAAGTTTTGTGCATAATTAGGCCTGTTAATTGTCAGTCGTTAACATTTTGTGATGTTTATTTTAGAAGAGTCCGTTATCAGTCTTTTAAGGGTTGGATACTTACTATACTAGGTCAGTTTTTTGTGGGTCGTTATTGTTGTGTCATTCTTATTAAGACGGTTACCGGTCGTTAAATTTTTTTTATACTCATTAAGACAAATTTTGTTTAAGTTTGGCGACGGTTATTTAAGACTGTAAGCTACGGCTTGCTAAAGTCGAGTGTTGTTTCACTGAAATTATGTTTCTATCAGTCGTTTAAGTTTGGCGACGGTTATTTAAGACTGTAAGCGACGGCTTGCTTAAGTCGAGTGTTGTTTCACTGAAATTATCTTTCTATCAGTCGTTTAAGATGTGTGATACTCTTGTCTCTCAAAGCTGGTGATTTCTGTGTTGTGGGCGGTTCTCTCATGGCTGGCTTCAAACCTTTATGTACTCAGTCTACAGGACCCGCGTGGTCGCCTTAGCCGTAACATAGAAGGACATGGAAGACTGAAACTCAGAGCCAACGGTACTCGCAGAGAGAATTTCACGCAAATGCAACACAAATGAACTTCGTACAGGTCAAAGGGATTTGCCAGGGCGTGGTTTGGGCGACAGGTATTAACGACCACCCTGAGTTAATCCGTCTTAAGAAGATCAGTGGGAGCGACCAGCGAGAACTCAAGACTTCAATGAAGAGAGTGAATGAGTATGCGAATGTGTGTAAGTTTTATGGTTGCGAAGTTGGCAGTTGTGAAACGGCCTCAAAGGTTTTGTCGCTCCCCAACTAAGAGACGAAGAACACGTGTTAATTGATTGGTGGACGTTTTGGCAGTGTGTAGTGGTTTAGTATCCCGCGACGCTGCACGGAGAAATGCCTAGCGTTAATCCCTTAATTGAGCCTCTCTCTCTCTCTCTCTCTCTCTCTCTCTCTCTCTCTCTCTCTCTCTCTCTCTCTTAATCAATTTCTTTTTTTTCTAGTTTTTTTGTTTGTTTCAATCGTTTTTTTCTTATTTCTTTAAATTCATCTATGCGTCAGTGTTAATGGAGTAACAACTCATCCACATTTTCATGTATATTTGAAGATACGTATGTTTGCTAAAATTCTATATAAGTTTTAGTCGCTTGTCATACTTAGGCCCTTAGCAGGGCAAGGGACGGATGAAAAAAAGCATGTGTTTGCTTGTTACCCTCGGAAATAAAGATCATCATCATCATCATCATCATCATCTCTCTCTCTCTCTCTCTCTCTCTCTCTCTCTCTCTCTCTCTCTGTGTCTTGTCTGTCCGTCTGTCTGTCTGTCTGTCTGTCTCCTCTCTCTCTCTCTCTCTCTCTCTCTCTCTCTCTCTCTCTCTCTCTCTCTCCTTATATTCTGAATATGGTGACATAAGCCCTGTAGTGCTCTCTTCTCTCTCTCTCTCCTCTTCCTCTCTCCTCTCCTCTCTCTCTCTCCCCTCTCTCTGTCTGTCTCTCTCTCTCTGTCTCTGTCTGTCTGTCTCTCTGTCTGTCTCTCTCTCTCTCTCTCTCTCTCTCTCTGTCTGTGTGTCTCTGTCTGTCTGTCTCTCTCTCTCTCTCTCTCTCTCTCTCTCTCTCTCTCTCTCTCTCTCTCTCTCTGTCTCTGCACAACGAGGATTTTAGAAGCCGTTCATGTGTGTGAGACACACTTTCGTGTTCTGACTTTTTACCGACCATTCGAAAGGCACAAAACAAGACTTAAGTCAATCTTAATTCACTCGTATTTTTTGTTTAAAAATCAGGGGTCTAGTGGACGTCTGACTCTTATTCCAAGATCCGCGGTTCGAATCCCACACGAGATAGTCTGACGAGAAAGGATTTCCTTTAAGAACTTAACATCTGTGCAGACTCTTATCGCCTCGGACTTCCCCGTATAAGACTTTAAACCGAAAACCCGTGCGTGAATATATGCACACACACAAAAAAAAAAAGAAAAGAAAAAAAAGAAGACAAAAAAGAAGAAACACATGTAAAATTGCATACCATGTGTGTGTGTGTGTGTGTGTGTGTGTGTGTGTGTGTGTGTGTGTGTGTGTTCGTGCGTGGCGCGTCCACTTGTGTGTGTGTGGTTGTTGAGCACATCAATGATTGTTCTTTTCATGAACGTTGATGCTAAAATACTGAAAGAAGACAATTACAGGCATAAACGAAACAACAGCATATGAACACGACCGCGGGAAAACCATGTTTCTGTAAAAATAAATACAAGTGTGGGTGCTGTACATAAATTGTTTCTCTGAACCCTTGAGGAGATAGATAAACTGACAGAGAGGTACCTACACACAGACCGATACACATATGCCAACACTAACACAACACACTCAAAGAAATACACACACACCACGCACGCACGCACACACATACGCACGCACACACACACACACGCACGCACACACCCCAGCCTGTATCCAGAGTGAAACAGAGAAAATAAATAAGTAAAATGAACAAGTAAAGAAATAAACATATAAGTAAAAAATATATTGACGCTCAAGGACATCTCTTAGTGCGTGCGTACGTGTGTGTGTGATGCACGCGCACTGGCGTGCGTGCGTATGTTTGTGAGCTCGCGCGTTCGTGTGTGTGCGCATGTGTATGTGAGTGTGCATGCGTGCGCGTATGTGTGTGTATATGTGTGTGAATAAGCACCATCTGTGCGCGTAACGT
>CM065747.1:33901807-33914307 GCA_033310375.1 Conus canariensis
TCTGTCTGTCCTGTCTTTCAGTCTTTGTGCGTGAGTTGAAAAATCCTCTCTCTCTCTCTCTCTCTCTCTCTCTCTCTCTCTCTCTCTCTCTCTCTCTCTCTCTCTCCTGAGAATGTGTTCATCGAAAAGTTTGTTTGGAATCCCGATTGTATTCAGCAGTTCAATGATGTAGCTAACAGTAAACGTATATATATGATGTTAGATGATGCTGTTCACTCCCCTGATATTGATGTCGATGTATCCCTGGGAAAAAAATTAATACTTGTGCGAAAGAGTTGGTTGCGTGCACGAAAAAGAGAGTATGTGTGAGTGGGAGAAAGATACACCAAGACTGGTATGATACGGAATGTCGAAACAAAAGGAAAGAGATGCGAACATTTTTAAAGAAACTGCGTCGTTCTTTCAGAGTTAAGGCATCACGTCGTTCTCAGCAAGAAAGCAATAGGCAGGCTTTCTGTGTAGCCAGAAGGGAATATAAGAATCTGTTATTCTATAAGAAAAAAAATGCATAATCGTACAATGATTGACAAACTGGTAATCTCTGGAAATAGTCGAAAAGATTTCTGGGAAACTATCCATCAAAAAAGAAAAATGTAAGAAACCAAATTACGGTAGATGACTGGTTTAAACCTTTTAAAATGCTGCTGGAAAAAGACGATGATGTTACTTCTCCAGAAAATGAGGAAATAGATAATGGTTTAGATGATGATGATGATGATGACTTATTTAACGGACCAAATTCTGAAGATGAAATTGTGTTTGTATTAGAAAACTTAAACCCAAAAAGCTTCGGGACCCCATGGTATTATTGGCGAAATATTAAAAAGTGCATGTGCATTCGTTGTTTCTTTCTTTGTAAAAATTTTTAATGTTCTTTTTAAGAAAGGATTCTACCCAGATGGTTGGACTGAGTCGATTATTTTGCCCCTTTATAAGAAAGAAAATGCCAATAATCCGGGGAATTATCGTGGTATACGTTTGTGTGATACAAACAGTAAAGTATATGGTATAATTATTAACAGTCGCTTACAGGCCAGGGTAGCAGATCATATTACTGGAGAATATCAGGCTAGCTTTAAGGATGGTTATTCTACTACATATCACTTGTTTACACTGCTGGCATGCGTTCGAAAACAATTTTGTAATAATCGAAAACTTTATGCTGCCTTTATTGATTTTGAGAAATTTTTGATACTATTAATAGAAACTTACTGTGGCCTGTTTTGCTGAAAAATGGAACGAAAGAAAACGTTTCGTTGTGTTAAAAGTATGTATATCAGTGTGAAGGCTCGTGTTAGATGTGATGCTACTTTTACTAATCAGTTATCTTGCTCGTCTGGGGTGAAGCAGGGAGATATAGGTAGTCCAATTCTTTTTTTCATTATTTATAAATGAATTGGCTACAGAGGTAATCAATCATGGCAGACATGGTGTTAGTTTTCTTTTCGGTTCGCTGGAATTGTTTGTCCTTTTACTGGCTGACGATGTTGTCCTTCTTTCCGACACTACCTTTTCTGAAAGCAACAGTATTACTCTTATCCATATTCACCTTTAAACAAAGTAAAGAGGATGCTCTCTGTCAACTATTCAACTGTGTTTGCAAACCAACGGTAGTCTCGGAAAGAAGGACAACATCGTCAGCCAGTAAAAGGACATCTAATACGAGCCTTCACACTGATATACATACTTTTAACACAACGAAAACGTTTTCCTTTAATTCCATTCTTCAACAAAACAGGCCAGAGTAAGTTTCTATTCATAGTATCAAAACATTTCTCAAAATCTATAAAGGCAGCATAAAGTTTTCGATTATTACAAAATTGTTTTCGAACGCATGCCAGCAGTGTAAACAAATGATCTATAGAAGAGTAACCAACTTTAAAGCCAGCCTGATATTCTCCAGTAATATTATGTTCTGTTACCCAGGCCTGTGTGCCACTGTTAATAATTATACCATATACTTTACTACTTGTATCACACAAATTTATACCACGATAATTCCCCGGATTATTGGCATTTTCTTTCTTATAAAGGGGCAAAATAATCGACTCAGTCCAACCATCTGGGTAGAATCCTTTCTTAAAAAGGACATTAAAATTTTTTTTATAAAGAAAGAAACAACGAATGCACACACACTTTTTAATATTTCGCCAATAATACCGTCGGGTCCCGAAGCTTTTTCGGGAGTTAAGTTTTCTTAATGCAAGCACAATTTCATCTTCAGAATTTGGTCTGTCAAAGAAGTCGCGCGCGCGCGCGCGCGCGCGCGCGCGCGTGTGTGTGTGTGTGTGTACGATTATGAACAAGAACAAGAACATATTTTATTGCCATATGAAAACCAGAGGTTTTGTGGGGCACAGATGATCAAGTTAAGACATTCAATTAAACTTATTCCAACGTTGACACATCTTGCATATGTACGTGTGTGTGTGTGTGTGTGTGTGTGTGTGTGTGCGTGTGTGTGTGTGTGTGCAGTGGCAGGGGCTAATGGGGCGATCAACCCACACATCATTGGAGGGGAGAAGTCGGACCCCAGTCAACACCCTTACGGCTGCTCCCTCCAGTCCCGCTCTGGGAGCAGGTGGTACCACAACTGTGGGTCTGTCATCTGGAACGAAAGGCACATTGTCACAGCAGCCCATTGTGTGGAATGGTGGGTCAGCCCTGTCTGTCTTGTCTTCCTCTGCTTGCTGCTTGTCTGAAACAGTCTCGGCTTCAGTTTCGTCAATGTGTTACCGCGTGTGGATTAGTCCATCTACTCGGCATCTATTGAGTTTTGAGACCACACTGTGCATGATTTAAATCTGATGTCTTAATGAATTAATGACTAAGATTAAGAAGAGGGTCTCATGGCTGCTGCTTAGCAGATGTCTGACCACATTAGCCGAACGTGCTGGTCGGACCTTGGGTATCTACGTAATATTGGCTGTGCCATTATTATCATTGCGTATGTGTGTATGTGGTGAGTGTACATGTGTGGGCCCATGTGTGTATGCCAGTGTGTGCAGTGCGTAGGTGCATGTGGGTGTATGTAAATGTGTATGCATGTGTGTATTCTAAACTACAGGAAAGTCAGGTTAGAGTGCTGTTCTTACAGGATAGTCGATTCAGAATGATGGTTTTACAGGGACGGGGAGAGAGGGGGTGAGGAAGGAGGGGGGGGGCGAGAGTTGGAGGGGACATCAAAGTGACGTGTTAACAGTTGTGGTCATTTGAGAGTGGGGCACTGACAGGTGGGGGGAAGGGGGTCACTTCAGTGTGGCATGTTTACACGAGTGGTCAGTTCGACGTGAGGTGTTGACAGGGGTGGTCAGTTCAACGTGAGGTGTTGACAGGGGTGGTCAGTTCAGTGTGAGGTGTTGACAGGGGTGGTCAGTTCAGTGTGAGGTGTTGACAGGGATGGTCAGTTCAGTGTGATGTGTTGACAGAGGTGGTCAGTTCTGAATGGTGTGTTGACAGGGGTGGTCAGTTTAACGTGATGTATTGACAAGGGTGGTGAGTTCATAGTGATGTGTTGACAGGGGTGGTCAGTTCAGAGGTGTTGACAGGGGTGGTCAGTTCAACGTGATGTGTTGACAGGGGTGGTCAGTTCAACGTGATGTGTTGACAGGGGTGGTCAGTTCAACGTGATGTGTTGACAGGGGTGGTGAGTTCAGGGTGAGGTGTGGACTGCACACGCTGAACGACAATCACGACATTCCACAGACTATCCGTGTTACCCAAGTCCAAATAGTAAGTATCAAGTCAAGAACACTTTATTATCCCCAAAAAGAAGTTAAGAGTGGCCACAAAACATGTCTATGGCTCTATATTTAACAAATCATAAATTACACCCACCCATCCACTCCCTCCCACCTACCCACTCACACGCGCACACACACACACACACACACATACATACATATACAATGAACTAATACATTCCAAGGATAAGTACCGAGCACCATTCCAGCAACTTAAAGAGCAGCTTGGTGTTGCAATGACTGCAAGAAATATTCAATTATAAACAAAGCTTGCTCTTATGTCTTAGATTGAAGAAATAGGGGGAGATAAGCGTTCATATTTGCAGTGGTAGATAGTTCTGCCTAACTAACAGTATGTGCTGGTGTAGGTGAATGGGGAAACAATAATAAAATAGATGCTTCTCAAAACGAGCATTCAGCAAGGTTATAGTCTCCAAGCAGGAGACATTCTCCAATGAGAAGGAAACTCACTAGCATATAACTCCTGGTCAGATACCGATATTTCGAAACCCGATTGTTTCTCCTCAGTGACCGCGGAAAGTGGTAATTTGGCGCCTCTGCCTTTCCGGTTTTAACAAGAATGCTATCCTAGAAAAGGCTGGTGTGCAATACCGTAGTATGTTTGTTGAGTTTTCAAAAAACCAACCAAAGGTGCCACCTAAGAAGCAAAAGAAAATCATGAAAGAGCAAAACAAGCTACATTTTCTTGTGAAAAGTAGAAAATATAAAAAGATAACCTCTTAAGACACAAGTGCTGAGGGCCAGTTCTTGGAATGAATCCGCAAGGGACTAAATTACAATGAACTAATAAATTCCAAGGATAAGTACCGAGCACCATTCCAGCAACTTAAAGAGCAGCTTGGTGTTGCAATGACTGCAAGAAATATTCAATTATAAACAAAGCTTGCTCTTATGTCTTAGATTGAAGAAATAGGGGGAGATAAGCATTCATATCTGCAGTGGTAGATGATTCTGCCTAACTAACAGTATGTGCTTGAGTGGGTGAATGGGGAAAAAATAATAAAATAGATGCTTCTCAAAATGAGCCTTCAGCAAGCTTATAGTCTCCAAGGAGGAGACATTCTCTTTCCGCGGTCACTGAGGAGAAACAATCAGGTTTCGAAATATCGGTATCTGACCAGGAGTTATATGCTAGTGAGTTTCCTCCCCATTGGAGATTGTCTCCTCCTTGGAGACTATAAGCTTGCTGAAGGCTCATTTTGAGAAGAATCTATTTTATTATTTTTCCCCATTCACCCACTCAAGCACATACTGTTAGTTAGGCAGAATTATCTACCACTGCAGATATGAATGCTTATCTCCCCCTATTTCTTCAATCTAAGACATAAGAGCAAGCTTTGTTTATAATTGAATATTTCTTGCAGTCATTGCAACACCAAGCTGCTCTGTAAGTTGCTGGAATGGTGCTCGGTACTTATCCTTGAAATTTATTAGTTCATTGTAATTTAGTCCCTTGCAGATTCATTCCAAGAACTGGCCCTCAGCACTTGTGTCTTAAGAGGTTATCTTTTTATATTTTCTACTTTTCACAAGAAAATGTAGCTTGTTTTGCTCTTTCATGATTTTCTTTTGCTTCTTAGGTGGCACTTTTGGTTGATTTTTTGAAAACTCAACAAACATACTACGATATTGCACACCAGCCTTTTCTAGGATAGCATTCTTGTTAAAACCGAAAAGGAAGAGGCGTCAAATTACCACTTTCCGCGGTCACTGAGGAAAAACAATCAGGTTTCGAAATATTGGTATCTGACCAGGAGTTATATGCTAGTGAGTTTCCTCCCCATTGGAAAATGTCTCCTCCTTGGAGACTATAAGCTAGCTGAATGCTCATTTTGAGAAGCATCTATTTTATTATTTTTTCCCCATTCACCCACTCGAGCACATACTGTTAGTTAGGCAGAACTATCTTCCACTGCAGATATGAATGCTTATCTCCCCCTATTTCTTCAATCTAAGACATAAGAGCAAGCTTTGTTTATAATTGAATATATATATATATATACATACATACACAAACAAGCTTTTGGCGTCATATACTTTACCATGTCAGACCATAGCATTCAACGGCAGTTAGCCAGCTCTGTCAGGCCGAATTTTTTCCGTGGCCAATGCAGTCATAAGACAGTCACGTGATGTCACCCCACTTCCGGCCCCGGAAGAAGCCAGTGTCAACTTCCTATAAGTCATTCATCTTCGGCCTGCCGTCAAAGCAAGATAAGTCTTGTGCTCTGTCTCGCCTATACTTGCCTTTGTGTTAACTTTGCTGTGTTTTGTTCTATACTTGATTCAGTTGTGGCTTGCAAATGTGAGGCTCTTGGTGGGAGCGTATTTATCAAAAGATTTGTCTCTTTTACCGGCACTCTCGGGAGCGTATTTATTAAAAGATTTGTCTCTTTTACCGGCACTCCCGCGACTTTGTTACTCGCGATCGTCGGCACCGCTCGCCGGTCGTGTTCCCCCACCATATTGCCGAGCCTCGGGTTCAGCACGCATTTTGTGCTGGTTCCGGCTTGCACTAGACCCTGAGTATTTTTGCCGTGTGAGGCTCTTGGTGGGAGCGTATTTATTAAAAGATTTGTCTCTTTTACCGGCACTCTCGGGAGCGTATTTATTAAAGATTTGTCTCTTTTACCGGCACTCTCGCGACTTTGTTACTCGCGATCGTCGGCACCGCTCGCCGGTCGTGCTCCCCCACCATATTGCCGAGCCTCGGGTTCAGCACGCATTTTGTGCTGGTTCCGCTTATTAAGGTTTAGGGCTCAATAACTATCACACCTGTACTCTTTACCCTTCACAGGTAGAACGTGTTCGAGTAAGGGTGTGTGACACTGATCTGCTTATTAAGATTTAGTGCCCAAGAACTATCACACCTATACACAGTGATACTCCACGTGTAGAGATTGCTATTAATAGCCATACCAGTCACACGACCGGTGGCGTGTACGGGTAGTTCGAGTTTTCAGTCGATCTCTCGAGCACTTTGCACGACACCACACGGACGATCGAGATTAATTGATTTTCTCGATCGGCCACCTTGTCTCCTCTTTGCGGTCGTGTGTTCCGGGTTTGCTCTATCCACCTGTGCCCAACATGGTGAAGGACACCGCCGGGTCGAGCCACTCCACTGCTCGGAGTTCGCTCAATTTCCCGGAGAACCCGCGGGTCGATTCCATCTCGGAGCAATCCGTTCGCACTGATGAACGTACGGTTCGGGTAGACAGAGACGACTTCTCCGCGGAAGGGACGCGTGATCTTCCTCGTCTACCAAACCGACGGACGCACGACCGCGGCGTCCCAAGGCTGATAGGCAAGCGGCCACCATTTCAAAATGCCTTTCATTTGATCTGCCTGCTAGTCTAAGGGCAAAGCTCCCCTCAAGGTGCTGCCCAGAAAGTCTAATGGCAAGGCTCCCCTCAAGGGGCCCGGCCGAGCAAAGACTAGCCAACGGAATTCGCCCTCCCCCACCCCTTCTCCATCGGCCAGCTTGCCCTCTAGCCTACGGACTCGCTCGGAGACTTCTAACTATCATGCTGAGTCACGCGAATCTCGGCCCCCGGGGCACCTTGCCGAGCCGCGGACCAGCACGGGTGACGGATCTGGGATGGAATCACCATCCGTCACTCGCCTTGATGAGTCACGTATCTCTTTTTCCCCCCAAATTGATACGTGCACTCATAGCGCTCGGCCCCACCGGGCACAGGTGCAGCCAACACCTGAGCTCGAGGAGCGCTTCGACTCCGGAAGCAGCCTTATGGTCACCCCGACGCACGACCTCGGTGGTGTCCATAATCCTGGGCGTGCGGGCACGCCGCGCCATGGGCCCGGCCGTGCCCATGCACAAGGACGGTCGACCTACCCCGATCGAACGTCACCTTCTTCCCTAGGGGTATTGGACGTTGGGGAACCGACCTTTCGGATCCCCATTTGGGCAACGTCCGCGGTCCCGCTCCTCCGGGGGGAGGATCTACCAGCGGGACCAAGGGTAACCTGACATATTCCTCCAGGGGGAGGAACACGGGACCGCATCCTGACCAATCCGCACTTTCGCGGGTTGGGGGCTCGACTTCCGCATCCTCCTCCATACCATTATGGCCCTCCCAGGCCCATTCCAAGGACGTGTATGGTGCAGTGCACGGACCTGGACGGGGACGACAGGCCACGGCCTCTCAAGCCCCCCCCCAACAGTGATTCAGGTTACCCGGGTCCCCGGGGACTTTCTGCCTACAAGAAGAAGAGGGTCTCGTGGCTACGACTCGGCGGATGTCTGACCTACGCATTCGCCCAACGCGCTGGTCAGACCTTGAGTGCGGCCTACCTACCATGGTTTTTCCCCAGGGCCGCCACAGCCCGTTTACCTCCCCGGGGACCGGTGGCTCTATGCCCCCGAGAGAGACCAGTGGCTTAACGCCAACACCCAGCACGACCAGCTACATGGTCGAATGTGGCACCCGGCCTCACTTACCTGGGTCGACCTTGGTCTCCCTCCTCGGGCGCTGTCCTATCGGCAGGACGATGTCCCGGCCGCCGATTATAGGGCCACCGGGGACACACTACAGGCACCCCTCGACTTACCTCCTGAAGACGGGTGCTATGAACCCTCTCAGGACCAGTACCTCCCTGAGGCGGACGATGACGAGGAGCTAGCCCCCACCTCATTGTACGATGTCCGCACGATAGAACGGTGGCGACCAGACCTCGTTAGGAGGGAGGCCGCACCCGCTGACGAATTTCTCTCCCTCTCCCCCGGCCCAGAGATCTAGACCAATCTACCCAAGAACCCCTCAGTCGCCTCCTTGTTTACGGACAATCCCGTGACCAGGGAGATGGGCATTTCCCAGTCGGACCGTCGGTTGATCCCCCACCTGCCCCCCCTACTTCCGGCGCCATCTCCTTTAAGAACCTAAAGGAATGGGTCCGAGTAGCCAGGATGGGCATCCTCCACACCACGGCGGGACACACCTACTTGGACATGCCCCTTCAGCGAGCGGAGGCTCTATGGCCGGAGGACGATGGTGCCATCCCAGTACCGGGGGACCCGGGCTCTGAGGCGCACCAAGAGCCTGACCCTCGCTTGTTCAGCGATCCTTTCATGCGACACCTAGTTAACAGGATTTCGCATCACCTTTCGGCTGCGGCGGACAGCGCAGCCAGAAGCCACTTCAACTGCTTGTTGGTCGCGAGAGAGGCCGTGCTGGCGCGGACCTCTCTCTCCCCGACGCTTAAGGCAGCCCTGCGATGCATCCCGGGCCAGGTCCAGTCGCTCTTTGGCGACTACTCGGCTGACGTCATAGCACAAGCAGTTGAGGAACGCAAGCAGGCTGTGTCCTTTGCGCCCAGGCCACCGCCACGCCCTGCTAGACCCCCACTTCGTTCCTTCCCCAGGCACAGACCCTATCCCAGACAATCGCCTTCCCGCACCGCACGGCCCGCCAAGCGACCTAATCTTCTCCCAAGGCCTAAGCCAAAACCCCATCAGCAAAATTTTCGGTTAGGCCAACAGTCACGCTCCCGGAGCTGACTAGGGAGACAGCCCGAGGGGGACTTAGATCAGGTAGCACCCCCCCTCGCCCTATCCCCCACCCACCAGCCCAGACCCTCGCCCCCCCGGGCGGGCAGCCTCTCCCGGCATGCCCACCAGTGGAGACGCATACGCCTCACCCCTGGATAGTGGCGGTGCTACAGGAAGGGTTTCGCCTTCCTTGGGCCCACGAGCGTCCCCCCCCTCATGCTATCTCCCCCTCCCTCCCCCAACGAACCCTCCCCCGCCAAAGCAGAAGCTCTTCGCACGGAAGTCCAAGACCTCCTCAAAAGAGGGGCCATCTCGGAGATTTCCCACCCAAACCCCGGCTTCTACTCTTTGTGATCCCAAAAGCCTCGGGAGGATGGAGGCCCATTCTAGATCTTTCGCCCCTCAACAAGTTCCTCAGGCCCACCAAGTTCAAGATGGAGACCCCCACCCAGATCCGAGACTCCATCCATCATCGCGACTGGGCCACATCCGTAGACCTGAAGGACGCCTATTTTTCAGATCCTGATTCACCCGGCCCACAGACGATTCCTACGGTTCGTCTGGCAGACCCCGGAGAGGCCTGCACGCATAGTGGACCTCATCTCCTGCCTGTCACAGGCACCCCACACTCGGCCAGAACCCTGTCCTCCCTCCTAGGAATGATGGAGTCCCTGTCTCCCCTCATTCCCCTGCGGCGGGTCCCCAAACGCCAACTTCAGAGGGAGTTCCGCCGACGTTTGTCACAGACCTCCGACCGCTGGGACCAGGTCATTCCCCTCGGACACTGGTTCATTTCGGCGACGGAGGAGCGGCTCACTCCAGCCACTCTCTCCACCGGGGTCCCCATCTCCCTCCCAACCCAACCCAACCACTGGAACTTTATACAGACGCCTCCAACTTGGGCTGGGGGGCCCACGTGGAGGACAGTCACGCCTCGGGGAGTGGGAGCTGGAAGCGGTCAGGCTAGCCCTTCTCCAACTCCAGCACAAGGTCGCGCACCGACTTGTTCTCCTCCTCACGGACAATACGTCGGTAGCTTGCTATGTCAACAAAGGGGGAGAGGCCCGCTCCATAGGCCTCTCCCTCAGAACAGAGGCCCTCCTTCGCTGGTGTCGCGCAACCATTGGTTTGTGCCCATGATCGACCTGTTTGCCACCAGCTTCAACCATCACCTGCCCCTGTACGTCTCTCCCGTTCCAGATCCCCAGGCGGATGCAGTCGACGCACTATCCCTCCCCGGGACGGGCCTACTGGCGTATGCCTTTCCCCCCTTCCCCATCCTACACAAGGTGATCAGGAAGGCAAGGCTGGAAAGACCCAGGCTGATCCTCGTAACGCCATGGTGGCCGACCCAGTCTTGGTTCCCGGACCCCAAGTCCCTCACCCACGTTCCCCCCCTCCGGCTCAGCCCTCGCTGGGACATGCTGAGACAACCCCGGTCAGGTCTTCCTCACTCCAATCCCAAGATGCTTCGCCTACACGCGTGGCTTCTATGCCAGCCCAACTGCGAACATCTGCATCTACCCCCCACTCGGAGAGACCCCAGTCCGTCCTAGACACACTAGCCGGGGCAGGGGCCTCTCAGGGATTACGGGACTTCGCCTCGGCATCTCGCAGAGCCAGCACCGAATCCCTCTACAACTACCGTTGGGAGAGATGGATAACCTGGTGCTCAGATAACTCTGTTCCCCATGACTGCCCCTCCAACATCCAAACAGGAAATTTCCTCTCCCACCTATCCTCTTCCCTTAAGCTGTCGGCTGGCTCCATTCGGGGCTACAGATCAGCTATCTGCACTACCATTCGTCAACTGGGGGGCCCTTCTTTTGACAATGACTTTCTCCTCAGAGAGGTGTCTAGAGGAGTTGCTCTACGGGAAGCTCAGTCCCCTAGGCGCATTCCCCTCTGGGACCTTTTTACGGTCCTCGATGCCCTCAGAAAAACCCCTTTTGAACCCATTGCTTCTATTCCTTTTGACCTCCTCTCCTTTAAGACCACCTTTCTCCTCGCCCTGGCCTCGGCCAGAAGACGAAGTGAGATTCACGCCCTCAGCGGTGACCCCACAGATATCGCCTTCCACAGGGACGGCTCAGTCTCTCTCAAGTTCCTTCCGGAGTTCTGACATCTTGGGAAAGGGAGAAAAAGATGGAGACATGGACCTTTGCCCCTCCAGGTGTCTCAGGTACTACTGGGAACGCACACGCCCCAGGCGCTCCTCCCAGAGACGACTCCTTATCTCCCTCAACCCCAACAATACTAGAGATATCTCGGCGGGAACTATCTCCAGGTGGCTCTCCAAGACGGTGAGATCTACCTACGCTCAGGCGTACAAGGATCTCCCTGTCCTATCACCCAGGGCCCACGAGGTCAGAGCACTGGCCACTTCCACAGCGTTCCAGTACTCTGTCCCCGTGCGCCACCTGCTGGAGGCAGCCTACTGGCGTTCGGAAAATCCCTTCATTAATTTTTACCTGAGGGATATCCGCATGACCAGAGCTGATGGGTCTAAGGGGATTTCCTTTGTGGCGGCCAATGCAGCCATATCGGTCAACCCCAAGAACCACTAGGGCGCTCGCCCTCCTCCGATTCCTTTAAATTCTGCTATGGTCTGACATGGTAAAGTATATGACGCCAAAATGGGGAGTTTGTGTTATACTCCCTGTTTGGCTAGTATACTTACCATGTCAGACTCTAATTCCCTCCCTACCTTCCCCTCTGGCGCCAAGGTTCTCGGGGTCACCATACACCAGGCCTCGCTGAATGACTTATAGGAAGTTGACACTGGCTTCTTCCGGGGCCGGAAGTGGGGTGACATCACGTGACTGTCTTATGACTGCATTGGCCACGGAAAAAATTCGGCCTGACAGAGCTGGCTAACTGCCGTTGAATGCTATGGTCTGACATGGTAAGTATACTAGCCAAACAGGGAGTATAACACAAACTCCCCATATCTCATCGAAAGTTCAGTTTTGATTCAGGAGTATGATGGAATCGGGAACGAAACTGTTTTAGTTCTATTTGTTTTGGAATTTGGAATCTTCGTCCTGATGGTAGAACATAGTGCTTTTTCGAAAGAACATGAGAACTGTCGGCAGCAATGTTCACAGCTTTTTGTGTGGCACGACATTCATACAATTTACCTAACTGTCCTTGTTTTGTTTTGTTTTTTAACCAATAATCTTACCACATGTATTCGCCACAGTATGGACTGTGGGATTGGAAGACAT
>CM065747.1:33921807-33944307 GCA_033310375.1 Conus canariensis
GACCCATAATGAACATGCCTACAAATTTTCAGAGAGATCGGCCAAGTACTTTCTAAGATATTCCATAAAGAGCGAAAACCATTATTGGCCGTTATGGCCGTTAGTAACGGCCCTAACGGTAAAATAACACATCGGACATCATCCGTGAACCATAATGAACATAACTACAAATTTTCAGAAAGATCAGCCCAGTAGTTTTGTCTGGAGCGAGTGGAACACATTTTGACCACGGACGGACGGACGGACAGACACACACACAGCATTTCTTCGTTCCCATTGTAAAGTACTCCCTGTTCTATAAGAACTGGGTGTACAAAAACCATCTGATTTGGGGTTTTATTTTACATGATGGACATTCACTACTGGACTGTATTTCATCTAGAAACCATTGGTTGCAGTTATCAAGTCCGTTTACCCTGAGTCGAAATATTACAGACTTATCTCCGTTCTCTTATTTGTAATTAAAGACAAGAACCATCTTGGCTGGAAAATGTTTCTCAAAGAATAACACCATCTATATTTGTCTTTGCTCTAATGAGGAGTGCCAGTTTTTCATTTCATATTATATGAAATTGTCTGTCTTTGTTGTTGTTGTCGTACCCTGGCTAAAAGACTCCAGGGACCATCCAAACAGCCAAAGTACTTGAACACTATGGTACAAATGTATCAGCTGGGGACGAGAACATTACGTGTGTGACCGTTTTTGATTACCCCACCACGTAGGCAGCCACACTCCGACTTCGGGGGATTTTGGAGACTGATAATGTTATGCTTGGAGCTTGTCACGACTGAAGACAATCCCCGCATAACTATGCAGAGCATAACAACATTTTGATGTAGCCTTGGTGTTCTAGCCTATGTCAGTTGGTCTGTCTTTAAATTCGACAAAAAACCATTACATTTGTTTCGAACTCCTGTAGACAACTAAACTATGTAAAATCTACGTTCACATAGGACTTTTTGCACATTGGTTACCCAGTAATTACGGATGGACGCATGCAGAACAAGAAGCATCTCATTTGCTTGTCTCCACAATCGTTACATAAGTAATTTAATGAGCTCCGGCTGGTAACTAATACATGTTACATCTGTTCTGACACTCAGAGCATATCTACCGTTTCTCCAGAGATCAGTGTGTTTGAGGCGTGGGGAAATCAATCTTATTAAACTAAATGTATGCACAGTTTCCATGATTTCAATGATCTTTCTCGAGGCCCCAAAGTCAGAACTAGTTGAATTTGAATTTGTGTGTCAAACAGCTTCAGAAATGGATGTAAATCTGTTGTATTTAGTCTTCTTTAGATGTAAATCTGTTGTATTTAGTCTTCTTAGTAATTTTGATATTTCTGTAGCCAACTTTTCTCCTCTCCTGCAAACCGCATACAAAGCAGTGGTAAAACTCAATTTTGGGTTAAGTATATTACCAGGTATTTATATGAATTTGTTATTTTAACCTTATCATTTCAATAGATATATGTCCGCCCTTTCTAACGCCATAATATTTGTCTTTTCAGTAATGACTGTCAAGCAATATCGGTGTGCCTCAATTTTAAGCTACTGTGCTGATTTTGAAGACCAGTGACTTAATCAAATAAGGGAAGAACACCATCAGCAGATAATAGTAAAAGGACATCTACAGCACCAGTGATGAGCTGAATGCCATGCTTGTCTCTTCTTGACAATTAAATGTCCAGTTCATTAATAAAAAGGAGAATAGAACGAGGCTCAACAGCCAGCCCTGTTTAACACCTCTAGGACCTTAAAAATGATTCAAATAACAGTTTTTATCACGTCCACAACCCAATACAGAGTCATAAACTCCTCTGAGGGCATAACACATATGAACGTTTCCACCAGTTTTCCTCAGCACTGTGCATAGTGCGTTTCCATTCATCAAATCGACGGCTTTTTTTAAAAAAATCCTCCAGAACAACACAGAATTTGCGTTCCTCAGCAGGAATGGTTGCACTGTTGAATACAGTACAAAAATTTGGTCATGTGTACTACAACTAGCTGTAAAGTCTGCATGCTCATCTGTGACTTTCTCTTTCTTTTCTGACCATCTAGCGAGTCTTTTATTCAAAATAGATGTGCAGACGTTACTAACAATACTATTATCGCTATACTCTAGTAGTTATCTGGTTTGTTCCCATCTTTCTAGTGAATAGTAAGGATGAACAATTTCCACCATTCTTTTTCTTTTAAAAGAGAGGGTGCTAGTTCCACCGGACAACAGATTACAGGACAAAGCACGATGTGTTTCGACCTTTTGGGTCTTCTTCAGGCAAAAACAAACAACATGTAGGACAATGAAAACAAAGAACGAGCAGTCACTTACCTTCTCACACTCGGCGCAAAATGGGTGTTGGATGAAAACGAGGCCGTTGAGAAGGGGACCATGGGAGTTGAAATAGTAGTGGTGACAATAATGATAGTGGTAACAATAGCAAGAATATGAAATAGTGACGATAATGAAAACATGTAATTACTAAGAGGAGGAATACTGTTACTCTTTTGGTGATCATATGACAATAATAGCTGTAGTATTACTAGTGGCTAAACACTGAAACAGAGAAAAAAAAGGGTTGGAGAGTAGTAATCTGTCTGTCTGTATCGTCCTGGGAACTAACACTCCTTTTTTTTTTTTTTAAATATGCTTCATTTTCCGCACTTAGTAGCCTCGTTTTGAAACTTCCACCATTCTGTTAGAAAGATCCCCAAGTCAAAGAGCTGATCGAAAACCCTAACAAGAAATTCAGTTGCCATACAGTCTGCGTGCTTTTGAAAATTCAGACCATTTTGTCAGAGCCTGTACTTTTGTATGCTTTGGGGTAACTGATTATGGCAAAAATCTCTTGCTTGGAAACTGGTTCATCACAAAACATCGGACACACCTTTTTTGTTATCTTGTGTGAAAATATCTTCTTCAGGTTATTCTTTTGAGATTGTCTAGTTGGAGACATTGAAAAAGTGTTCATATCATCGTTCAGTAGTGATGGCCTTTCTGTTTACACATCAGATTCTTTGTCAAAACAGTTTGGGATCATTGATTGACTCTTTCGGCTGTACTACTCTTGCATGAGAGAGAGAGAGAGAGAGAGAGAGAGAGAGAGAGAGAGAGAGAGAGAGAGAGAGAGAGAGAGAGAGAGAGAGAGAGAGCATACAACAGGAAACAACAGGAGAGCAAAAAACGAAGTTTGCCAATACTTTATTGACTGCTCTTCACTGGGTGTCGCCCAAGCCCACGATAATCCCACATTGATTTCATTTCTCCGTTACAGGTTGCATTGCTTTCATTCAAAGAAAGAGGCAGACATCGTCAAGTCGATCATGATACCAGGTCACAAGGCAAGTGTCTTCCTGGAACTGTGGAAGTGATAGAAAAGGGAAGAAACTCTACTTGTTCTTTCGGAGATTTCTTTGGCTGGTTGTCGTCCTTGGTTCCAGAACCTACCGCCGTCTGTCCTCACCTGCACTCTCTATCACTCCACACATAATAATGATAATAATAATGAATACTTATATAGCGCCTATTCTCGGCTAGAGACCAAGCTCTAAGCGCTTTACAATCCACACTTGTTTACACAACGGGGCTGCCTACGTGGGTAGTGCCGACTGAAGAGCTGCCAGCTGGCGCTTCATTCAGTCGTTTCCCGTGTCATCCAGTCAATATCGTTCAATATTGTTCACTCAATTTCCTTACTTCCTTCATTCTTTCCATTTCTCACGCATGGTGCATGCTATGTGTAACGTGTGATCCATACCAACGGCCAAACTGGCCTTCTCTTCCCAAAGTTGGTGATGGGATTTGACGTGTGTGCAAGACGTTGTGCGTGCGTTCGCACACAGAACCTCGGTTTATAGTCTCATTCGAAGGACTGTATGGGGAATGTAGTCAGAACCAATGTTAACTCTGAGGGGAAAACCCCTCTGTACCGAAACGGCCCGGCGGCGGAGATTCGAACCCGCAACCCTTGGATTACGAGTCCGGCGCTCTACCATCTGAACTATTCCGGCCCCCAACACCCCACATCACACTTAATTCACCTCATTTCCATTTGCTTCTTTCTATTTTGCTTTACCTATTATCCCATTTGAAAAAAAATTCATTGCTTCGGTTGCCATTATGAAAAATTCCGGGGGCCGGAATAGCTCAGTTGGTAGAGCGCCGGACTCGTGATCCTGGGGTGGCGGGTTCGAATCTCCGCCGGGCCGTTTCGGTACAGGGGGATTTTTCTCTCGGAGTTAACATTGGTTCTGACTCCATTTCTTGTACAGTCCTTAGAATGAGACTATAAACCGAGGTTCCGTGTGTGAACGCACGCATAACATCTTGCACACACGTCAAATCCCATCACCAACTTTTCCGAAGAGAAGGCCAGTTTGGCCGTTGGTATGGATCACACGTTACACATAGCATGCACCCTGCGTAAGAAATGGAAAGAATGAAGGAAGTAAGGAAATTGAGTGATCGATATTTAACGATATTGACTGGATGACACGGGAAACGACTGAATGAAGCGTCAGCTGGCAGCTCTTCAGTCGGCATTACCCAGGTAGGCAGCCCGTTGTGTAAACGAGTGTGGATTGTAAAGCGCTTAGAGCTTGGTTTCTAGCCTAGAATAGGCGCTATATAAGTATTCATTATTGTTATTATTATTATAAAGAAAGATGTTGTACCGTTCAGGCCTTCATCGTGATTCACATTGCAGTCAGGGCATAAGTTGTGCCTTAGAATAACGAGTTATGGTGTTTAATTGGTATACAGACGTTACCCAGTCTTGATCACAAGTACAGAAACCAAATCATTATCAAGCAGAATTTCAAGCTTCGATCTAACCCAGATGTAGGGAAGTTACACTTCAATGGGTTCTGATTTTCCAACTGAATTTTGTGTTTGCATAGCGATGGTGGTGATGTTAACCGACCTTGGCTCTGTACCTTAGGGATTATACCACCATAGTGATTTGCGATCTGTAAACACTGGGCAAAAATTGACCATGCCTTCCGCTTAACCCGTTCTTTTATTTCTTGGGTGCTGCGTACCTTCTTTTCCGCAGTTTGTTTCTTCCCGTCTGTCTCTCGTTCCTTTTTATTCATTTTCTAATCGTCAGAGTTCCACTCACAGAATTCAATACTCTCTCTCTCTCTCTCTCTCTCTCTCTCTCTCTTCGTCTGTCTGTCTGTCTGTCTGTCTGTCTGTCTGTCTGTCTTCTCTCTCTCTCTCTCTCTCTCTCTCTCTCTCTCTCTCTCTCTCTCTCTCTCTCTCTCTCTCTCTCTCTCGTGAAATGTGCGACCTATTAACCGACGGAAGCTTGACTATCCTACGAGTCAAATTTACTAAAAAAAACAAATAAATAAACAAACAAAAACAAATTCTACAAACCATTGTTTGATGGTGATAACATTTCAGAAACTATTTCGTGCGTATGTAATTGTGTGCATGTGTGTCAGATAGTGTATTACTGTTCGTGTTGATACGATGTGTCTCCTTAACCTTTGTGGGTTTTCATGATTATAAATCAAATAAGACATTAACAAAAATAAAAACCGGTCATACACACAAAACTCCATTCCCTTTGTTGGGTAGATGGGATTAATCCTTGCCTGTTTATACAAAAAGGGAGTAGTCCGCAGGAGTATCAGGGGAGGGAGAGAGAGAGAGAGAGAGAAGAGAGAGAGAGAGAGAGAGAGAGAGAGAGAGAGAGAGAGAGAGTAAATCAAATCCGGTCGAGTCACGTCGTGTCGATTCGAGTCTCTCTCACGCACACACACACACACACACACACACACACACACACACACACACACACA
Organism: Conus canariensis; assembly: GCA_033310375.1. Classification (NCBI taxonomy): domain Eukaryota; kingdom Metazoa; phylum Mollusca; class Gastropoda; order Neogastropoda; family Conidae; genus Conus; species Conus canariensis. Next base: position 33,927,622 of record CM065747.1, read on the forward strand.
CACACACACACACACACACACACACTAACACACACTAACACACACACTAACACACACTAACACACACACACACACACACACACACACACACACACACACACACACACACACACCTCGCTCATTCACTCACTCACTCACTCTACCACTCTCACACGCTCGCAGGCACGCACGCATCCAACACATACAAGTACAGACATGTACATACACCGTTTCCTTGTCAAACACACCATAAACTTGAGAGGGATAAAAACAAATATACACACACACGCGTACGCACACACACACACACACACACACACACACACACACACACACACACACACACACACACACACACACACACACACTACCACTCTCACACGCGCGCAGGCGCGCATGCATTCAGCACATACAAGTACAGACATGTACAAACACCGTTTCCTTGTCAAACACACCATAAAGTTGAGAGGGATGAAAACAAATATATACACACACACGCGCGCGCGCGCGCGCGCGCACACACACACACACACACACACACACACACACACACACACACACACACACACACACACACACTATCCAGTAAAATGATGCGTCAGTTGCTGCTGACACTTTAATCATTCATGCATTTTCGAACTGTTGTGGAGGCTGCAGTCGCTGAGGGCATCACAGGAATGAAGGAGGCTGAACCAGCTGTTGTGGAGGCTGCGGTCACTGAGGGCATCACAGGAATGAAGGAGGCTGAACCAACTGTTGTGGAGGCTGCAGTCACTGAGGGCATCACACGTCACAGAAATGACGGAAGCTGAACCAGGTCAGCCAGAATGGGAAGCAACTCCTCAGACTCAGAAACTGAGAGATTTAGAACTGCTGAGCCCTCGACAAGCCTCTCAACATCTCCGCCCTTGATCAGCTTGTGTGGAGGTCGGCACTGTCGGCTACTTCGTGGGGACACTCACTGGACGACCGTGGTGGGGCCCTCGGGAAAGGGGCGCTAACTCACGTTGATTCCGCGACTGACTTGGCAATCGTTGTCGGCAGTGGGAGGCAGGGGAGGAGGGGAGGAGGGGGCGGGGGGCTGCATATGTAGTATCTTGAGTGTTTTTGGATCAGAACAAGTGTCCACAATTCGGATTTTGCACTAAACCACTATATAATCCATGTAGGCGTTTTGAGGCCTACCATAATTTTGAGCCAGCATTTAACGTGAAACTGATCATTGATCAAAACAACTCCCCACCAATAATTTCCCTTGTTTGGGGGGGATTTTCACTGATGAAATCACAAACAATCTTCAAAAAACATTACCTTCCCCTTAGTTGACGTCACATTTCAGGCCTTTGCACTCATCCGTGACCCTATCTTTGCGCCAGCTGGTTCCTCCCCCCCCCCCCCCCCCCCCCCCCCCAAAAAAAAAAAAAAAGTCCCAATCCTTTTATTTCCATCTGTGTGCCAGCAACCAGCTGGCTCGTACCTTGATGGCCATGTGAAAGAAAATGATAACCAACTTTTCAGGCACAATAAAAAAAATTCTCAAAACAATCTCATTGTGCCAGTCTATAAATACTCGACTTCTTAAGAGAGGGTTTGGCGCATTCATTTTTTTGGTGTGCAGCCAGTCTCCAATGACACAAATCAGGGGTGTGACTGTGAAGGGGAAGACAGAATGAGCCGTGTGGGAGTAAGGCCACGGGAAGAACACGGGGATGATAAGACAGCAAACACATTTTTTAATCTTTTTTTGTTTGTTTGTTTGTTTGTTTTTTTGTTTAATGAGGCAAATCTTGTTAATGCAGCCAAGGACACTCACTCACTCTCTGATATCTGCATTATTTGCACGACAGTTTCAGGGCGTGTAGAATATCCAGTCAATGATTCATTCAGGCTTTCGAGATACAGCATTGTTTTCTGGTCATGAACAGCACACGTTCATCTGCTCAGGTACACCTGGAAAACAAACAGGTACACCTGGAAAACAAACAGGTACACCTGGAAAACAAACAGGTACACCTGGAAAACAAACAGGTACACCTGGAAAACAAACAGGTACACCTGGAAAGGAAACAGATACACCTGGAAAACAAACAGGTACACCTGGAAAACAAACAGGTACACCTGGAAAACAAACAGGTACACCTGGAAAACAAACAGATACACCTGGAAAACAAACAGGTACACCTGGAAAACAAACAGGTACACCTGGAAAACAAACAGGTACACCTGGAAAACAAACAGGTACACCTGGAAAACAAACAGGTACACCTGGAAAACAAACAGATACACCTGGAAAGGAAACAGGTACACCTGGAAAACAAACAGGTACACCTGGAAAACAAACAGGTACACCTGGAAAACAAACAGGTACACCTGGAAAACAAACAGATACACCTGGAAAGGAAACAGGTACACCTGGAAAACAAACAGGTACACCTGGAAAACAAACAGGTACACATGGAAAACAAACAGGTACACCTGGAAAACAAACAGGTACACCTGGAAAACAAACAGGTACACCTGGAAAACAAACAGGTACACCTGGAAAACAAACAGGTACACCTGGAAAACAAACAGGTACACCTGGAAAGGAAACAGATACACCTGGAAAACAAACAGGTACACCTGGAAAACAAAACAGGTACACCTGGAAAACAAACAGGTACACATGGAAAACAAACAGGTACACCTGGAAAACAAACAGGTACACCTGGAAAACAAACAGGTACACCTGGAAAACAAACAGGTACACCTGGAAAACAAACAGGTACACTGAAAACAAACAGGTACACCTGGAAAGGAAACAGGTACACCTGGAAAAACAAACAGGTACACCTGGAAAGGAAACAGATACACCTGGAAAACAAACAGGTACACCTGGAAAACAAACAGGTACACCTGGAAAACAAACAGGTACACCTGGAAAACAAACAGGTACACCTGGAAAACAAACAGGTACACCTGGAAAGGAAAACAGGTACACCTGGAAAACAAACAGGTACACCTGGAAAACAAACAGGTACACCTGGAAAGGAAACAGGTACACCTGGAAAACAAACAGGTACACCTGGAAAAGAAACAGGTACACCTGGAAAACAAACAGGTACACCTGGAAAACAAACAGGTACACCTGGAAAACAAACAGATACACCTGGAAAACAAACAGGTACACCTGGAAAGGAAACAGGTACACCTGGAAAACAAACAGGTACACCTGGAAAACAAACAGGTACACCTGGAAAACAAACAGGTACACCTGGAAAGGAAACAGGTACACCTGGAAAACAAACAGGTACACCTGGAAAACAAACAGGTACACCTGGAAAACAAACAGGTACACCTGGAAAACAAACAGGTACACCTGGAAAACAAACAGATACACCTGGAAAACAAACAGGTACACCTGGAAAGGAAACAGATACACCTGGAAAACAAACAGATACACCTGGAAAGGAAACAGGTATACCTGGAAAGGAAACAGGTACACCTGGAAAGGAAACAGATACACCTGGAAAACAAACAGATACACCTGGAAAGGAAACAGGTACACCTGGAAAGGAAACAGGTACACCTGGAAAGGAAACAGATACACCTGGAAAGGAAACAGGTACACCTGGAGAGGAAACAGATACACCTGGAAAGGAAACAGGTACACCTGGAAAGGAAACAGGTACACCTGGAAAGGAAACAGGTACACCTGGAAAGGAAACAGGTACACCTGGAGAGGAAACAGGTACACCTGGAGAGGAAACAGGTACACCTGGAAAGGAAACAGGTACACCTGGAAAGGAAACAGGTACACCTGGAGAGGAAACAGGTACACCTGGAGAGGAAACAGGTACACCTGGAAAGGAAACAGGTACACCTGGAGAGGAAACAGGTACACCTGAAGAGGAAACAGATACACCTGGAAAGGAAACAGGTACACCTGGAAAGGAAACAGGTACACCTGGAGAGGAAACAGGTACACCTGGAAAGGAAACAGGTACACCTGGAAAGGAAACAGGTACACCTGGAAAGGAAACAGGTACACCTGGAAAGGAAACAGGTACACCTGGAGAGGAAACGGGTATGTTTATGTTTGTCTACAGTATCAGCATGGTTTTGGTCTTGAGTAGCAAACGTCATGATGTTGGTGATTGTCATATGTTCCTGCGACGCTTCAAAACCAAACTGAAGGAGTGTTGCTCTCAATGAGCCATAATGAAATACCAATATTCAAAGCTCATGGAAGTCAGTGCTATACATCTGCTGTTCTTAAGTTGGTGATATAACTCCCCAGATTGCCCCCCATCCCAGAATGCCCCCCGGGGATATATAGTTTTCAGAAAACACTGCTATAAGTCTGACTCCGCACCTAGCGTCTCCAACAAAGAACACAAGACCAATGATTATGTGCGGAATCTGGTCACTAACCTAGTTGGTCCCCACGAACCACTTCTGGCAACCATCAAACGACGGAGATGGCATGGTTTGGCCACGTCATTCGTCACAACACCCTCTCTAAAACCATCCTTCAAGGCACCGTTGAAGAAGGGCGCAGACGAGGACGGCGGAGAAAAAGCTGGTCCAAAAATATAAAGGACTGGACCAAAATGACCATGCCAGATCTCCTCACGACAGCCACCAACAGAAGAGCCTGGAGAGAAACGGCGGCTGCCTCATCACGTCCCCTCAACGACTCCAGCGGTCAGAGGACTGACTGACTGACTGACTGACTGAACAGAGCTGTCTGAACTGATCTTACAGCGATGCAGTGACAGAGATCAGCGTGCCGGTAACAGAGCAGTCTATCTTACAGCAATGCAGTTAGATCAGCATGCCGGTAACAGAGCAGTCTATCTTACAGCAATGCAGTTAGATCAGCATGCCGGTAACAGAGCAGTCTATCTTACAGCAATGCAGTTAGATCAGCATGCCGGTAACAGAGCAGTCTATCTTAAAGCAATGCAGTTAGATTAGCATGCCGGTAACAGAGCAGTCTATCCTACAGCAATGCAGTTAGATTAGCATGCCGATAACAGAGCAGTCTATCTTACAGCAATGCGGTTAGATTAGCATGCCGGTGTAACTCCCCAGATTGCCCCCCCATCCCAGAATGCCCCCGGGGAACATTTCAGTATCCCAGAATGCCCCCGGGGGACGTTTCAGTGTACCAGAATGTCCCCCGGGGGACATGTTGGGTATGCTAGAATGTCCCCCGGGGGACATGTTGGGTATGCTGATATCTATTATGCCCCCCATGAGGACAAATATATTTTCATCCCAGAATGCCCCCCATCCCAATTCTCTCTCTCTCTCTGTCTCTCTCTCTCTCTCTCTCTGTCTCTCTCTCTCTGTCTCTCTCTCTCTCTCTCTCTGTCTCTCTCTCTCTGTCTCTCTCTCTCTCTCTCTCTCTCTCTCTCTCTCTCTCTCTCTCTCTCTCTTTCTCTCTCTGTCTCTCCCCCCCCCCACCCCTCTCTCTCTCTCTCTCGCAATATAGACATAACTTATGGCGTGCGCGCGTGCAAGCGTGCAAGCGTGTGCCCTTCCTAGCGTATGTGTGTGTTTGTGAGCGTGCGTGTGTCCAAGCGTGAGAGTGAGATTGTGTGCCTGCGTTTGTGTGTGTGAGTGAGACAGACAGACGGAGGGCGAGACAGAGGGGCAGACAAAGGGAGACAGATAGACAGACATCGAGACAGACAGATAGACAGACATATAGACAGAGAGACAGACAGGAAGACATACAGGGAGACAGAGATACTGTGAGACAGACAGACAGCGAGACAGACAGACAGCAGGACAGACAGACAGAGAATGAGACAGACAGACAGAAAAGGAGACAGAAAACAGAGTGAGACAGACAGACTGACAGAGAGAGCGAGACAGACTGAGACAGCGATACAGACAGACAGACAGACAGACAGAGCGAGACAGACAGAGAAAGCGAGACAGACAGACAGACAGAGAGAGTGAGACAGACAGATAGAAAGACAGAGCGAGACAGACAGACAGACAGACAGAGAGAACAAGACAGACAGACAGAGAGCAAGACAATCAGAGAAAGCGAGACAGACGTCAGACAGAGAGAGCGAGACAGACAGACAGACAAATACAGGCAGAAGGAGCGAGAAGACAGTCAGAGAGAGCAAGACAGACAGAGTGAGACAGACAGAAGACCAGACAGAGAAAGCGAGGTCGACAGACAAAGAGGAGAGAGAGAGAGAGAGAGAAGAGAGAGAGAGAGAGAGAGAGAGAGAGAGAGAGAGAGAGAGAGAGAGAGTTTTCCGGAGGTGACTCTTCATGGCAAGTATCAACTTGCTTTAAATGAGACATTGTTTCTTTAAAAATTAGCAACTGGATGAATGCTAATCAGACGGAACATAGTAAGCGTGACGCGTGTCAACAAGTGTCAGAACACAGAAATACGTCACACCTGCTTGTTAGTCCAGGCGATATTTAGGGGTATCTTGTTTTGTGTTATATATTACGGTTTTTTGTTGATCTAACATGATTTTTGGTGCTGAATCCAAATCCGTTGGAGGCCACTTCGTAAATGTTGGGCATTTTGAGTTATTGCGTAAAATCCAAGATGGCCGCCACCAGATTTGTAAACTGCAAATATAGAGGACAAATGATGCCTGATTGTGATTATTTTATACTGAATTTTGGTCTCAATCAAGAAAATTATTCAGTTAACCAGAATGATTCATAGTATTAAATTTTTATCCAATTTCAGTATGTTTTATCCGATTTTTGCTTTTCCAAAATGGCTGCCATTGGAAGGAAACAGTGCCTTTCTTGATTATAATTGGCATGCAAAATCAAATCAGTGAAGCCGACAATCTAAATGGAAAAGAACTGCTAAAATGGAATAGCAAGCCTTCTGTCCTTCCAAAATTGTAGCATCAAATAATTAATGGTTGCATGCATAGAATAATCAAATACATAGGCCTACATGAACAAAGTTGATCCCTGTCCACCAGGATCTGGCCTCAAAACGAATAGTGATAACAGTCGTAGTGAACTATTTCTTACAAGTACTGTCTTATCAGAGAGAGAGTGAATGAACAGCGGAAACTTTAGAATCTACAATATCAATGATTAGTCATATTTTCGCTTACACGCATTATTACAGACGCGCACGCACCCACTTACAGAGAATATACTCAGACACATACACGCACGCACACACACAAACACACACACACACACACTCTCTCTCTCTCTCTCTCTCTCTCTCTCTCTCTCTCTCTCTTTAATAGAGATACTGTGAGACAGAGACAGACAGAGACCGAGAGAGAGAGGGAGAGAGAGAGAGAGAGAGAGAGAGAGAGAGAGAGAGGGAGGGAGAGATGGGAGAGAAAGAGAGAGAGAGAGAGAGACAGAGAGAGAGAGAGAGAGAGAGAGAGACTTACACTAAGATGGGAGGGGGGGGGGGCATTCTGGGATGACAGTGATTGTCAACCATGGGGGGACATAACAGGTATGGGGGGGACATTCTGGAATGCCTCCCCAGGGGGACGCATCAGTATACCCAAGACGTCCCCTGGGGGGCATTATGGAATGGGGGGCAATCTGGGGGTGTTACACCGGTAACAGAGCAGTCTATCTTACAGCAATACAGCAAGATTAGCATACCGGTAACAGAGCAGTCTATCTTAAAGCAATACAGCGAGATTAGCATACCGGTAACAGAGCAGTCTATCTTACAGCGATACAGTGACAGAGATCAGCGCGCCGGTAACAGAGCAGTCTTAGCGGAGAGCGTGGGACTCGGCTCACAGGTCGATAGCTGGCGGTGTGTCGTGCAACTGGGGACTAGACACTAGATGGATGAGGGGTGTCAGTGGTATAAATATCACGTGCACTTCACACTGTGCACATCATCGTCTTCTGCGACTGCCGTCTGCATCACGTGACCAACCATGAAGCTTCTGCTGGCACTTCTTCTCTGCGGCCTTGGTCGGTTGTTGTCTGTTCTGTCTGTCTGTTAGCTAAATATGAATTGATACATTTCCAGTTTGGTGTCAGAATAAGAATATAGGTTTCTGGATTCTGGATTCGACATTAGAACAGTAGTTAGACTCGGAATCAAAAACTTACTTTGAGACAGTCGCCCCACCAGGCCTCGCTGCCACAACAGCAACAGTGTGCTGAAGAAGACAGGGCGACTCTGTCGAAATATTCTCAAAGTAAGTTTTTGATTCTGAGTCTAACTGCTTTTCTAATGGCGTCAACATGTTGTGTTTCGTTCACTTCTTTCGTTTTTTTTATTTATTTTTTTTTTATTTGTTTGCTTTTCTTTTTCTTTTTTTTAACTTGTGATCAGTGCCTCTTCCATTCTCCGTCTATTGTCAGTGGGCTATTCCCTTTGTCTATTGTCAATTGGCTGTTTCCTTTGTCTATTGTCAATTGGCTGTTTCCTTTGCATTTTTTTCTGCTTCATTCTACTTTTCGTACTCCCAGTTCTTATAGAACAGGGAGTACTTTAGAATGGGAACGAAGAAATGCTGTCTGTGTGTGTGTGTCTGTCTGTCTGTCTGTGTCGTCTGTGTGTCCGTGGTCAAAATGTGTTCCACTCGCTCCAGACAAAACTACTTGGCCGATCTTTCTGAAAATTTGTAGGTATGTTCATTATGGGCCACGGATGATGCCCGATGTTTTAGTTTACCGCTATAGCCGTTACTAACGGCTGTAACGGCCTGTAACGGTTTTTCTTCTTTACGGAATATCTCAGAAAGTACTTGGCCGATCTTTGTAAAAATGAGCAAGTACGTTCATTATGGGTCACGGATGATGCCCGATGTTTTAGTTTACCTCGTTATAGCCGTTACTAACGGCTGTAACGGCCTGTAACGGTTTTTCTTCTTTATGGAATATCTCAGAAAGTACTTGGCCGATCTTTCTGAAAATTTGTAGGTATGTTCATTATGGGTCACGAATAATGCCCGATGTTTTAGTTTGCCCCGTTATAGCCGTTACTCACGGTTGTAACGGCCTGTAACGGTTTTTCTTCTTTATGGAATATCTCAGAAAGTACTTGCCAATTTATAAGCGGTTTGGATGATCTTGTGACAAATCGGAGCCTCTGTCCATATGTAATTGATGTAATGCTGAAAATGGATTAAACAACCGTTAAAAACCGTTATTCTGCCGTTATTTCTTATATATAGGTGGATTTTAATGAAATTTGGTATATAGAAAGGTTATCACACACAAATGGCACTTCTGCATAGTGTTTCAAAATTTGACTGTTAAAAACCGTTATTCTTGACATATTGTCCGATTTGGATGAAATTTGATATGTACACAGGCTTTAGCCCAGTGAGGACTAAAATACCGGTTTCAAAAGTGTATATCGGTTATATAACCGTTAAACCGTTATTTTGCCGTTATTTTTTTATATATTGGTGGGTTTTAATGAAATTTTGTATATAGAAAGGTTATCACACACAAATGGCACTTCCGTGTAATGTTTCAAAATCTGACCGTTAAAAACCGTTATTCTTGACATACTGTCCGATTTGGATGAAATTTGGTATGTACACAGGCTTTAGCCCAGTGAGGACTAAAATACCAGTTTCAAAAGTGTACATCGGTTAAATAACTGTTAAAACCGTTATTTTGCCTTTATTTCTTATCTCACAAAGCACTTGGCCGATTTATAAGCGGTTTGGAAAACTGGGAGTACGTTTATATGCTTCTCATCTTGTTTTTATCTCATCTGTAGTTTCTCCAATTTTTTGTTAGTTGTTTCCAATACATCTTTTTTGTGCTTTGTTCGGCTTCTTTATTTTTTTCCACGTTTTTAAAGCATTTCTCTCTCTCTCTCTCTCTCTCTCTCTCTCTCTCTCTCTCTCCTTACTTCATGTGTCATTATTCCTGCCTTTCTTCTTGAGAATGATTGTTCAACATCGAATGTCCTTTTGTCCCTTTTACCTGACATATGAAAACGGTTTTACCTCTTCCTAAAAGCGAGCTATGGAAAATAAGGCTCGACTTCGCCGACGGCCGTGGCCATGCAACAATCTCGCGTTGCTTCTCAGCACAGATTCCCTGTGTTTATGATCAAAACACTCTCTGGACGTTCCTATTCGTCTCGCAGTCATGTGTTGATGTCCACTAACTACTCTGTTGACTTGAAAGTGCATAACCATACTTCTGTTCAAGGGACCGAAATGAATTCAATGATCGTTAGTTGCACAGTGAGGGTCGTGAGGTCATGAAGAGAGCAGTGAATAGCTTTTTACCCATTCCCTTCTTCCAGGTTTTTTTGTTGTTGTTATTCTTACCTGGGGGATGTTTCCTTGTTTGTTCTGTGTGCTCTGTGCTCTCAAGTCTGCTAGGCGATTCGGTGTCGTAAGCAGCATTCCTTTGGAGTTATGTTTTCTTTGTGGGAGCAAGAGTTACCCTAACTGTTAATGTTTTATTGTTTATTGTTCCCTGCCTCATTTCATATTCACTTCCTTACCTTTTCAGTCCGTTCAGTAAAAAGGAACCGGACAGTAAGTGTCCACGCCTAACGTGTGGTGTTTGGATGTGGGTGTTGTGTCCGTTCTTCCAGGTTTTGGTTTGGGTTTTCATTCTTACCTCTTCAGTTCGTTGATTGAAAATGAACCGGACAGTAACGGGAAAGGGGCAGAGGGGGAAGAAGGGGGCACATAGGGAAGGAGAGAATCGTTATTGTCATTACCCTGAAAATAATAATAATAATAATAATAACATTACTGTAATGACAACAATAGCTACAACACTGACGTTAACAATATGATTATCAAATAAATATTTAAAAAAAAAAAAAAAAGGTGGCGAAAAAGTAGGTGCAAATGGACATGAAGCATAAAACATTTCGATTTAGTCTTTGCTGTTGTTGTTGTTGATGTTGTTGCCATTTTTGTGAGGAAAGGTTAGATCGTCCGATTTTTTACGCTTTAAAAAAAAAAAAAAAACCTAGATCATCCACATCACTTTATCATTATTATATCCGTATTTCTTTCATTTGCATTACATGCATTCCACGTTGTTCCTGAAAACGCGTTTATCAACACAGTTTATTAGAAATTGATGTTCCAAAGAAGAGAGGCGCTAGGGTGGACACAAAGAAAGACAGCTATACACATGGGTAGTGTTGAAGTATCCTCTCTTCATTACCAGGATGTCCGAAGTTTTCAACAACAACAATAAAAAAAATATTTAAAAAAAGGACGAGATGCTTTTCAATATCTGAGACAAACTAACAGTATTTTTCTTTTCTTTTTTTTCTTTTTTTCTTTTTTTCTTTTTTTTTTTTTTTTGCCTTTTAACAACGAATACCAAATTCGAATCAATATGTCTCACACACCTGAAAGGGAAGTAAATCTTTTTTTTTTTTGGTGTTAGCCATAACAGGGGAGACAAATGCTGTTAGTTTATACATGTGGTTCCAGTAGAGACGGTCCAGACCCGAAAGGGAGGTAAATCTTTTTTGGTGTTGACCAGAACGGGGAGACAAATGGTGTTAGTTAATACATCTGGTTCCAGTGGAGACGGTCCCAGGTCTGTGAGGACATTCAAATGAAGATGGAAGAAATGACCAATTTACCACACCTTAACTTACTGATTGCTAAAAAGAAGTTGTGTGTGTGTGTGTGTGTGTGTGTGTGTGTGTGTGTGTGTGTGTGTGTGTGTGTGTGTGTGTCCTGGGTAAAGAGGAAGCAGTGCCTATACCTGTGCTGCGTTGACAGGTTGTGAAGCAGCCGACAGACGGATTGTAGGGGGCGTGCATGCGACTAAGGGAGACCATCCCTACATCTGCTCAATTCAGTATTCCGGGTATCACATCTGTGGCTCTGTCATCTGGAACACACAACATCTCGTCACTGCCGCACACTGCCTTAAGCAGTTCAGGTATGGAACACGCGATATCCCGTCACTGCCGCACACTGCCTTGAGCAGTTTAGGTATAGAACACACGCTATCTCATCACTGCATTGAGCAGTTTAGGTATGGAACACATGATATCTCGTCACTGCATTGAGCAGTTCAGTATGGAACACATGATATCTCGTCACTGCATTGAGCAGTTCAGGTATGGAACACATGATATCTCGTCACTGCATTGAGCAGTTCAGGTATGGAACACATGATATCTCGTCACTGCATTGAGCAGTTCAAGTATGGAACACATGATATCTCGTCACTGCATTGAGCAGTTCAGGTATGGAACACATGATATCTCGTCACTGCATTGAGCAGTTCAGGTATGGAACACATGATATCTCGTCACTGCATTGAGCAGTTCAAGTATGGAACACATGATATCTCGTCACTGCATTGAGCAGTTCAAGTATGGAACACATGATATCTCATCACTGCATTGAGCAGTTTAGGTATGGAACACATGATATCTCATCATTGCATTGAGCAGTTCAGGTATGGAACACATGATATCTCATCACTGCATTGAGCAGTTCAGGTATGGAACACATGATATCTCATCACTGCATTGAGCAGTTCAGGTATGGAACACATGATATCTCGTCACTGCATTGAGCAGTTCAAGTATGGAACACATGATATCTCGTCACTGCTTTGAGCAGTTCAGGTATGGAACACATGATATTTTGTCACTGCCTTGAGCAGTTCAGGTATGGAACACACGGTATCTCATCACTGTCGCGCACTGCATTAAGGGCTTAAGGTATAACCTCACCACAAGATCCGGTCAGACAACATTAGAGACAGACAGACAGATCATATAGAATTGATAACGAGTATGTGTGTTCATGGAGAGAGAGAGAGAGAGAGAGAGAGAGAGAGAGAGGAGAGAGAGAGAGAGGAGAGAGAGAGAGATGCAGATGCAGATGTTTATTCGTAAAGGCCATAGCCCTTAGAAGGGGGTAAATAAATGACAAATCGCGCAATTCATCAATGCAAACTCAATTTGACAAACTTAACATGTGTTATCTTAACACATCATTTCGCATTCTGAAAGCTTTATACAAATACAAAGCGAACTGTTTGGTAGTGTTTTCATTCGATGATGCCATTAACATAATGAGTTTGAAGAAACAAGGTTTTCTTAGATACTTAAGTGGGATTAATTGCTGTCTGATAAATTGTAGTACAGGACAAGACAGAACAAAATGAACTTCATTTTCATCATCTTCATGACAGAGCGGACATGTAAAATTACGATCATTTAAAGGCCGATAACGGTTAGAGTGTACACAGATATCCGATACACCAAATCTAAATTTAGTGACAATATGTTTAATATGTCTGTTAATTTGCATTGATAAGTACTTTGGAATACAATGTGCAGGATTTAACACTCTGTAAACATCAAATCGGCGACTGTCCTCGATATGAGAATTCCATCTCTGCCAGTACAGTCAATTAACCTTTGCCGGAACATACCAATAAAACTATTTAGGTCATCTGCACCCTGATTCTCCCACACAAAGCCAAACCCAAATTCGTACAGTTTTAACCTCACTTTGGAGGCCCAATTACTCTTACCCCTAGCATCTAGCTGTACTAACATTTTATATGCTTTATGTGGTAGTCTACTAGGTTCCATCCGGGTTATTTTCAGCCAGTAACGAATGCACCTTACTACAGAGAGTAAATGGATTGGATACCTATTGGTCTCCCCATAAACTAAATCGTTTGGCGTTCGCATTGAAACACCGAGAAACTTTTTCAATGCATATAAATGAATCTTTTCAATATGTATGGAAGCAGTATCAAGATCCCATAACTCAGCTCCGTATTGCACTATGGGTTGAATTTGAGAATCGAACAACTTTAAAAACAGTGTAAGAGACTCATTATTAAGCATACGCAATTTCTTTAAAATACATAGTAAGCAACGTTTAGCTCTACTTACAAGGTCTTTGGCAGCAAAACCGAAACTTAAACGTGTTGAAAAATATATACCCAAGTACTTATAGACATTCACGACTGGCATAGGCATTCCATTGTACATCCATTTTTCCCGTGCAGCGAGATGTCCACCTTTCCTAAACACTATGATATTACTTTTTGCCATGTTTACTTTCAATTGGAGTGACGCAGAGGCTCTTTCTAGACTATTTAATTGATTTTGGAGACCAACTATCGTTTCTGACATTAATATAACGTCGTCAGCTAAGAGGAGGATGAAAATCTCCAATGCATCGTTTACAAACTGAGCTCCATGCTTACCATTATGTATTACTTCTAAAGTTAATTCATTAATAAACATAGAAAAAAGGATGGGACTACAGACATCCCCTTGTTTAACTCCCAATGTACAGTTTATGTAGTCTGTTAGAGATGATTCACATCTCACTCTCGCTTTCACAGAGTCATACATGCTCAAAACACATTTATATAATTTACCTCGGATTCCATGCTTCACCAAAATTGGCCACAAAACACTCCTGTTGACAGAGTCAAATGCTTTTTCAAAATCAATAAAAGCCACATATAATTTTCGATTTAGACAAAACTGTTTTTGAACAAAGGCCATCAAAGTAAACATATGATCTATAGTCGAATAATTTCGTTTAAATCCAGCTTGAAATTCGCCTGTAATATTATTCTCTTCGACCCATTCTTGAAGTCTTCTATTAACAATAGCACTATATAATTTACTGCCGATGTTGCACAGCGAGATCCCTCTGTAGTTGTCTGGATTATTAACGTCACCTTTTTTATATAATGGGAGAACAATAGATTCGGCCCAACTTTTAGGAAACACACCCTTATCAAATAGAGTATTCAGAAATTTTGTGAAAAAGTTCATCACCAGATCGGATTTGCATGCATTTTTTATCATTTCACCAATGATCCCATCTGGACCGGCAGCTTTTCGATTTCTCAGTTTACTTAAAGCAAAAATGATTTCTTCTTTCGATATAGGGCGATTTAAATGACTATGATTGTCGTCGTCGTTATCACTCTCATCTCCTTGCCCTATATCGTTGTCAATGTCATCATTTCTTTCAAGCAATTTCTTAAAATGTTGAAACCAATTTTCCAGACTGATATTATTTTGGGGGTGAATTCGTCTTTTCTGAATTTTGCGCATTGTCTCCCAAAACTCCTTTTGGCACTTAATGGAGGCGACTAATTTATCTAACATAATTCTGTTAAATGCTTTCTCTTTTTTCTTCAAAAGATGTTTATAATCGCGTCTGGCATTACAGTACTCAACGTGATCAGGTACAGATAAAGTTCGACGGTATTTAATTAACAATTTACGTGCATTTCTTTTACTTAAAAGACATTCCTTATCGTACCAGTCTTCGCCAACTTCTTTTTCATTTACATTAACCATCTTCCTCATATATTCCGCAGCGACTTTTAGACAGCTGTTAAAAACAAGTAAAGCTTCATCAACATTAACCTCAATGAGACTGATTGCCATGTGTATCCTTTGCTGAAATTCTGGTGAATCCATTGCATTATGAAACAAATCCACATGAATATCATTTCAGCAATACTTTTCAACCAAACTGACAACATTATGTTTTTTCACAGAGTGCGGGGTTAAGCTGTGTAAATTAATACATAATACCAAAGGCATGTGGTCAGAATCAACACGTTCACCCACCCATAACTTACAATCATTGAGAAGTGTTGCAAACATCTCACACAACATTATAAAATAATCATTCACACTGCTGCCACACTCAGAGATGTATGTGTAGCAACCTTTGAGGTCGCCCTGACACAAACCATTTAAAATGCACAAATCCAATGCAGTGCACATATTTAGTAATATCATACCATAACTATTTAACACGTTATCTTCTGAATTTCTGCCCACGTGTAATGGACCACTCAGATATTGGTTTTCAAAAGAAAATACAGTTTCATCTAAGTCTTGAGAAATGTTGGAAGTACGACCATTCATATCACCACCTAACAGTATATAAACGTCACCAACAGAAATCAAGCAGTCACATATAAAATCTTGAAGTAAAGCAATACCATTGTCATGATCAGTGAAATAGTAATATGGTTTCTGGCGATACATATGAACACACATACAAGACATCTTAAATTGTACCCAAAATAGATTTATTAATAATGAAAGCGCAAAAAATGTCTGACTGAATCTCCAGAGGCTTTATGAGTGAACAAAATTCTTTTCTAATCAGACATACTAAGCCCCCAGATCGCCTTCCACGAGACGTAAGTTTTACAGCTGGTTTACACAATTTTTCATAGCCAACAAAAACAGACGACTGGAAATCTTCCATAAACGTTTCACTCAGGCATACAAAATCAAAAGTAGTAACAAATGAAATAAAATCTTTGTCAGATAGTTTAGAGAATAAACCATTTACATTCCAGTGAAGAAAAGAAAAATCTTTCGATTTATTGACAAGAGAAGGAGAATTTAACACATTCCTATCAACACGATCAGGTGACACAGTACACACATCTTCGGAAAACAAGTCAGACGGGTTTTGTGACACAGATTCAGAAACATTTGAAACACTATTTACATTTTCAACCTGGGCAACGGTTGAACGAAGGACAGAACACACCGCGTTGTTACCCGTCTCATGGATAGCACGTGCTGGCAGCGTGTCAGCCACACCGCACTGTGGCAACAAAACCGGTGTCGTCCCAAAGTTTGTTCCATTTATAAACACAGTAAAATTACCCAGATGAATTGTGGGCCGGCCGTCACCCTATCTCAGTTCAACCAGTCTGTCATCGCGGTCCACAGTGAACTTCTTCCCATCGATC
>CM065747.1:33949307-33974307 GCA_033310375.1 Conus canariensis
TCCTTATGCTTCTGAAATTCCACAGAAGAATCAGACGCAATAATTCTACTGTTTGGGCTGATTCAGCGTTTCAATAATGGCCTTAAGGAAGTGTTTGACAGAAATTTCTTGTTGATTAACTATTCAACTTTTACATGTCCGTGTTATCGCATAGTCCAAGTGAGTCTTTACGTATTTGTGCTGTATGTATATCTGATTAAATTGATGGATGGACGGATGGGATGGACAGATGGATGGATGGATTTATATCAGTAACCTCTAATTTGTTTTAATTCGACAAATTTCTCAAATCGCCCCCCCCCCCCCCCCCCCCCCCCCCCCGGTTTCTATTTAAAACCTTAAAAGGTGGACCAGTATTCAGGATAAAAGGTTAGTGGACATGATTAAGATTTTTTCAGCGAGAACGCTGCAGTTGATGGTTCCAGTAAATGTTAGAGTTTGTTTCTGCCAGCCAATAAAACAATGACCCTGTGATCCCTCTTCAGACTTGCTGTTGGCTTCCTGCCGCCAGCTGAAGAGTAGAAATGCGATGCCAGCTTCACGGAACTAGACTGCCATTATGAACATAAAAGATAAGTCTCCAAACGACTGATAGATATTCAGTAAAGATAAAAATGCATATGTGTTTTTAACAAAACCGCTAATCAACTTAGTCATGAATTCGAACGTTAGTTTCATAGAAAAGAAATGATTGCTGACAGAAGCAAGGAAAAATCAACACAACAAATGTTGGAACACCGATCTATGAACTGATCACAACACACACTAAAGATCAACACAACTGATCACAACAAACATTTAAGATCAACACAACAAATGTTGGAAAACCGATCTATGAACTGATCACAACAAACACTAAAGATCAACACAACACATGTTGGAAAACCGATCTATGAACTGATCACAACAAACACTAAAGATCAACACAACACATGTTGGAAAACCGATCTATGAACTGATCACAGCAAACACTGAAGTCGCTAATCCTCAGCTGTTGGTCTGCTTCAGGCAGGACAAGGACAAACAAAAACAAAAGAAAGTGGTGACAAATAAGTCTTCAGTCACTATGACGATGACTTCACGGGGATTTACAGACGTAAGGGAGAGGAGGACGGGACACAACAGAAGGCGTCAAAATACACATACTGAAATCTTCGCTCATTGCATTCTGCTGCAGTCTGTCTTATGGACAGATTGTCAAAATACAAATACTGAAATCTTCGCTCACTGCATTCTGCTGCAGTCTGTCTTATGGACAGATTGTCAAAATACAAATACTGAAATCTTCGCTCATAGTTTTCTGCTGCAGTCTGTCTCGTTCGTGCTTTAAAACGTTGTTTACCTAAATGTATATTCATTTTCTTCCAAGGACATATAAGACATGTCAAGGGCATGACATGTCTGGCAGGTTTTTGTTTTGTTTTGTTTTGTTTTGTTTTGTTTTGTTTTCCCCCTGATCTCAGACTTACCACCTTTAAAAGCTTCATGATAAGTTTTGGTAGGCCCCACTGTCCGTGAGCGCCCAAAACAAAATTCAACGTGTCTACATGTTGAGCATGAACGGTTTAATGTTAACAATTCAGTGTCTTTATTTACATCCCATTTACACCCCCCACCCCATTCCCCCCCCCTCCCCACCCCCATCCCACCCCCACCCCGGCACCTCCTCACCCCACGGCTCCTATGCCAGCCTGCTGAGTGTTTACTGAATCATTCTTTAAGTCAACGTGGAAAGGTGTGTCTGCACTTGCTGTTTTCCCTCCAATTCTTTTTTTTAATCTTTCATGATTGTAATTCTTTTTGCTTTGTTTTGCTTTGTTTTCTTTGTCCTACCTGAAGGCAACAATAGGTCGAGAGTCAATATATTAAGGTATGAGGTGGTCAGTTTGCAGCTCAGTTTTCCAACATTGATTGTCACAAAACCGAAAGTCAGAAATATAGCTGAACATAGCTGTATACTCACACGCACATGCGCGCGCGCACGCACACACACACACACACACACACACACACACACACACACACACACACACACACACACACACACACACACATTTAAATTAAACAGCATAGTAATACCATACATGGGCACTTCGATGCTCTGGCACAGCACACATCAGCTGAAGACCTGTCTCAGAGCTCTTCTTCTTCTTCCTAAAATAACACAGTGGATGAACCCCTTTTTATCTGAGTATACCCAAAACAATAACCTACCATGCCCACTTTAGTCTGTAGATCGCTCCAGCCATAGTTCTGAAACACCTCTTCTCAAGACAGTGAACGATATGTTCGTATCCCTGAAATTAGACTTTCTTTCCTTTACTCTGTTTGATTTCAGGGCAGCCTTTGATACTGTAAATCATTGATCACTGCTGCCTTGCCTTTAGCATACATGTAGCATTTCTGATACGGCACATTTTTGGCTTCGCCTTTACCTCTCTGACCGTAAGCACTGTACATCTTTAGCTGTTTACTATTCACCTTTAACTGTCCTTCATGGTATACCTCAAGGCTCTGTTTACTTTCTGGTCCTATTTATTGTTTACACACTATCCTTTTTGCCTGTCACCATTCTCTGCCACAACACAGTTTCTCCTCTGACAATCAACTTAAAGTATCTAGTAGTATGACTTAAATCAACTATATCATACAGTTCACTTATTCTATGTCTCTGTCTTCGTTTGTCTGTGTGTCTGTGCGCGTCTATGCAGGTATATACGTGTGCGCTTGACGTGTGTGTGTGTGTGTGTGTGTGTGTGTGTGTGTGTGTGTGTGTGTGTGTGTCTGTCTGTCTGTCTGTCTGTCTGAATGTCTGTCTGTCTGTGTGCGTGCGTGCGTGTGTGTGTGTGTGTGTGTGTGTGTGTGTGTGTGTGTGTGTGTGTGTGTGTGTGGCGCGCGCGCGCCCCACGATGCATAATGCGCAGACACTTTACTAACTGATGATTCTGCAGGACCACCTTTCATACTGCACAAAGTGAACATGACGGCGGTCGGACAGGAGGAGTGCCGGCACCTGTGGTCAAGCATCCGTGGTGTGGTCATTAATGATGAACATATCTGTTTCCACAAAGAAGGAAGAAGCGCCTGCAATGTGAGTAACCCTGCATTTAACAAATCAGTAGGTTCATGTGCAATGTTTCTGAGGAGAGAGGGGGGGGGGGGAATCTCTATTTCTTAGATTAGGGACATTCAGAAATAACAGCGTTGTAAGGAACGGGACATAACTTTTTTTTTTCATCATGCTCACGAAATATGTAACTATGCATCCTCAGAAGTTTCAATTTTAACAGATTTTAAGAAAAGAAAAATGTTAGTAATTCTGGGAAATATTATTCGCTGTTGGGTAAATAAAGACTGGAAAGACGATGTGCAGACATCTTGAAGCACGCAGCCACACTACACACCTTGATTTTCAGCGAGTGAAGCGGAGACGCTACGATTGACTTCAACAGTTAAGGTTCGGCTCTTGCTGGAAAGCGAAGCGACAGCGACACAAGACACGCCATCATTGTGCGAGCGACACGAACCGAATTTTTGGAAACCCAGAGTTTCAAAACGGAGTGACTGAGGGCGGAAAATGAAGCAAAATTTGGAAAGAGAGGGGGTTAGTTACCGCCAAGAACACAGACAAACAGAGTACAGAACTAGACACAATGCATTTCGACCTCTTGGGTCTTCTTCAGATGAAAACAAATAACATTTAGGACAGCGACAAGAACATGGAACCACTTAGCTGTGCTTCTCCTGTTCGTCTCCAAATTAAAAAAAAAAATGGTGCTTCTCCTGTTCGTCTCCAAATTAAAAAAAAAAATGGTGCTTCTCCTGTTCGTCTCCAAATTAAAAAAAAAAAAAAACTTTTTTTTTAATTTGGAGACGAACAGGAGAAACGCAGCTAAGTGGTTCCATGTTCTTGTTGCTGTCCGAAATGTTATTTGTTTTCGCCTGAAGAAGACCCAAGAGGTCGAAATGCATTGTGTCTAGTCCTGTACTCTGTATGTCTGTGTTCTTGGCGGTAACTAACCCCCTCGCTTTCCAAATTTTGGAAACCCAGTTTAGGATGTATAGATTATTTTCAAAACATTTCTTACCGTTGAAATACTGTAGGGTCTATGCGTAAACAAATAAAATCGTAAACCCCGTTTGTTTTTGCGTTGACTGTACTTTATTTGAAATGTCAGCAATATGTGGAAAACAATCTGCATCTTCTAAGTAGGTCATCTGTACCAGAATTTTCATTTAGTTTCAGAAATCAGGTGGCTGCAGGCGGACATTGAAACAAACTTCGAAGGAAAAAATAGTATATCTTTCCGCCGGACAAAAGGGACAAACAAATTATTAAAAAAAAAAAAAAAAAAACCACGACGCGTTTCGACCTTTTTGGTCTTCTTCAGGCAAGATTAAAATAAAAAAAAATGGGCACAATGAAAAGGAAAAACAACCAATCATGACTGCTCGTTCTTCGTTTACATTGCCTGAATGTTTTGGGGTTTTTTTTCATCTTGCCTGGAGAAGACGAAGCTTATGCATATGCTGTGCGCGCGCTAGAGAGAGAGAGAGAGAGAGAGGGAGGGGGGGTATATATGTGTGTGTGTGTGTGTGTGTGTGTGTGTGTGTGTGTGTGTGTGTGTGTGTGTGTGTGTGAATTTGGTTTTGTTTGTATGTGAGTGTATGTCATGCGTGCGTCCATACGTTTTTGTGTGGGTATGTTTTGAGTGGGGAGGGGGGGGGCACGGTTGTGTATGGGTGTGTGAGTGTTGTGTGTGTGTGTGTTTGTGTGTGTGTGTGTGTGCGTGTGCGTGTGTGTGTGTGTGTGTGCATGCAAGAGAGAGAGAGAGAGAGAAAGAGAGAGATTTGGTTTTACTTGTTTGCCTGTGAGTGAATATAATAGCGTGCATGCATACATGTGAGTAGGGGAAAGGGTCAAGGGTGGGTCGTGTGTGTGTGTGTGTGTGTGTGTGTGTGTGTGTTGTGTGTGTGTGTGTGTGTGTGTGTGTGTGTGTGTGTGTGTGTGTGTGTGTTGTGTGTGTGTGTGTGTGTGTGTGTGTGTGTGTGTGTGTGTGTGTGTGTGTGTGTGTGTGTGTGTGTGTGTGTGTGTGTGTGTGTGTGTGTGTGTGTGTTTGGGTGTTGTTTTTGTTTGTTTGTTTGTTTGTTTTGGATGGTGGTGGTCTGAGAGAGAGAGAGAGAGACTTAATTTTCAGTACAGTTAAGATGTACTTTGTTTTATTATCACAATTTCTGATTTTATTATTTCACTTATAAATGTTAAATGTTTCCTTGTTAAGTTTCCTTTATGATTTTTATGTTATTCATTTGTTATTTGTCTTCTTTTCGTTTGTCAATAATTTATCAAGGTGTTTTTTAAAATGTCAGTACAACAATATGCTAATCTGACAATAGATGGTTTAGGACCGTCAGTCAGTGTGTGTGTGTGTGTGTGTGTGTGTGTGTGTGTGTGTGTGTGTGTGTGTGTGTCCTGAGACATAGACACAGACATGTGGACAACATCTGACGTCACGTGTGCAGGGCGACAGCGGGGGTCCTGTGCGTTGTGGTCGCGTGATCACAGGAATCACCTCCTGGGGCGTGACGACCTGCTCTGGGCGGTACCCCTCTGTCTACACCCGGGTGTCTGCCTTCCACAGCTGGGTGGCTGGCATCGCAGGCCCGCAGTAGTTGGTGGAGACTCTCCGTTGGTCAGCGGTCATGGTCACACTCACAGTACAGGAGCCCTTCTAATGCACAGAATTCCGGTTAGCAACAGGGCTACCGTAGTAAAACAGGTTGTAATACTCATTTTGTACCGGTGACTTTTATTTTTCTTCCGGTGACAAAATTCACTTCTAATTTTCTGTTATAAATTTCTTGCAGTAATGTTCGGGTCTTAATTTGACCTCATTTCATGCGGTCCTTTGCATTTTTGTTTGTTGTCGGGTTTTTTTTTTGTTTTTGTTTTTGTTTTCCATTTTGAAAACTTCGTTGCTTTGGCAGATATTTGTTTATAATATAAAAAGACAGATTATTAGCCTTCATTCGTTGTTGAAATTGTTTGTCATTGAGACATTAGTTATGCCTTCAACTGACGTGACTTATGATGACTGACCATACAAAACCTTTTTCATTTTACTCCATCTTGATGTTGAGTGCAGAACGGAAAGCTTCGACCTAACACGGACTGGAAAAGTCTCTTGAATGAATTCCGATTTTTAGCTGAAGCAAACTTAAAAGAAAAATTACTGTTCCGCCGGACAAAAGGAACAAACCAATTACAAGACAACACACGACGCGTTTCGACCTCTTTGGTCTTCTTCAGGAAAGATGAACGACATTCAGGACAATGAAAACGAACGAATCAATCTCCATTGTGCGCCTTGTTTGAGCAGATACGTGATTGCACGCTCTTCGTTTTTCTTGTTCTGAATGTTGTTCATCTTGGCTGAAGAAGACCAAAAAGGTCGAAACGCGTCGGTTTTTGTCATGTCATTTGTTACTCTTTCTTTTGTTCAGCGGAAGAGGTATCTTTCCTTTGAATTTGTTTCCATTTCCGCCTGCGGTTGTGTCATTTTGACGCTACCTTTCAAATAAAGGTTGTGTGTATACGGCAACGCATGTGAAGTAAGTTAGTCTTCGGACTTTGCCATTGGATTGTAACATCATTGTGATTAGCATCCAATCAACACTCGGCGAAAATAGACCACGCCTTCCGTCTCGTTGTTCTTTTTTTTTTTTTTTTTTTGGGTGGGGGGGATGTTATTTCTTTCTTGTTCATTTTTTTTCGCATTTATATATATATACACACCCATGTACATAAACCAGCACAGATTAATAAGCATAAATCCATCCATACAGCGCAGATATGATTATGTGTCTATACCCACCAGCAAACGTACAATTAATTATATATCTGCACATCTATCTCTGAGTGTGTTATAAACTTCCATGGGAATAGCAAGTTTAGTTTTTTTTAAAAAAGCCCAAACAAGCAAACAAACGCACAATCAAGTATACTTCGGCAAAAAGGTAGTGATAAATTATCTGGTGACAAAAAATATAAATAATTAGAGAGGAAAAATACAAAGACATCAAAAAGAAACAGACAGACCACACACACACACACACACACACACACACACACACACACACACACACACACACAAAGGCTGTTGGGGTGGGGGGATGGGGAATGCTATTTATCTTTTCTTTCAGATTTCGCTTCCTCTTTCCCATCTTTCTTTCTTTTAATATATTTTCCGATTGTCAACGTTACGTATTTTAAAATCTCTCTCTCTCTCTCTCTCTCTCTCTCTCTCTCTGTGTGTGTGTGTGTGTGTGTGTGTGTGTGTGTGTGTGTGTGTGTGTGTGTGTGTGTGTGTGTGTGTGTGTGTTCATGTCTCCATCTCTTTCATTCTCTGTCTGTCTGTCTATCCATCTATCTGTCTGTCTGTTCCTCTCTCTGTCTATCTGCCTCTCCCTCCCTCTCTCTCTCTCTCTCTCTTCTCTCTCTCTCTCTCTCTCTCTCTCTCTCTCTCTCTCTGACGCACACACATGTACACGAAAAGACACACACACACGCGCGCATGCGCGCGCACACACACACACATAAACATACACACATGCGTACACGCACGCGCGCACGCGCGCACGCACACACACACACACACACACACACACACACACACACACACACAACACACACACACACTTCTTAGCTGCTGATAATGCTTGGGTTACTAAACAGCAAAGCTGACCACCCGGACTGCCGGACGTCTTTTGACCTCCCTTGCAGCCTTGAATGGATCCTCAAGCATGGGTTCAAAGATTGTCCCCTACATGTTATACTGTTTACATAAGGTTTTTAGTTTTTCAGCAACTTGTTCCCTTACAACAATTTCTTTTGGTTTTACTTTTCTGCCCTTTCTTGGCTGTTTCGGGTGCTGTTGGGTTCTTTTTTTTTTAACCCTTGGTGGTGAGAACGCCACAGAATTATAGACTCTGGTGTATCTCTGTTTGATACCAAGGGAGCACAGACACAATCAGCCGTGTTTCCCTTTTGAGTCCAATCCAGCGGACGAAATGTCTAGAAACAGGCAATATGCATTGCTTTGTCATCGGTAAGAATTACTATGGTTCATATATGCTGTTGGTGAAGGATTTATCACTTATAATATATTTCCTATTTTTAGGTTCTCATTTTCTTATTCTCCCTCCCCTTTTTTTTCCTTTAATTTAAATATTTTCCAAATCATGAATGTAATGACGACAGAACTTGTTTTTCGCCTACTACTGTTCAGCATAATATATGTAAGTGTATGTTTGTCTATGTGTGTGTGTAAGTAGATAGATATAAATGAACATATGTCATTGCCTATTCGTTTCAAACTCTCTATCAATCTTTGAAATAAATGAAGAATTCTGATGGTTGAGATGGTGTATTAAGAGGCATGAGTGACACAAGCCGAGAGAGACACACAGACAGAGAAGTGACAAGCAGAAAATAATGCTTTTGTTCTGGTTCTCGTCATCTCCAACTTAAATTCGTAGAGAAAGGCTCTTTGCTGAAATTGCCATATCACAGTTCGGTTGCCATGCCATAGTGTAAACAAAAGCAGAGTGTAGTAGTGATATTGATGATGATGTGAATAATAATAGTATTAATAACAATGATGTTTTATGGTTTCTGATGATAATGACGACGATAATGACAACCGCCGTGCATAGCGCCTTATCTATGGATCTAGGCGCTTACGAAGAAATATTTCTGACGCACATACACATTTACAGTCCCTATTCATAATTTTACAAGTGGACTTAAGAAAAAAACTACAAAATACATAGGAGATTCCATGCCTGGAAGCGCTGTTTGAAAAGATATTATGTTAAGTTTTGAAGCTGGACCTGAAAAATGCAACAGAGATGGAATACGTAATATTGAATGGAAGAGAGTTCCAGAGTTATGGTCCATAAATCCAGAAAGATGGACAGCATGAGATTTACGTTTGAGGCGGTTTATGCATGGGATTGGTATTTCAGTTTTGTATGTGCACTGGTTTTCACGTGTTTTTATTTTTAATCCTTTTTTCCCTTAAACAAGAAAGCATGAGAGAAAAAGTTGGCTTCAATCCGCAATCCCTCGCTCCTGAGAAAAAAAAGAAAGAAACCACAAGTTGTTAATAAAATTACTCTGGGCATAATTAATTGTAAAATCCTTCCGTTCAGATTCACCTGAAAGTCTTCTCAGCCAAATTATTTTCATGTGAGACAAAAACGAACTAACATTTGTCATTTCAAACCTCCTTCACGTATTCATTTAATATCACACTCCTTTTAATCTTGCTTTGTTTCCAGTTCCATAAAATCATTTTTTCCATTGCAACAATAAAATTTGGTGTGGCAGGCAAATCCATCAACAAACACACAATCTTTTAATGAGCCAAAGTCTTAATTACGTGTCAATTTGTCGTTTATTCCAAAAATCCATGATTCTTCTCATTCCAAAAAGCTTGTCCTCAAAGTTAATGTCTGTAATACTCATGGTGTCAGACGAAAACAACACTTCTAGTTTCAAATAAATAAAGGGAAAAGGTGGCAAAAAGAGTACCTGGAGAGGGGATGGCCGACGTTTCGTGTCGTAGACACTTCAACAGGGAATGGCAGCAGAGGGAAGATGTTGATGGTGGTTGACTTGAGTCACTGAGCGCAGTTCATGGTTTGAAGGGATGGAAAGGGCAGAGGTGGGAGTGTTGGGCAATATTGAATGTAGGGGTGATCATGATTCACAATAGAAATGGGCAGCAAAGGAGAGACAAAGGAAGGGGGAGGGGGGAAGGGGGGGAAGAAGGGAGGGGGAAGGGGGGGAGGGGAGGGGGAAACTTCTAGTTTCAGTTTCACCAGGGAGGTGTCACTGAGTGCCGACTAGTCATATACGCTACACCTTATCTGCTGTGTTTCGAGACCACACTGCCCACGTTCTTAAGCTGATGGATGGATGAATTGGTAACTAAGATGAGAGAATTCAAGACGAGGATCTCATGGCTACGTCTCAGCAGATGTCTGATCTGAGCATTAGAACAATGCGCTGGTCAGACCTTGGATGTCTGCCACATTGTCTGTGCCATCATGAAATTTTGAACGTGCCAGGGCTTCAAATACAGTGCTTGTACTTCATATATCGAACACTAGAGCTTTTCTTTCTACCAACTCAAACAACCTGACTGTTGTCAAAGTTAATCTTTCCATCAGAATGTTCACAATTTTAGGTGAAGTTTACACCGAGTCATCAAACGATTTCTCGCTTCCATCCTACCATTATTAGGCTTTGTCTGCAAACTGATGAGAGTCAAGTTTCCTTTAGTTTCACATTATTTCTTTCATATTCATTTTTTACGAAGCATGAAAGACAGAATCTCTGGACGATTGAAATAGACATGCGGTGAAGTTGAGGCCCCCAGGCCCCTACTTTCTGTATTGAAAACCAGAAAGAGTACTGCCTGTTGACAGACACAGAAAGAGTACTGCCTGTTGACAAACACAGAGAGAGCACTGCCTGTTGACAGACACAGAGCGAGTACTGCCTGTTGACAGACACACAGAGAGTACTGCCTGTTGACAGACACAGAGAGAGTACTGCCTGTTGACAGACACAGAAAGAGTACTGCCTGTTGACAGAGACAGAGAGAGTACTGCCTGTTGACAGACACAGAGAGAGTACTGCCTGTTGACAGACACACAGAGAGTACTGCCTGTTGACAGACACAGAAAGAGTACTGCCTGTTGACACACACAGAGAGAGTACTGCCTGTTGACAGACACACACAGAGTACTGCCTTTGACAGACACACACAGAGTACTGCCTGTTGTCAGACACACACAGAGTACTGCCTGTTGACAGACACACACAGAGTACTGCCTGTTGACAGACACACAGAGAGTACTGCCAGAAGACAGACAGAGAGAGAGTACTGCCTGTTGACACACACAGAGAGAGTACTGCCTGTTGACAGACACAGAGAGAGTACTGTCTGTTGACAGAAACAGAGAGAGTACTGCCAGTTGACAGACACAGAAAGAATACTGCCTGTTGACACACACAGAAAGAGTACTGCCTGTTGACAGACACAGAGAGAGTACTGCCTGTTGACAGACACAGAAAGAGTACTGTTGACAGACACAGAGAGAGCACTGCCTGTTGACAGACACAGAAAGAGTACTGCCCGTTGACAGACAGAGAAAGAGTACTGCCTGTTGACAGGCACAGAAAGAGTACTGCCTGTTGACAGACACAGAGAGAGTACTGCCTGTTAACAGACACAGAGAGAGTACTGCCTGTTGACACACACACACACACACACACACACACACACACACACACACACACACACACACACACATCTCAAAATATGACAGGAACATTTTTTTGACCCAATTTATCATGTCTGGTCAAAAACAAATTTTTTTTCAACTTAAACTTTTCTGTAGAAAAAAAATCACAATCAAATGCTTTTTAAAAATCAGCCAGTGAAAAATCACGAGAAACTTTCTTTTCCAGCGTACAATAAGGTGTTTTAAAGTAATCTAATGTTTTCACCGATAAATCTGCCTTTAAAACTTGCTGACTTCCACGTATTATTGCAGTTAACATTATTTTCAAACGATTCGCCATACAGACAAATGCGATCTTGTACGCAAGATCAGTGAGGGATACTGCACGCTAGTTCTTAATGGATTTCTTCTTTTTTTCCTTCTTTACGATACACACAACGGTTAAAGCTGCCCTCGCTGAAACAACTCATTTACAAAACAGTTAGAGCTGCCCTCGCTGAAACAACTCATTTACAAAACAGTTAGAGCTGCCCTCGCTGAAACAACTCATTTACAAAACAGTTAGAGCTGCCCTCGCTGAAACAACTCATTTACAAAACAGTTAGAGCTGCCCTCGCTGAAACAACTCATTTACAAAACAGTTAGAGCTGCCCTCGCTGAAACAACTCATTTACAAAACAGTTAGAGCTGCCCTCACTGAAACAACTCATTTACAAAACAGTTAAAGCTGTCCTCGCTGAAACAACTCATTTACAAAACAGTTAGAGCTGCCCTCGCTGAAACAACTCATTTACAAAACAGTTAGAGCTGCCTCGCTGAAACAACTCATTTACAAAACAGTTAAAGCTGCCCTCGCTGAAACAACTCATTTACAAAACAGTTAGAGCTGCCCTCGCTGAAACAACTCATTTACAAAACAGTTAGAGCTACCTTCGCTGAAACAAACTCATTTACAAAACAGTTAAAGCTGCTCTCGCTGAAACAACTCATTTACAAAACAGTTAGAGCTGCTCTCGCTGAAACAACTCATTTACAAAACAGTTTAAAGTGCCCTCGCTGAAACAACTCATTTACAAAACAGTTAGAGCTGCCCTCGCTGAAACAACTCATTTACAAAGCGCACCAGAAAATTACCGATATCTGAGGCAGAAATAAAACTCTACAGAAAACCCATTGGGATCCAGACTCTTGAAAAAAATCATTTGTTTAAAGCTGTTGGTGCTTCATCACAAGAGATTAGCCCTTTAATATTTTCACTCGCCACAGCTGTTAAAGTTGGACGTCAGGCAATTCAGTTTATAAAGGGCAAAAGGCTTATACATGGTTTAAACAGTTTTATTTCCATAAACATAACATAAACATTGAACACAAAGCACATTTGCCAGGACAACAAGAGGACTCTTATATACAGCCCTGGCAGTGAGACTTGCAGAATAAACATGTGACTGATGGCGGCCTCGCTAAAATGTATAATACGACATATTACCATAACAGACAAATTTAAACATGACAAAAGAGGTAACAATAACAGTATAGTATAATGTTATACTTGTAAACAAAAGAAGAAGAGCCAACATTTAGAATTGGCATTTATAATTAAAAATGAAACTATGGAAAATTAGGAAATAAGAGAAAATGGTAACAGGGTATTGCCCGTTTTGGAATGGCTGCCTAAGGCAGTCTGGCACTTGACAGAATGTGTGCAACACTGGTCGTCTGCAGTGTACAGAGATCAAATTAAACATCGTATTCCTGTACATGGATAAAGACATAATCAGGACATTGATGTAAGCATTGCAGCTCCTCTGACATCCGTAACTAGGTTGATATAGATGAAAGCATCATTAATTGAAGAGGTGAAATATAAGTATACCTAGGAAACTGTAAACCTTGAGGCTGTTGGTTTAGTTTTCAAAACGCTTTGTGAGAAGAATAAACCTTTGAACCATTTCAAATATCTTAGCATTTGTTTCTACATTAAAGGAATTGTTTCCATGCAGGAGATTTCGGATAGAAATCTGATTTGGCGGGAGGTTTAAAATGGTGTTTGTTCGGTGTTGGTTGTGAAGTGGACAGTGAAGTAGGAAGTGTTCGGATGTTTCTTGTGGATATCGACAAGCGCAAGATGGGTTGTTTGTTAGGTGTCGGGTATATAGGTCAAAATTCAAATTGCTCATACCAAGACGCATACGACAATGATTGACTTGTGCTTCCATATTTCCATTATAGTAATATGGTGGAACTGGATTATCACTAGTAGAAAGGTATCGTTTTAGCTGGCTGAACGACTGGGACTGTTGGATATGCAGTGGGATATTGTTCCACATGATTGTGGTAGATGGACAAAAAAAAACACATGACTTATAATCGCCACATGTGACCCCCAACACATCAGCATGACTTATGATCACCACATGTGACCCCCCAACACGTCAGCATGACTTGACTTATAATCACCACATGTGACCCCCAACACGTCAGCATGACTTATGATCACCACATGTGACCTCCAACACGTCAGCATGACTTGACTTATAATCACCACATATGACCCCCCAACACGTCAGCATGACTTGAATTATAATCACCACATGTGACCCCCAACACGTCAGCATGACTTATAATCACCACATGTGACCCCCAACACGTCAGCATGACTTATAATCACCACATATGACCTCCCAATACGTCAGCATGACTTGACTTATAATCACCACATGTGACCCCCAACACGTCAGCATAACATAATCACCACATGTGACCCCCAACACGTCAGCATGACTTGACTTATAATCACCACATGTGACCCCCCAACACGTCAGCATGACTTGATTTATAATCACCACATGTGACCCCCAACACGTCAGCATGACTTATAATCACCACATGTGACCCCCAACACGTCAGCATGACTTATAATCACCACATATGACCTCCCAATACGTCAGCATGACTTGACTTATAATCACCACATGTGACCCCCCAACACGTCAGCATGACTTATAATCACCACATGTGACCCCCAACACGTCGCATGACTTATAATCACCACATGTGACCCCCAACACGTCCGCATGACTTATAATCACCACATGTGACCCCCCAACACGTCAGCATGACTTATAATCACCACATGTGACCCCCAACACGTCAACATGACTTATAATCACCACATGTGACCCCCAACACGTCAGCATGACTTATAATCACCACATGTGACCCCCAACACGTCAGCATGACTTATAATCACCACATGTGACCTCCTAACACGTCAGCATGACTTATAATCACCACATGTGACCCCCCAACATGTCAGCATGACTTATAATCACCACATGTGACCCCCAACACGTCAGCATGACTTATAATCACCACATGTGACCCCCAACACGTCAGCATGACTTATAATCACCACATGTGACCTCCTAACACGTCAGCATGACTTATAATCACCACATGTGACCCCCCAACATGTCAGCATGACTTATAATCACCACATGTGACCCCCAACACGTCAGCATGACTTATAATCACCACATGTGACCCCCAACACGTCAGCATGACCTATAATCACCACATGCGACCCCCAACACGTCAGCATGACTTATAATCACCACATGTGACCCCCAACACGTCCGCATGACTTATAATCACCACATGTGACGCCCAACACGTCCGCATGACTTATAATCACCACATGTGACGCCCAACACGTCCGCATGACTTATAATCACCACATGTGACCCCCAACACGTCAGCATGACTTATAATCACCACATGTGACCCCCAACACGTCAGCATGACTTATAATCACCACATGTGACCCCCAACACGTCAACATGACTTATAATCACCACATGTGACCCCCCAACACGTCAGCATGACTTGTACATGGTATGTTCACTTCACAGAGCTGGAGACACGTGATCATCCCCCACCACAGAAATGCCAATATGCAATTAGAGCGAATGCCTGGCTGTCCTATTTCCCATGGTCCTGGCTGTCCTATTTCCCATGGTCCCTGAATGCCATTACACCGAACTTATATATCCCCCCCCCCCTTCACTTCCCCAACTACCAACACCTCCACCTGTACCTGCTCCACTGTCCTCCCCCCACCCCCTCTCTGCCCCACCCTCATCATTTCCCACATTCCACCCCGTCCTGTCCAGGCTCCAGCCACCAGTGGTTTCCAAGAGTCTGTCAGTATGGATCCATCACAGGACCCCTACCAGTGAAGGCCCGGCGCTGTCTCTGCACGTAACTTCAGTAGTATGTAGTAGACGTCTGACGCGTGGCATACCTTCTGATCAGCCACCTGCCGACAAAAAAAGAAAGAACTAAAGTTTTTTTTTATACTCTACGCTTGACACTACTGACTAAGGCTCTCTACTGACATCAGTCATTCAGTCTCTGAGTTCTCTACTGACACTAGTCGTTCAGTCTCTGAGTTCTCTACTGACATCAGTCGTTCAGTCACTGAGCTCTCTACTGACACTAGTCGTTCAGTCACTGAGCTCTCTACTGACATTGGTCGTTCAGTCACTGAGCTCTCTACTGACACTAGTCGTTCAGTCACTGAGCTCCTTACTGACATTGGTCGTTCAGTCACTGAGCTCTCTACTGACACTAGTCGTTCAGTCACT
Source organism: Conus canariensis (assembly GCA_033310375.1). Taxonomy (NCBI): domain Eukaryota; kingdom Metazoa; phylum Mollusca; class Gastropoda; order Neogastropoda; family Conidae; genus Conus; species Conus canariensis. The sequence continues at coordinate 33,965,270 of CM065747.1, forward strand.
GAGCTCTCTACAGACATCAGTCGTTCAGTCACTGAGCTCTCTACAGACATCAGTCGTTCAGTCACTGAGCTCTCTACTGACACTAGTCGTTCAGTCACTGAGCTCTCTACTGACACTAGTCGTTCAGTCACTGAGCTCTCTACTGACACTAGTCGTTCAGTCACTGAGCTCTCTACTGACACTAGTCGTTCAGTCACTGAGCTCTCTACTGACATCAGTCGTTCAGTCACTGAGCTCTCTACTGACATCAGTCGTTCAGTCACTGAGCTCTCTACTGACACTAGTCGTTCAGTCACTGAGCTCTCTACTGACACTAGTCGTTCAGTCACTGAGCTCTCTACTGACACTAGTCGTTCAGTCACTGAGCTCTCTACTGACACTAGTCGTTCAGTCACTGAGCTCTCTACTGACATCAGTCGTTCAGTCACTGAGCTCTCTACTGACATCAGTCGTTCAGTCACTGAGCTCTCTACTGACATCAGTCGTTCAGTCACTGAGCTCTCTACTGACATCAGTCGTTCAGTCACTGAGCTCTCTACTGACACTAGTCGTTCAGTCACTGAGCTCTCTACTGACACTAGTCGTTCAGTCACTGAGCTCTCTACTGACATCAGTCGTTCAGTCACTGAGCTCTCTACTGACATCAGTCGTTCAGTCACTGAGCTCTCTACTGACACTAGTCGTTCAGTCACTGAGCTCTCTACTGACACTAGTCGTTCAGTCACTGAGCTCTCTACTGACATCAGTCGTTCAGTCACTGAGCTCTCTACTGACACTAGTCGTTCAGTCACTGAGCTAGCGTGAGTGCCAGTCCAGTTCTGTTGGGTGCCAGCACGTGCATTCAGCTACAGTCCCCAGGCACCTGCCACCGCTGACCACTTGGACACACACACACACACACACACACACACACACACACACACACACACACACACACACACACACACATTGTTTCGTTATCCAAGTACACGACAGAGGACACACACACACACACACACACACACACACACACACACACACACACACACACACACACACACACACAACATTGTTTCGTTATCCAAGTACACGACAGAGGACACACACACACACACACACACACACACACACACACACACACACACACACACACACACACAATTGTTTCGTTATCCAAGTACACGACAGAGGACACACACACACACACACACACACACACACACACACACACACCACACACACAACACACACACACCAACATTGTTTCGTTATCCAAGTACACGACAGAGGACACACACACACACACACACACACACACCACACACACACACACACAACACACACACACACACATGCACCAAATTTGTTATAAGAAGTTCTACTATAGACAACAACATAGGCCCTGAAATAAATATTAAATCGGACATGATTTTCCCAAAAGGCTAAAAACATATCATCTCAAATGACTCTAAGAACATATACTTCTCGATTTTAGAATCCTCAGATATCAAACTAACATCTATTGCAAAAAGATCTATTGTGTCTCCTATCCCTCCCTGGAAACTAGTACGAGCACATTTTGATATTGAGCATACAGATTTAACAAAGGCTGAAAATACTAATTTGTTATCATCCAATATGAAAATGCATTTGCATGATCACTACTCCAACCATTTTAAGATATACACAGATGGATCATTAATCAATGAACATGCAGGTGCAGCATACATTATCCCAGGCCTTAACAAAGAAAAGTCATATTATCTCGGAAAAAACAAATCTATTTTCACTGCGGAGTTAACTGCTATAATGATGGCCTTAAAGTTTGTTGTTGATTACCCTCAAAATTTGCTTAAAGTTGTTTTATGTGTAGATTCTAAGTCAGTTCTTACTGCAATGAAGAATTTTAAATTAAAAGTTCGACCTGAGATGATCACTGAAATAAATAACTTAGTCCATTTCCTCTCAGTTAGAGACACTGAAGTAACATTTCTTTGGGTGCCCTCCCACTGTGGGTTATATTATAATGAAAAGGTTGATATTCTAGCAAAGAGAGGAGCAAAACGATCTTCAGATTCGCATTTTTTTGAACTTCTCTATGTCAGTGCAAGAGTGCTATACTTTGGCAGAAAAAGTACAATTTTCTAATTTTCATTTGATAGAAAGAGAAACTGGGTGTTTTGGTTTACACGATGAAATGAAAAATATTCATGAAAAATTAAGTAAGTACGATCAAAACATATATCGTAGACGACAGATAAGTTCCTTGATCTGTAGATGGAAACTGGATTGTTTAAAACAAAGTATGTGAAAAATATATATTGTATATGTGGTCATAGCATATCAACTGATCACATCTCTTCGTGTAACTTAATGAAAAAATTCATCCCAAATACGTCTGTACAGCCTATTCAAAATGTTTTCCTGTCAGCAAGTGAAACATATCTTTTCTTTTTACACTTAGCTAAAAGTCCAATTGGCAAATACTTTATAATAGATAGCAGTCAGTAGTGAGATGAGACAGAAGAGTTATATGGGTTTTTTCCCTTCATCTTTGATTAAGTGGATTTTCTATTTTTGTGTTATAGTTGTAGATAAGTTGTTGGGTTTTTTTTTTTTTTTTTTTTTACTCGTTGTGTTAACCTTTTATCCCCGGCCCCAATTTTTTTCCCGTCTAATATCACGTAATATGGAAAGACGTAAAAACAAAACAACAACAACACACACACACACACACACACACACACACACACACACAGACACACACACACACACACACAAAAGTGCGCGCATGCGCACCCAGTGACACACGCACCCTTGCGCACGCACAATGTGCATGGACAAAATATACCGATGTGTTAGAGCTAAGCGGTTCATCTAGAATACATACGTTTTATATTTGTTACGTGAATGTATGCTTTCAACATGATCTCCTTTGTGCCAGTTTTATGTGATTTTATATCTTTGTTAATGAGAAAGTTAAGTGTGATGTTTGCTCATTAACTTTAATACAATTCCACATTATTTTCAAGCCAAAACATTATATCTGTGCATATTTTGCTGCATAATTTCTTTCCCAACACATTACGATCAACATACATATTGTTTTGGCACAAATATTTTCAGTTTTTAGGAAGATATTTTCGAGGAGAAAAGAAATATTTACAGAAATAACATATTTTGCGCATACTACCCAGACCAAAGATGTGAAAGTGATATACTAATTTTTTTTTTTAATAGAAAAAGATATAGGCCTATATACCTCTTGCAAAATAGAAACAGATCATATTTGCATTTTTTCTTGCCATAGTGAATTATTTTTAGCAAGAAACTATTTTATGCTTAAGAAACACGGGTTGTTGTTTTTTGGCTAAAAAATGAAAACAAATTGTGCAAAATCTACTGATCCAATGGTCTTGCTGTGGCACAGTGTACTGGGTAAAAAATGAAAACAAATTGTGCAAAATCTACTGATCCAATGGTCTTGCTGTGGCACAGTGTACTGGGTAAAAAATGAAAACAAATTGTGCAAAATCTACTGATCCAATGGTCTTGCTGTGGCACAGGTACTGGGTAAAAAAGGAAAACGAACTGTGCAAAATCTACTGATCCAATGGTCTTGCTGTGGCAGTGTACTGGATAAAAAAAGGAAAACAAACTGTGCAAAATCTACTGATCCAATGGTCTTGCTGTGGCACAGGGTACTGGGTAAAAAAGGAAAACAAACTGTGCAAAATCTACTGATCCAATGGTCTTGCTGTGGCACAGTGTACTGGGTAAAAAATGAAAACAAATTGTGCAAAATCTACTGATCCAGTGGTCTTGCTGTGGCTCAGTGTACTGGGTGAAAACGGAAAACAAATTGTGCAAAATCTGCTGATCCAATGCTCTTGCTGTGGCACAGTGTACTGGGTAAAAAAGGAAAACAATTTGTGCAAAATCTACTGATCCAATGGTCTTGCTGTGGCACAGTGCACTGGGTAAAAAAGGAAAACAATTGTGCAAAATCTACTGATCCAATGGTCTTGCTGTGGCACAGTGTACTGGGTAAAAAAGGAAAACAAATTGTGCAAAATCTACTGATCCAGTGGTCTTGCTGTGGCAGTGTACTGGGTAAAAAAGGAAAACAAATTGTGCAAAATCTACTGATCCAATGGTCTTGCTGTGGCAGTGTACTGGGTAAAAAAGGAAAACAAATTGTGCAAAATCTACTGATCCAATGGTCTTGCTGTGGCAGTGTACTGGGTAAAAAATGAAAACAAATTGTGCAAAATCTACTGATCCAATGGTCTTGCTGTGGCAGTGTACTGGGTAAAAATGAAAACAAATTGTGCAAAATCTACTGATCCAGTGGTCTTGCTGTGGCAGTGTACTGGGTAAAAAAGGAAAACGAACTGTGCAAAATCTACTGATCCAATGGTCTTGCTGTGGCAGTGTACTGGGTAAAAAAAGGAAAACCAATTGTGCAAAATCTACTGATCCAATGGTCTTGCTGTGGCAGTGTACTGGGTAAAAAGGAAAACCAATTGTGCAAAATGTACTGATCCAGTGGTCTTACTGTGACAGTGTACTGGGTAAAAAAAGGAAAACAAATTGTGCAAAATCTACTGATCCAATGGTCTTGCTGGCAGTGTACTGGGTAAAAAAGGAAAACCAACTGTGCAAAATCTACTGATCCAATGGTCTTGCTGTGGCAGTGTACTTGGTAAAAAAGGAAAACCAATTGTGCAAAATCTACTGATCCAGTGGTCTTCCTGTGGCAGTGTACTGGGTAAAAAAAGGAAAACCAATTGTGCAAAATCTACTGATACAATGGTCTTGCTGTGGCAGTTTTCTGGGTAAAAAAGGAAAACCAATTGTGCAAAATCTACTGATCCAATGGTCTTGCTGTGGCAGTGTACTGGGTAAAAAATGAAAACCAATTGTGCAAAATCTACTGATCCAATGGTCTTGCTGTGGCAGTGTACTGGGTAAAAAAGGAAAACAAACTGTGCAATATCTACTGATCCAATGGTCTTGCTGTGGCAGTGTACTGGGTAAAAAAGGAAAACAAATTGTGCAAAATCTACTGATCCAATGGTCTTGCTGTGGCAGTGTACTGGGTAAAAAAGGAAAACGAACTGTGCAAAATCTACTGATCTAATGGTCTTGCTGTGGCACAGTGTACTGGGTAAAATAGGAAAACCAATTGTGCAAAATCTACTGATCCAATGGTCTTGCTGTGGCACAGTGTACTGGGTAAAAAATGAAAACAATTGTGCAAAATCTACTGATCCAATGGTCTTGCTGTGGCACAGGGTACTGGGTAAAAAAGGAAAACAAATTGTGCAAAATCTACTGATCCAGTGGTCTTGCTGTGGCACAGTGCACTGGGTAAAAAAGGAAAACAAATTGTGCAAAATCTACTGATCCAATGGTCTTGCTGTGGCAGTGTACTGGGTAAAAATGAAAACAAATTGTACAAAATCAACTGATCCAGTGGTCTTGCTGTGGCAGTGTACTGGGTAAGAAAGGAAAACAAACTGTGCAAAATCTACTGAACCAATGGTCTTGCTGTGGCAGTGTACTGGGTAAAAAATGAAAACAAACTGTACAAAATCTACTGATCCAATGGTCTTGTTGTGGCAGTGTACTGGGTAAAAAAGGAAAACAAATTGTGCAAAATCTACTGATCCAATGGTCTTGCTGTGGCAGTGTACTGGGTAAAAAAGGAAAACAAATTGTGCAAAATCTACTGATCCAGTGGTCTTGCTGTGGCAGTGTACTGGGTAAAAAAAGGAAAACCAATTGTGCAAAATCTACTGATCCAATGGTCTTGCTGTGGCACAGGGTACTGGGTAAAAAAGGAAAACAAATTGTGCAAAATCTACTGATCCAATGGTCTTGCTGTGGCAGTGTACTTGGTAAAAAGGAAAACAAATTGTGCAAAATCTACTGATCCAGTGGTCTTCCTGTGGCAGTGTACTGGGTAAAAAAAGGAAAACCAATTGTGCAAAATCTACTGATCCAATGGTCTTCCTGTGGCAGTGTACTTGGTAAAAAAAAAAGGAAAACCAATTGTGCAAAATCTACTGATCCAATGGTCTTGCTGTGGCAGTGTACTGGGTAAAAAATGAAAACAAATTGTGCAAAATCTACTGATCCAATGGTCTTGCTGTGGCAGTGTACTGGAGTAAAAAAGGAAAACCAATTGTGCAAAATCTACTGATCCAATGGCCTTGCTGTGGCAGTGTACTGGGTAAAAAAGGAAAACAAATTGTGCAAAATCTACTGATCCAGTGGTCTTGCTGTGGCAGTGTACTGGGTAAAAAATAGGAAAACAAATTGGTGCAAAATCTACTGAATCCAATGGTCTTAGCTGTGGCAGTGTACTGGGTAAAAAAGGAAAACCAAATTGTGCAAATCTACTGATCCAATGGATCTGCTGTGGCAGTGTACTGGGTAAAAAAGGAAAACAATGTGCAAAAAACTGATCCAAGGTCTTGCTGTGGCCAAGTGTACTGGGTAAAAAGGAAAACGAACTGTGCAAAATCTACTGATCCAATGTCTTGCTGTGGCAGTGTACTGGATAAAAAAAGGTAAAACAAACTGTGCAAAATCTACTGATCAATGGTCTTGCTGTGAGTACTGGGTAAAAAAGGAAAACAAACTGTGCAAAATCTACTGATCAATAGAGTCATTGTGTGAAATGTACTGTAAAATGGAACAATTGTGGCAAATTACTGATCCAAGAAATGGTAACATTGCGCAAGTTACTGGGTCAAAACGGAAACAATTGCTGTGCAAATACTGTAACCAAGCCATTGTTGGCAAAATGTACTGAAAAAAGGAAAACAATGTGCAATCACTGACATGGTCGTGAAAAAGGAACAACTGGAAAAAGAAAACAATTGTCATAGACTTGGACATGACTGGGTAGAAAGTGTACAATTGTGAAAAAAGACAAATGGTTGTGCAAATTCTGCGCAGGCTTGCTGTGGCGTTGTGAAAAAGGAAAACAAATTGTGCAAAATCTACTGATCCTGGTTTGCTTGCCAGTGTACTGGTAAAAAAGGAAAAAAATGGCAAAACTATGATCAAATCTCTGATGCAATGTCTGGCTGTGAAAGGAATACTTGTGAAAATAAACAAGGAATACATTGTGCAAAATCTATGATCCAATAAAGGAATTTGCAAATTACTGATCAATGGTCTGTGAAGTGAAAAAAAGGACAAAATCAACTGATCCAATGGTCTTGCTGGGCAGGTACTGGTAAAAAAGGAAAACAAATGTGCAAAATCTACTGATCCAATGGTCTTGCTGTGGCAGTGTACTGGGTAAAAAAGGAAAACAAATGTGCAAAATCTACTGATCCAATGGTCTTGCTGTGGCAGTGTACTGGGTAAAAAAGGAAAACAAATTGTGCAAAATCTATGATCCAATGGTCTTGCTGTGGCAGTGTACTGGGTAAAAAAGAAAACCAATTGTGCAAAATCACTGATCCATGGTCTTGCTGTGGCAGTGTACTGGGTAAAAAAAGGAAAACAAATTGTGCAAAAATCCAATGATCTCATGGCTTGTTGGTAAAAAGTGAACTGTGTAAAATAGAACAAGACTTGCTGTAATTACATTGGTAAATGACTGTGTGAAAATTTATATCAGGGAATCCTGTGCAATCTACTGGAATACAAGGATCTTGTGCAAATCTACTGACAGGTTGCTGGAGGAAAAAAGAAAACCATTGTGCAAAATCTACTGACCAATGGTCTTGCTGTGGGTATGTACTAAAAATGGAAAACAAATTGTGCAAAATCTACTGATCCAATGGTCTTGCTGTGGCAGTGTACTGGGTAAAAAAGGAAAACAAACTGTGCAATATCTACTGATCCAATGGTCTTGCTGTGGCAGTGTACTGGGTAAAAAAGGAAAACAAATTGTGCAAAATCTACTGATCCAATGGTCTTGCTGTGGCAGTGTACTGGGTAAAAAAGGAAAACGAACTGTGCAAAATCTACTGATCTAATGGTCTTGCTGTGGCACAGTGTACTGGGTAAAAAAGGAAAACCAATTGTGCAAAATCTACTGATCCAATGGTCTTGCTGTGGCACAGTGTACTGGGTAAAAAAGGAAACCAATTGTGCAAAATCTACTGATCCAATGGTCTTGCTGTGGCACAGGGTACTGGGTAAAAAAGGAAAACAAATTGTGCAAAATCTACTGATCCAGTGGTCTTGCTGTGGCAGTGTACTGGGTAAAAAAGGAAAACCAATTGTGCAAAATCTACTGATCCAATGGTCTTGCTGTGGCAGTGTACTGGGTAAAAATGAAAACAAATTGTGCAAAATCAACTGATCCAGTGGTCTTGCTGTGGCAGTGTACTGGGTAAGAAAGGAAAACAAACTGTGCAAAATCTACTGAACCAATGGTCTTGCTGTGGCAGTGTACTGGGTAAAAAAGGAAAACAAACTGTGCAAAATCTACTGATCTAATGGTCTTGCTGTGGCAGTGTACTGGGTAAAAAAGGAAAACAAATTGTGCAAAATCTACTGATCCATGGTCTTGCTGTGGCAGTGTACTGGGTAAAAAAGGAAAACAAATTGTGCAAAATCTACTGATCCAGTGGTCTTGCTGTGGCACAGGTACTGGGTAAAAAAGGAAAACAAATTGTGCAAAATCTACTGATCCAATGGTCTTGCTGTGGCAGTGTACTTGGTAAAAAAAGAAAACAAATTGTGCAAAATCTACTGATCCAGTGGTCTTGCCTGTGGCAGTGTACTGGTAAAAAAGGAAAACAAATTGTGCAAAATCTACTGATCCAATGGTCTTGCTGTGGCAGTGTACTTGGTAAAAAAAAGGAAAACCAATTGTGCAAAATCTACTGATCCAATGGTCTTGCTGTGGCAGTGTACTGGGTAAAAAATGAAAACAAATTGTGCAAAATCTACTGATCCAATGGTCTTGCTGTGGCAGTGTACTGAGTAAAAAAGGAAAACCAATTGTGCAAAATCTACTGATCCAATGGTCTTGCTGTGACAGTGTACTGGGTAAAAAAGGAAAAACAATTGTGCAAAATCTACTG
>CM065747.1:33979307-33981807 GCA_033310375.1 Conus canariensis
TGAGCCACAGGTGGTGTGTGTGCCACAGCTCTTGGTTGGTGTTGAGCCACAGCTCTTAGGTGTTTGAGCCACAGCTCGTAGTTGAGACTGTCACCTGTGTTGCTGACAGAGACGCCACGAACGTGTTGGTTTTCTTTTCCTTCTTTCTTCATTGTGAGCCACAGCTCTGAAGAGACTGTTGTCAGACTTTACTCGTCGCTGCCGCTGTCGTCATTATCGTTGGACCCGGCAGTTTTGATAACTATAATTGTATTGACTTGTGTGTGTACACCTAATGGTGGGTGTACAAACCTACGTTTAATTGAGTGTTGATTTTGTATGTGTTTTGCTTGATGGCTCGGGCGGCATAAAAAAAAAGAAGTGTTATTTTGTTGCCTGGCTGTCCATGTTCGGATGAGTGGGTGTGTGTATGTGAACTAGAAAAAGTCGGCATGCATCCATAATTCTGAGTGAGTCAGACTTCCACACACACGCACTTCCATCCGTAACGCCTCTCTCTCTCTCTCTCCTTCCCTCTCTCTCTCTCTCTCTCTCTCTCTGTATATCTGTCTGTGTCTGTCTGTTGCTCTATTTATATCTGAAGTCACAAATACACATAATACACATTATGATACACATTGCAATACACATTATCGATGACTCGTGGAGTAAAGGAACGAATGAATCAACAAAAGAAAGAATGATTGTCGCAAGTAGAATAAATAACATACCAATGTCTCAATTTGAGTTAAACAGAAACAAAATGCAATAAATGTATAAATTAAGCAACACAAACAAAGAAACAAAACCCAGATGAAGGAATGAAATAAAAGGAACTGAGTGACCAGATTATGGAGGCTTGGACAAGTATTGTAACAAGTGCGTTTGATACATCAGTAACTGAGAGAGAGAGAGAGAGAGAGACAGACAGACAGACAGACAGACAGACAGACAGACAGACAGACAGAAAGACAGAGAGACAGAGAGAGACAGAGAGAGACAGAGAGAGAGAGAGAGAGCAATCTTTCACAGTTGCTTGTATCTTTGTTGCTAAGAAGTGTAGTGATGCCAATACCATTGAGAAAAAACACCTCAACTTGGTGTGGGTGAATTTTCTTCATTTCTGTTTGTTTTGTTTGCCTTCTCTCTCTCTCTCTCTCTCTCTCTCTCTCTCTCTCTCTCTCTCTCTCTCTCTCTCTCTCAGCCCATCATGAATAAATGATCCTGAGTCTTGAGTCTCTCTCTCTCTCTCTCTCTCTCTCTCTCTCTCTCTCTCTCTCTCTCTCTCTCTCTCAGCCCATCATGCATAAATGATCCTGAGTCTTGAGTCTCTCTCTCTCTCTCTCTCTCTCTCTCTCTCTCTCTCTCTCTCTCTCTCTTGTATTTTTTTTTTTGCTGTCCCAACTTATGTGCCACCTCAGTGGTAGTGCACCCACGCCGCTCATTCCGACACCCCGTCCACAGCCACAGCCCGGTCAGTCCCACCGCAGGAACGGCACCGCCAATCCACAGGGAACAGACAATGTCAAGTCGTCAGGAGGTACCCCACCGGAGGAGACACTGCACTGCTGCCAAGTCACATTGATGGTGTTCAGTGGTGCCTGTTCTGATCTAACATACGCAGGACACCACCTACTAAACCCCCTATTGACGACAACAATTGCTTAGTCGCGGAGCCGACGTGAGTGAGCTCTCCCTCCGGAAGGCGCCACCACGTCCGTCCAACGACAGCCCCCATGGACTCGCCGATACCTGTGACCCCGACGGAACCAAACCAAGGCCACAGACGTGGAGAGGACATCGAAACTGAGGTCACCATGAGAGCAGGGCGTAAAGGGCCACAGAATTTGCGACTTTATTTTTCAATGCTGATCGATGAAAATGAAGATTATAAAGATGATGCCACGGATTTCCATTCCGGTCTGAGACTACATGACAGGGCTGTACTCTACGTTTCCTTTCATTATGTATACCGGCGTCAACCAGGCCCGAGAGTAACAGACACCTGCAGTGTTGGTCAGGAAATTTGAGCAACACTCTCAGAGACACATCCATTAAGTGGATGAAACTCGACTGTGTGGTCCCAGTTTTCCCAACTGAGCCCGTAGCAAATTCAGTTCTGAGTAGGAGCCGATCGAGGCAGAAAAATCCCACATGACTCTGATGGGAATCAAACCCTCCGACCTCCCAGCTGAGAGTCCGCGACTCTAACCACTTCACCGTGGAGGCTGGTCGCTTTTTCTCTTATTTTACATTCAGATACTTTAAGCACATGACACATACCCTTGCAACTTCAAAACATTAATCTTCGTATATCAAAAAAAAGTTTTCTATGTCCCGGATGTTCCCTTTCACAAGCCTGCCGTTATTGACGCTGGAACCAAGCTAACCATGAAGTCTGTCAGCAATCTTCACCTTTCCCATGACCCCACCAAACACAGGTCTGTTGAAGGTACAGGTGAACAGCCCTCAACATTTCTAAGAGAAAGCGACTCCATACCGGATCGACAACTCACACACA
>CM065747.1:33991807-34016807 GCA_033310375.1 Conus canariensis
AACACCACAACCTAATTTTGCAATAACAAGCAGACTGTTCACAAACGTGATAGTGACATGGTGGGTAGTCAAACAGAAGGAAAGAAAAAGCAAATAAACAAGCAAGCAAACAAAAGCTCAAAGAGAGAGAGAGGTCGGAGGAGGGGGGGGGGGGGGGGGTAGGTAGGGGCAGAAGAAGAGGGAAGGTGGACAGAGTGGGAGTGGAGGTAAGCGATTTTTTGGAGCAGGTTACATGTTCAGACTGTGAATTCAAAGTATGCTTTACAGAAGACTTTGCGAATGGACGTTAATGATTTTAATCGAAGAATCAAATTATTAAGACATGAAATGCTCATGGACATGTTTCTTGAAAAGTTTTAACGTATTTATATTTAATAGACTCGGTTGAAGTGAGTTTGATATCTGGTCAAGAGTAAGCTGGGCTTGTTTTGTGTTGATTAATGCGTGGGTAGGGGAGAAGAAATTTCTTCGAGCCAGAAGAGCTGTTCAATCTTGTAAAAAGGGCATTTATATAACATGGCATAGTATTTGTCGAGATTGCAAGCATAAATGATGCCTTGTTGAATATGATCAGCGCTTTTACTTTTTCATCTGTTGTTAGAGGCACAGCTGGATGGAGTAGCTTTGCTGCACGTCTATGTCTGTGACATAGTACATATTGTAGCCACTGTAGAAACCTCATCTGTCTGTTGTATAATATACACTTCAGCTTCTTTAACACAAACTCTTCTGTCTGTTACATAATACACATTGTATCCACCGTTGAAACCTAATCTAAATCGGTTGTATAAATGCATTTCCTCTTCTTTAAAATAAACTCTTCTGCCTGTTACATGATACGCATTGTGTAAGCTGTACAAACCTAATCTGTCTGTTGTATAATATACACTTCATCTTCTTTAAAACAAAGTCATCTGTCTTTTACAGAATACACATTTTATCCACTGTAGAAACCTCATCTCTTTGTCAGAAAATAAACTTCCGTCTAGTTTGGTAACCTCGTCTTTCTGTTACATAATACTATTTCATCCCCTTTCAAACTGATCATCTGTTCAATAATACGTAAGACTTATTTGTATCCACTTTATACATCTCAAACCTCATCTATCTGTTACATGATACTTATCATACCCACTTTAGAAATCTCATTTATCTGTTACATACTGTGTGTTTGTATCCACTTTAGAAACCTCATCTATCTGTTACATATTGTATATTTGTATCCACTTTAGAAACGCCATCTATCTGTTACATAATACTTATTGAATCCATTTTAGAAACCTCATCTATCTGAAACACAATACTCACTGTATCCACTTTAGAAATCACACATACCTGTTATATAAAAAAATATTTCTATCCTTTTTAAAGATCTCCATTTGTTACACAATATATATTTCTATCTGCTTGAAATGCTATACATCTGTTACATTGTTCTTATTGAATACTCTTTACGAAACCCATGCATCTCTCACATAACACACTTGAACCCACTTTAGAAACTTCATCTATGTGGTTCATAATACATATTTGTTTTCACTGTAGGTTCCTGACTCCGAGTGTCCTTCTGGTCATCACACTGTGCCCCGTACGTTGGTTTCAGACAGGATCATGGCCAGTAACCAGCCACAGGTATGTGTGTTGCTGTTGTTGTCGCTGTTGTTGTTGTTGTTGCTGCTGCTGTTGCTCCTCGTCTTTGTCATCATCATCTTCATCTCATCATCATCTTCTTCTTCTTCCCTTGTGTTGTGGTATGTGTACAAGAACAGGTGTGTGTGTACATGTACACCTGCATGCATGGACACATGTGTATGCCTCTCTGTCTGTCTGTCTGCCTGTCTATCTGTCTGCCCCCCCCCCCCTCTCTCTCTCTCCCCTCTTCTCTCCTCTCTCTCTCCTCTCTCTCTCTCTCTCTCTCTCTCTCTCTCTCTCTCGGTAGCTTCCTTTGCTTGGCAGCAAGCAAGATGCCCTTTTTACCAGCAGCAAAACAATATGGGTTCTACAGAGCTAGGAGAGTCAAACGGAAGACTGCTGCCCGAGTCTGTAGTTGAACACTGGAAAAGTATTGTTTGATTTCTTGCACACGTCCCATCTAATGGGACTATGGCCTTTAGAGAACACATTCCCGTTCGAGCTCTCTCTCTCTCTCTCTCTCTCTCTCTCTCTCTCTCTCTCTCTCTCTCTCTCTCTTAACAATACAAATAATTGAAATATGCCCATATATATATATATATATATATATATATATATATATTGTGTGTGTGTGTGTGTGTGTGTGTGTGTGTTGAACAAGAATAAATACATAGATATATCAGTCGCGACTGTTTGTTTTACATGGTCTACAGTGATGTAAATAAAACATCCCAAACTGAACAAAGTGTTCATTTGTCTGTCGAATCGACGAGGACTAATTCAGTCTTTTGGGGGCTAATGGAGTTGAGATGATTTGTGGATACGCACGTGGCTGAGCAAGTCGATGTATGCATGGAATATGTGGTGACAGCTTGAACAGGAAATGTGGGAGACCTCCTCTTGATTGCTGGTGTGGGCGTTCCTTGCCTGTCTCTTTTGTTCTTCTTTCTTCACATAAATTGTCGCCTTTGTGGATAGCGTAGCGCCATTAGCTCGATCCAAAGCAGTTTATTCCCATCTGTCAAGGTTGATGTGAAACGCTTTCATGGATAAACAGTAAACAAGTTGGGTATTTTTTGCTCCCATAAGAAAACCTAACACAGAGTAACTTTTATTCAAGACTGGCACAGCCTTTTAAACTTGAATAAAGTCAGACAAATACATAGACGAACAATCTACTAGTGGGGGAAAAAACAAGAGCAGGCCAACAACTGAACTATCTTCTGACTTTATTCAAGTTTAAAAGGCTGTGCCAGTCTTGAATAAAAGTTACTCTGTGTTAGGTTTTCTTATGGGAGCAAAAAATACCCAACTTGTTTACTGTTTATCGTTTACTGTTCCCTGCCTCATTTCATTTCATTTCCGCTTTCATGGATGTTTGAGGAGTGTCTTTGAAACGTTTCTTCCGACCTCCATGGAAAAGTCTCTTGAGTAGATGGTGATCACGCATGCAAGCCACATGACCTGCCCATGGGAAAGTCTCTTCAGTAGCCGGTGATCTCACATGCAAGCTACATGAGCTGCCCATTGAAGCTGAGAGCATCACCATGGTGTAGCTGCTTGGCAGACTTACTTGGTCAAGCACCTCTGTATCTGGAATTTTGTCTTGCCATTTGATGTCTAACAATCTTCTGAATCAGGCTGTGTGGAAGTGATTCAGCTTCTTGGCATGCTGTTAGTACACTGTCACGCTTCATATGCTTAGAGGAGAGTGGGGAGGACAACTGCTTTGTACACCGGCTTGGTCTCTAGGCTGATGCCTCTTCTATTCCAAACATCGGTGTGTAGTCTGCCAAGGTTGCACTTGTTTTTGCAATTCTGACGCTCACTTCATCGACGATGGTGACATTTTGAGACAGTATGCTGCCAAGGTAGGTGAATGTACTCACCACAGCAAGTCTCACACAATTGACTGTGATGTTAGGCTCAGAGTAGGGTCTGCCTGATGCACGTTGTTGCAAAACTTTTGCCTTCTTTGTATCAATGTTGAGACCGAAGTTGGCGCAGGCTTCAGAAAACTTGTCGATGCTGGATTGCATGTCGGTTTCTGAGCCAGCATTTAAGGCGCAGGCATCAGCAAACACAAAGTCCCTGAGGATGCCTGTCATCACCTTAGGTTTTGCCTGGAGCCTCTTGAGGTTAAACAGCTTTCCATCAGCTCTTAATCTGATGTCGATGCCTACATCTCCTGCTCTGAAGGCGTCAGTCAGCATTGCAGAGAACATGAGGCCGAACAGAGTGGGTGCCAAAATATAGACTTGCTTTACGCCGTTTGTGACAGGGTTGGGGTTAGATATCTCTCCATTTTTCTGGATTCGGGCCTGAATTCCAACTGTCGCACCATAGAGATGAATTTCAGTGGGCATATATATTTAGCCATGGTCTTCCACAGGCCCTCTCTGCTGACATTATGGAAGGCCTTGGTCAGGTCTACATAGGTGGAGAATAGATCGGTATTTGTTCCTGACATTTTGCCTTATATGGAGACTCACCAGAATCCTGGCAAGTATCTTGCTGGCTGTAGAAAGGAGGGATATGCCTTGGTAGTTGTCACAAGCTTGGATCTTCCTTTTGCGCTTTGCACAAGTGGATAATGGGTGCATCTTTGAACTCCTGAGGGATCGTCTCCTGCTGCCACATCAGAAGAAACAATGATGAACTGGAATGGAGTCTGATCCACGAGCTTTGCCAGTAGACAGCAAACACATCGCTTCTGGGGTCCCCTAGAGCGTGGGTGGTTCATCCATTCCCTCGCTCATGGGCACTTGAGGGGGCCCGTCAGTGGGTTTGCATTGATCGAGCTTTTGTATGCTGTTGAAGTGTTCTGCCAGTGTTCCAAGATCTTTTCCTCGTCAGTGATCAATGTTGTTTCCAAGATGAGAGTAATCCATAAAAGATGAATACAGAGGTAAGCAAACATTATTGCAACGATAAGATGAAAGATTGCATTTGCAATGGTGTCTTTGCCTTAAAAACGCATTTCAGACTTCATCACAGATAAAATTACCTCAGAAGTCATGACAGAGTGATGAGAATTTTTAAAAGTTCTGTATGCACATTATTTCATATTGTTCCAGATCCATAGTTTAACAAAAAAAAATATCAGCATATACAACCAAGCAACATTTTTGCTTATACGAGTAACATTACCCCTACATCCTAGATATTGTCCTCAAATCTACTGTCTGGATGTCAGTTGTACACACACGTATGATGGAATAAAATGTAACCAAAAACAAACATTCAGCTATTTCATGAATGTAAAACGACACTAGATTGGTGAAGGTTCTTTCTTTACTTGTTTTCCAAGTAGGTGCGTTTGCCAGCCATCTAACGTAATCAAACAATGGTTAATCAGCCTCACGTTAATCAATTTTCACCCGACTGCAGCAAGTACAAATTTGCATACCTTTATTTAATATAGTTTGAACAGTAAACCAATCCTTCTACTCTCACACAGTCCACTCAGTGGTTGTGAACGGGCAACAGTTGCTGTCTGTAAAACAGCGTGTGGAACTTCTACCAGCAGCCATTCAAGCCATGCCTGATAATGTGTTACAACAGCACATAATGAGCCGCCTCCTCTCAACTGATCAGCAGAACCGTTTTTTGTAAAGAAACGTCATGGTGTAATTTGCATACTGAAACCTGTCAATTTCATAGTAAAAACTGTTTTGAAATATATCAAGCTTTTGAAGCTGTTCCACGATTTACACTCTTTGCAAGGAGGAATACGCCAGCTATCATCAAAAAGAGCATTTTTCCTATTAAAACCCATACATGTTCATGACCCCCAGCTAATTAGAGGACATTCTGCAGGGCAGAAAACGGAAAGCCCCGTGTTGAACACATCTCCACTGTACACAGCGTGGTGAGGGACACCAGAGCGCAGTCTGACTGATTTAACACAACACCTCAATTATGTGCACACACATTGTATATGCTCAAATAGTGTCATTCTCTAACCAGTTTACTGCAATTATTTTGCTATATCAGCTCACACGCATTGTTATTAACGTCAGAGGTGCCACACTCGCGGTGTCATACATAAAAACGAATGAATGCTGATGGAAGTATTAGGAAAAACAGAAACAAACAAACAAATAAACAAGATGCAAAGCATATAAACGTACTCCCAGTTTATCTGGAACACACGTGTACACTGACAAAGAACGAAGACAATTTCCAAAAAAACTCGACAGTACGGTGGTTATTCCCCTTGTTGGGCTTAATTTTTTTTTTTTTTACTGGGCCGTTACAGCCGCTAGTAACGGGTATTCTGGTAAAACAAAACATTGGGCATCATCTGTGACCCAAAATGGGCATACCTACAAATTTTCAGAAAGATCGGCCCAGAAGTTTTGTCTGGAGCGAGCGGAACACATTTTGACCATGGACACACAGACAGACTATAAGAACTGGGAGTACAAAAACGACAGGCGTGAGTATAACGACATCAGGTGCACGCGAAGTGTACACAACCATCATTCACTTGAAGCAAATCTGCTCTTTTAGACTTCATAGTTTGGATGAAAAATCCCTAATTGTTCAGCTCCTGTAATTGCTGAAGCAGTTATAGCTACAACCTGTGCATAACCCCAAATGATATTCCATGGCTTTTAAAGTGGTTAAAGTAACATCAGACTGCGAAAGGGTAATAACACTCCCCCCTCATATTACATACCTATTTCCATGTTATCCCTATTTTGTAAACGCTTAGAAAACCACATAAATAAACACATACTTGATTACTTCCATGCTTTCAGTTCCTTTCATTAAAACCAGTCTGGTTTTAGGGCAAGCCACTCCTATCACACAGCGTTGACTGACCTAGTTGATCGACGGCTCAATATAAACAGTTACAAAATGACAGGTGCTTTCATGGTGGCATGGACCAAGCATTTCTTAACAAAGTTTCAAATGTAAAACTCTTTAGACTCATAACAGTATAGCCCACCCTCTGATGTACATTGCTTTGACATTTTTCGTTTTATCCGTGTTTAATGATTGTCTCTTGAATTCAAGTCTCAAAAATGTGAATCCTATCATTTTCTGTAAAGAAGAAATAGAAACTGCTTACAAAATTGCACACCAGTGTGAGTTATTGCGTGTTCTGTGATGCTATTCCATTATATTCATCGGCAGTTTTTAAATGGGAAAGGAAAAACAGATTCTACATCACTTGAAAACATTGACAACTGAAATCTATCAAAATCAGCGTCACTGTTTGTGGTAGCAAGGCAAAGATTTACCAGTTGTTTTTCTAACCGTGTGAACGAATCGATCAATCAGTGAAATATGAGGGTAGGTCCTATGTATTTACATGTGAAAACCAGAGCACAATGATCTGTTTGATCCTGTCAGTACTTTGATTTTGAGTTTCTACCCGAATCTGATATGTGATTAATTGCAAACCCATTATATTTCCGGCTAAATATTACACAAACAATACCTCAAATCATTGGGCATGTTCGTACTATACCAGTAAATCTCACTGAAAAGATCCACAAACCACACATGACACTTTGCAGTGACATAAACACTGATAGGGTCCAAGTGCGCCTTACGAAACATGGTGATTTTTTTAATGACGTCACACTGACAACGTGTTTTGATCAAGAACAATGTGACATTTTTTAAATATTCGGTTCTTTCCAAGGGAGGGGTCAGAGAGAGAGAGAGAGAGAGAGAGAGAGAGAGAGAGAGAGAGAGAGAGAGAGAGACCTAGTGTACAAACACGGAGGGGGAAAGAGAGACAGAGAGAGAGAGAGACACAGAGAGAGAGAGAAAGAGAGAGAGATTGAGAGACAGACAGACAGACAGACAGACTGAGACAGACAGATACAGACACAGACACAGACACATAGGGAGAGTTTAAGCACTAGAGATAGCAGCAGCAGACAGAGACGGGCAGAGATCCCTTGCCATCGCGTCAATGACTGGACGGCACACAGAGAATTGAACCTGACCTGCCTGGTGTTATCCTTGGTTGGCGATGACAGATACAGATCGGTCAGGCGAACATATATTAACATGGAGTAGTTCATTTCATGATGGGGTGCATTTTTAGGCTGTGCATAACCAAAGTATGCAATAACCTATAAAAAGAAACAAATAATAATGATGATGAAGATGATGATGATAATAATGACAATTATAATGGAAATGATGATGATGATGATGATACTAACGATGATGATGATGATGATGATAACGACTAATGGTTGATAAAAAGAAAAACAATTGGGGTGATGGTTTATTGCAGGCAGCGAGTGCTCCAGAGGACGCCTGGATCCCCTATATTCAATCTATGTACCCCGATCTCCTTCAGACAACCCATTTCTTCCCGCCCCTTTTCTTTAATCAGGTTCCTTACACTGTGGAAACTGTCTCTGGGGAGACTGCTCTTGTCAGAACGTATCAACAGCAACAGCCATCAGCATCATCACAGCCATCAGCATCATCACAGCCATCAACATCATCACAGCCATCAACATCATCACAGCCATCAGCATCATCACAGCCACAGCCATCAGCATCATCACAGCCACAGCCATCAACATCATCACAGCTATCAACATCATCACAGCCATCAGCCTCATCACAGCCATCAGCATCAGCATCATCTCAGTCCTCCTCCCCAGCAGGCACAGTTTTCACAGATGTCCCATCAGGCCTGCAGGTCACACCCGTCCAGGAGAGTGATCTTAGGGATGATAAGGCGCAGTCCCAGTGTCTCCAGGCACTGAGGGATATCAAAGAGAAGGGCATGATGGTCATATCGCAGATGATGTTCAAAAAGTACTTGGACAACAAAAAATAACCCCCAGCAACACATCGACCCCACCAACATCATCATTTCTCAACTCCCTTCCATCTCGTCCATTCCCCTCAACATTGCTGATGGGGAATGTGACATCATCATTCTCCACCGCCAGTATGGCATTCTGGTGGGTGAGGTCAAATCTGTTGGGGGAGGGCAGCACCTCTCTACACAGTCACCAGCAGACCAAAATAAGACCATCGCCAAGCGTGTCATGCAGGCCATAACGCAACTCGACAACCAGGAAATGGCACTGAAGCACCTTGTACACGACATGGCTGGCGGCAACATCAGGGTGACAAAGGCGCCTCTTCTGCCTAACATCACCTCAGCTCAGCTGACTGCGGCAGTGAACAGCTCTCAGCAGCTCCAAGCGGTGAGTAGACATTATAGGCACACCTTAGTGCTGAGAGACAAGACATTCTTTGCTGACTCAAATCAGTTAACACGTGCCAACAGATCACATCCGTCATCTATCTATGCACTATTTGTAATGGTTTAGTTTGGCTCACAGTGTCATGATCATAAGCTAAGCTTATACGCATTGAAACTGATGAAGATCTGTACACTGTATAAACAAGACTGTACAAGCTGCAATTGATATGTTGTGTCACTAACACAGGTATGTAAACATTGCTACACACAAAGATCTGTACACGTCATGTAAAGTGGGGTTGTGCGCACACTGACACTGGTGACAAATAAGTAGCATATGCAGCTGCTTGCACGGTTACATCTTTGCAGATTGCAAATGACAGGCATGTACACACTGTTAGACACATGTCAGTACACACCGGTATCATAGTACACACTAGTGTCATTGTACTACACACACTGTAACAGACAGCTCTGCAAACTGACACAGACCAGTACACACCAGTATTATTGTGACACACACATTGCCACTGATAAGCATGTGCCCATTGTCTGACACAGTTCTGATCTGCACGCTGACTGCTATCAGTGGAATATTGTTTGGTGTGTATCTGACACAGCTCTGATCTTGACGCTGACTGCTATCAGTGGAGTATTGTTTGGTGTGTATCTGTCACAGCTCTGATCTTCACGCTGACAGCAACAAACTCCCTGCAACTTTTTTTTTTTTTTTTGTCATCATCCACCTGTCGTGACGTCTTTTCCTGAAGTATTGCGTCATTCTGTCGGATCGGTGTCTTTTTCTTCTCAGTCGTGCAGTGGTTTCAAAGTGTCACACTGTCTGTGATAGGAGTGATATTTTGGAAGAATATTTTATTCGACATGTGTTTATAACATTGCGATTTTAAAGCAGAGTGACATCGTATATCTGATCGACATGAACAAGTGACCTGTGTCACCCGTGGTCACTTTGGTCTCCAACGGGACGTCAGCTTCTGTCATGTGTCCTGTCTGTGATTTACCTCCCTTTGATCTTCTTGGATGTGACATAGAGTGGACAGAAGGAGAGTGACACTTTCAGCTGCTCCCTTCGATCTCTCTTCACCTTCATGGACATTGACAATCAGCGTTGGTGTCATTGTCTTCATCTTCATGCACATTGACAATCAGCGTTGGTGTCATTGGCCTGTCTTCATCATGCACATTGACAATCAGTGTTGTTGTCATTGGCCTGTCTTCACCTTCACGCACATTGACAATCAGCGTTGTTGTCATTGACCTGTCTTCATCATGCACATTGACAATCAGCGTTGTTGTCATTGGCCTGTCTTCATCATGCACATTGACAATCAGCGTTGTTGTTATTGGCCTGTCTTCACCTTCATGCACATTGACAATCAGCGTTGTTGTCATTGACCTGTCTTCACCTTCATGCACATTGACAATCAGCGTTGTTGTCATTGACCTGTCTTCACCTTCATGCACATTGACAATCAGTGTTGTTGTCATTGACCTGTCTTCACCTTCATGCACATTGACAATCAGCGTTGTTGTCATTGGCCTGTCTTCACCTTCATGCACATTGACAATCAGTGTTGTTGTCATTGACCTGTCTTCACCTTCATGCACATTGACAATCAGTGTTGTTGTCATTGACCTGTCTTCACCTTCATGCACATTGACAATCAGTGTTGTTGTCATTGGCCTGTCTTCACCTTCATGCACATTGACAATCAGCGTTGTTGTCATTGACCTGTCTTCATCATGCACATTGACAATCAGCGTTGTTGTCATTGGCCTGTCTTCATCATGCACATTGACAATCAGTGTTGTTGTCATTGGCCTGTCTTCATCATGCACATTGACAATCAGCGTTGTTGTCATTGGCCTGTCTTCATCATGCACATTGACAATCAGTGTTGTTGTCATTGGCCTGTCTTCATCATGCACATTGACAATCAGCGTTGTTGTCATTGGCCTGTCTTCACCTTCATGCACATTGACAATCAGCGTTGTTGTCATTGGCCTGTCTTCATCATGCACATTGACAATCAGCGTTGTTGTCATTGGCCTGTCTTCACCTTCATGCACATTGACAATCAGCGTTGTTGTCATTGGCCTGTCTTCATCATGCACATTGACAATCAGTGTTGTTGTCATTGGCCTGTCTTCACCTTCATGCACATTGACAATCAGTGTTGTTGTCATTGGCCTGTCTTCATCATGCACATTGACAATCAGCGTTGTTGTCATTGACCTGTCTTCATCTTCATGCACATTGACAATCAGCGTTGTTGTCATTGACCTGTCTTCACCTTCATGCACATTGACAATCAGTGTTGTTGTCATTGGCCTGTCTTCATCATGCACATTGACAATCAGCGTTGTTGTCATTGGCCTGTCTTCATCATGCACATTGACAATCAGTGTTGTTGTCATTGACCTGTCTTCATCATGCACATTGACAATCAGCGTTGTTGTCATTGACCTGTCTTCACCTTCATGCACATTGACAATCAGCGTTGTTGTCATTGACCTGTCTTCATCATGCACATTGACAATCAGCGTTGTTGTCATTGGCCTGTCTTCATCATGAACATTGACAATCAGCGTTGTTGTTATTGGCCTGTCTTCACCTTCATGCACATTGACAATCAGTGTTGTTGTCATTGGCCTGTCTTCATCATGCACATTGACAATCAGTGTTGTTGTCATTGGCCTGTCTTCATCATGCACATTGACAATCAGTGTTGGTGTCATTGGCCTGTCTTCATCATGCACATTGACAATCAGTGTTGTTGTCATTGGCCTGTCTTCATCATGCACATTGACAATCAGTGTTGTTGTCATTGGCCTGTCTTCACCTTCATGCACATTGACAATCAGCGTTGTTGTCATTGGCCTGTCTTCATCATGCACATTGACAATCAGTGTTGGTGTCATTGGCCTGTCTTCACCTTCATGCACATTGACAATCAGCGTTGTTGTCATTGGCCTGTCTTCACCTTCATGCACATTGACAATCAGTGTTGTTGTCATTGGCCTGTCTTCATCATGCACATTGACAATCAGCGTTGTTGTCATTGGCCTGTCTTCACCTTCATGGACATTGACAATCAGTGTTGTTGTCATTGGCCTGTCTTCACTTTCATGGACATTGACAATCAGCGTTGTTGTCATTGGCCTGACCGTTATCTTAGCCATTTTCAACATGGAGAAATGACGATAATTAAAAGGGAACTGGGCAGTCATAGCTCAAAATGTCAGGGCTTCCTATTCATATTTCCGTGGAATAATGTCCTTTGAAAGATAATTTCTCCTGTCAAACACTAAGGATGTATCATTAAGTGTGGTTATTGTTGTTGTTTTCCTTCCAGTTGAATGCACTTTGGTATTTCACGAAAGAAGACATGAAGGCAAGCGAAAGGAAGAGGATCTCCCAATCCCCGGGTTTGCTGGGATCTGTGTTTGACATCAAGACTTTTTCTTTCTTTCTTTTCTTTTTTTCTTTTTCTTTTTTTTTCTGCAATAACTGTTGGAGTTCATATCTAAACTATGTCTGTACAAACTGTACGGCATAGGTTTGTACACACTGCATAAGACGAAGCTGTACTCACTGTATGACAGGTGTGTATACACTGTATGACATAGGTCTGTATACACTGCATGGTGTTGGTCTGTATACACTGCATGGTGTAGGTCTGTATACACTATATGACATAGATCTGTATACACTGCACGGTGTAGGCCTGTATACACTGCACGGTGTAGGTCTGTATACACTGCATGGTGTAGGTCTGTATACACTGTATGGTGTAGGTCTGTATACACCATATGGTGTAGGTCTGTATACACTGTATGGTATAGATCTGTATACACTTATGGTGTATACACTGCATGGCGTAGTTCTGTATAAACAAGTTTGTGTACATTGTATGACATGGGTGAGGCTGTAGGTACTGTAACTAACACAGGTGTGTACACACTGAATGGTGTCTGTCTGTGCATACTGTGCCTGACAGAGGGCTGTATATGCCGTGACTGACAGTGGTATGTACACCACTGTTACAGACAATTGTTTGTGACACTTTAACATGTACTGTTGTTTGTACTCTGGAGCGCACCCATAGTACATCCCTCACAGTGATAACACTCTGACATGATGGTCTGTACATGCCCTACGATCCATGACAGTGACACACCCTGACATGATGGACTGTACATGCAGTAATTCCCTGACACACCTGAATTGATAGTCTGTCCACGTAGTACAACCCCTGACAGTGACCTCCCCTGGGTGAAGGGTCTGTCCTCTGTGTGTCCTGCAGGACTTGGTTCGGTGCACCAACAGTCAGGACACGGCACAGGCTATCGGGCGGTGTCTCTGTGCTGACCAGCTGCAACAGCCAGACACCTGGTGGAACGCGTTGTGGACAGGGGGACCCGACCCCTCCATGTCCGATACCGTCTATGAAAGACTGGTGGCAAGGTAAGTCAACAACTGTATATGTATTCTGCCCATCTCTGTGATTTGTGTGAAGACCTAATATTTTTGGCCAGTAACTGAGTGTGTATTCTGCACACCTCTGTGAGTTGTGTGAAGACCTTGTTATCAGGAGAGGTTGACATGTATGGATACATTGTTACGCGGTGAGGTTGACATGTATGGGCACATTGCTACACGGTGAGGTTGACATATATGGACACTTTGGTACACAATGAGGTTGACATGTATGGATACATTGTTACGCGGTGAAGTGGACATGTATGGACGCATTGTTACATGGTGAGGTTGAATGTATGGACACATTGTTACACGGTAATGTTGACATGTATGGACACATTGTTACACAGTGAGGTTGACATGTATGGACATATTGTTACACGGTGAGGTTGACATGTATGAACACACTGTTACACAATGAGGTTGACATGTATGGACACATTGTCACCAGGTGAGGTTGACATGTATGGACACATTGTTACCAGGTGAGGCTGACATGTATGGACACATTGTTACCAGGTGAGGTTGACACGTATGGACACATTATTACTGGATACGGTTGGTAGTCAGGAAATGTGGACGAATCACACACCACTCCAAAGTCTGTGTCTGCACTGTTCAGAGCGGGAACATCACCAATTTTCAAGAATGGAACTCAAAAAGTTCTTACGGTATTTCGGGTCAACAACACAGTCATAAGCAGGGCTGTCAGGTTAAAAAAAAAACAAAGGTTCAGACAATAGTTCACAGACACTGTTTGTCAAGGGCAGGAGAGGGGTGGTTCACATAGTGTACAGCTCTAGCATGTGATCTCAGATCAAAACGGAACAAATAGCATCGTCCTGATCAGTCCCCCTCCTCCCTCCAATCCCTCCCCCCCTCCCCCCCCCCCCCCCCCCCCCCCCCCCCGAAAAAAGTCTCAGCTTCCCTGGCTCCTTTTTTCCCTGCTGACGTGGAGACCTGACTTTCCATTCCCTGTGGGGGAAATCCCTGTCAACGTGTTCAGTTCCGGAGGACTGTCAGTGGATGGATATGATGGCGCCCTCTGGAGGTAGATGTTCATTCACGTTGGCTGGGCGACCAAGCCACAATTGTCATGGCCATCAGCTGGGGCTTAGTAAGTGGTGCCCTGTATGTGCTGGGTCAGAACAGGCACCACTGACCGACACCAATATGACCAGGGCTAGAAATTCCGGGGGAATTTTGGTTGTCCACTGACCGACACCAACATGTCCGGGGCCAGAAATTTCAGGGGAATTTCGGTTGTCTTGGAAACACGTTTTTGAGAAATCCTACTTGTCGCCCAACTTTCTGATTCCCTCCCTAAGACAACAGACGGTTGATAAAAGTATTGACACTGCACCGACACGTGACGTAACTTGATTTTTTTTTTCAAACATCAATGTTGAAGGCGGGAGGGAAAGGCAGCAAAGCTTCGTAAGGCAGGAATTTTTTTTAATCTCTCTTCGAATTTCACACTTTGTCTGTTCTGTTTGTCTGTCTCTAGTCTCTCTCTCTCTCTCTCTCTCTCTCTCTCTCTCTCTCTCTCTCTCTCTCTCTCTCTCTGCAGGAGCAAGAGAGTAATAGTAGTAGTAGTAGAGTGTGTGTGTGTGTGTGTTTGTGTGTGTGGTGTGTGTGGTGTGTGTGGAGTGGAGGAGAGAGAGAGAGAGAGAGAGAGAAGGGGGTGAGCAGAGGCGGGGGAGAGAGACAGAGAGAGTGACAGATTGACAGAGAGAGTAAAGAGAGTGCGTGCGTGCGCACGCTTGTGTGTGTAAAAGCGTTTTGCTGTTGTTTGGAGTGTGCAGAATGGATACGTTCATAATATAAAAGGGAGAGGTCGGGTGGGGGATAGGGGGCGGGGGTGATGTGGGATGGGAAGTAGGGGGAGGGGTTCGGATGGGATGTGAGGGGCAGGGGACAGATCTATGAATGTTTCTGAAAGAATTGTAAATAACGTAACGCTTGCGTATAACAAAGTAACTTTTAAGTACCACTTAGACATGTTTATAAGTACAACATTGAAGAAGTAGTACAACTGTGTTAAAGGAATGCTCAGCTGATACTATGTGTCAAAGCTTCAGCATTGTCCACTGAAAGTATACAGAAGTTCTAAGTTTTCTTCTAAAAGATTATTTGATGTGAATGAATCCGGGAGAAAAGTTTGCGTCCTTTGACAAGTGAAAAAATATAATAAAGTGTGATCAGTTACCCACACATAACTAACACTTCAAGAGAACTTTTTGAAGCACTAATTCTGAAAAGGAATACGATGGATGTTATTAGTCTACAATGATAGACTAATGAGCTTGACAACTTTTTTGTATATGATTTCAAATGGAAATTTTGTGTTTGAAGGTAGCATCTTCTTGTCGGTAGGATTCCTTGTCCTGAATATTTTCCATGCTGTTTCAAGGATGCAAGCATGATGGTGGGCCTCCGTTCCCTGCACTTTTGCAGGAAATCTAGGTGTTGCCTCTGATGTCAGTCTTCCAGTCTGGCCTGATGGTCGTGGCTCATAGAACTAGGCTGCCTTTCTTGTACCCACTGAAGATACGAGATCAAATACAACAAATGTGTACACAGCACCAACAGTGAAGACAGCACCGTAGTTCGAAAGTTAAGATCCGATTCTCTTGGTAGCGTGTGTTGAAGTGTGGAGAGATGTTGTACTAGCTGTTCAAAGCTGGAGATCCAAGAAGCGGGCTGCACGTGGGATTGTGCTGCACGAGCAGTGAACGTCCCACGTGCCATGCTTAGCTGAGTGCAGGTTCAGCAGATACAACTGAGTGCATAGTGTTCACTAGCTTACACACACCGTGTGTTCTAACTTGTGCAGGCTGGCACACACACACAGACTACTTGGTCACACAAATGGCGTAAAGAGAGGAAGCAGAAAATGGAAGACTGTTCTGAACATGCCACACGTCTTTTGGATGATAGGCCTTAGAGCAGGCAATTTGAATGAATCTGTCTTCAGGATGGATTATGATGGTTCCCATAAGCTGCTAGTGGACAGTTTAATATTACAATATATTTCCCTACATTTGTTCTTATTTTCTTTCTTCCCATGTTCCTTCCCTCCCTCTCTCTCTCTCTCTCCCCCCCCCCCCCCCCCCTCCCGTTATTATCATTATTGCTGCTTTTTTTTTAACGAAATAAATCTTTGCCAAGTCATTAATCTAATGACGGAATATTTGTTAGCCTGCACCTGTATTCCCCCACCACTAAGTTCTCCAGCATAACACACACACACACACACACACACACACACACACACACACACACACACACACATTCACACGCACAGTCACACAGACACATACACACACACACACACACACACACACACACATTCACACGCACAGTCACACAGACACATACACACACACACACACACACACACACACACACACATATATATATATATATATATATATATATATGTGTGTGTGTGTTGTAAGCCGCCGATGCCTTTCTGTTTTATGCAGGGTGCCTGATTGTCTGGAAGAAGCTAAATGAAATCTGGTCAGGATGGATATTGAGCGGCCCGATGTTCAATAAACACCCAAACAATAAGATGCAGACGACTCTAGTTTATGATCTACGTGCCTAGGCACTGAACACAAACACAGAGGACACTGCATACCTTGAGAGACAGGACAACATATGCCACACCTCACCATGAAAAATAATAAAAGAACACAGAGACCAGTTCAAAGTGAAACTTACAATACAATTTTGTTCCACTGCAAAATACATGAATGCAACATCTCAACATTGAAATCTTTAGCACAGTAAGAAATGAAATAAAGAAAAGCAAATTATACAATCTCTAAAAGTAGTAAAGGACTGTTTTCCTTCATCAGCCTATATGGTGCAACTTAACAGGCCAGACACACTGTTTCGAATGTTGGTACGGATTGAATTAGTGCCAGCTGAATTCATTTGCTGTCATACGATGCCAAATCAACGTTCGGCCATTTATTGATTCTCACAAGCGAATAAGTTTGAAACCAGAAGTTTGCCTGATATGATGAGGTCCAGTCCAAACAAAAGAGACCGAAGTCGCAGTGCACGGAGGGTCAACCTAGCTTTGCATGTGACGGGGTCAGTGGTAGTCTCCCTTTTTTGTTTGGACCAACATTCTGCAGATCTGTATCAAGATTCTATCATTTATGTTCCCAGCCAGTACTGCCATGTTAAATCAAGAATATAAGCGGCTAAAGGTGGAATCAGCAAAAGTCAAGGGAGCTAGTGTTTTTATACTGGACTAAATCAGTCACGTATATTCCAACATAACTTGTTTAGATTTACCCGATCCCTATGTTGCAATGTAGCTCTTCCGATGTAGCTCTAGCTCTAGATCTCGCCCTTGCTCCCCGAGTCTGCGACTGTCGCGCCTTACACAGGTTTCTTGACCTGCGCCGACCAAACAGCGCTCGCTTTACGAGGTTAAGGGGTTATTGAATCTGAAAGAAAAAACATCAGTCTGGACCTGTGTTTCATCTGATTTAAATGATGTATAACATCGAAAACCCATGTTTGAATTACAAAGACGTTTTAAACATCTTTTCTGTCAGATGATACGACATTCTGCATGTGAACGGAATTATGTTTGATGTGATATGACAAAATACAGTATGGGAGGTTTGCATCGCTACATCTGTGCACAATGGATACATTTCCTTCAACTTACGGTAAGACAGATCTGTTCGACTTTGTTAAGTCTTGGTATTAGGAAATGCGCATGAACTGTGAACTGTCAAGGCAAAGGGAATAGTAAATTATCTTGCACACATATAACGTTATTATTATCGCACAGAAAACTCCCTTCACGGCAGATCAAGAGGTCTAACATCTTCCGTAGTAGATCGGAAATAGACCTTGCGACTTCATATTCAACAACAACAAAGGCCCAAATCGGAGCCGACACATTGCTTACATGTCCACTATCAACGTAAGGGCTAAAAGGCATTTCAGCAACATACATCTTATGCAGTATTAGCACCCATTTCATGGCACTTTCCATCAATTACTGAAATAGCAGACAACTTCAGTGCACCACATGACAGTCGAGTCAAATGTAAACAAGTCCTGGATATTCCGTTGAATGCCACACTCCGCCATATCCAACACAAACCGATTGAAACAAGGAACCAGCATCCTCCATTAACATTCAGAATACACACAGAAATCTGTCCCACCGTGCTGTCATGGACAAAGGAGAGACATGAATGAAATGACCCTAACTGGACATTTCCCTGCACAATGGCCACTACATTCGATGCAGTGCAAGAAACTTGTCAGTTTGTGAGGTTTCCAAACACTGACTTGAATTATTTCAAAATCTGAAAAGACAATAAAGAACCAAAAGGTATATTAAATTCTACTCGCCATGTAAAAGTAAGTCAAAGCAGGTGATCAAGAAATAATTGAATCGCAGATCCAGCAAAGATAGATGACCATGACCTGTGTTCAGGGTAGGAAGTGGGAAACTACGAGATGAAACAACAACAACAACAACCATTGGAGCACAATCAGAAATGTCAAGTGGGACTGAGCATAGGGTGGTTTATAACATTCAAGTATGGTGGGGACTGATTTCATAGATTGAATCAACGTGGAAACGATAGATCCTGCAATGACTGACTTGCAGATCGAACCAAAATGACTGGAACAGTTTTTAATGTTCGATGATATGGTAAGAATATCTACGTCAAAAGTTGCAATAGCATAATCGCAAAACTCAAAATATATATAAAAGCGTAGTATAGGTATGTCAGCACTGACATAGAGTATAATTCTTGTTCGGAAATCGTTAGAATTGAAATAGAACGATGGATAAACAATAGCGAATTCGAACTGTCTAGAACAGCTGGCTATGTTTTGATTCACAGGTGGTAGGGGTAGTTGAAGCAATGTGAAAAGTTATGCAAACACGATCACACTATGTAAGATAGTACCTGAAATGTTCGACATGTTGTATAGTTATTGTGTCATTGAAATCTGTTTGGAAATAAATAGAAAATAAACGAGAGTAATTAGAAAAGGATTGAATTCCAGATAATCCAATATGACCGACCCTGTTTTTGACATGTAGAGGGTAGGATTTGGAGAAGTTATGTCAGAATCATGCGAACACGATGGCACTGTTAAAGATATGTCAAAGACTGGCAGAGATGCTACAGCATTTACATATAGTAGAAATTCTGTTCGGAAGTTGACAAGAATTGAAACAGGACCATTCTAAAACAGGGACGATTTCAAGCTGACTATAAATTTCCGGCTACGTATTGATACTTAGAGAGTATGAATAGCTGGAGGTGTGAGAAGAGCTATGAAAAGGTATGCGTACACGAACACGCTACGTGGAATAGTTCCCGAAATGCTGTGGATAGTGCATCACTATTATGTGATAGAAATCCTCTTAAAAAAAAAAAAGAAAAAAAAAGATAGAAAATGAACGAGAGTGATTACAATGTTATTAATTTCCGGGTCAGTCCAGAAAGGCCGACTCTGTTTTAATAGAGGGTAGGGTTTAGAGGAGTGATGTCGAAAGTTATGCAATCATGATCGCACACTCAACAATGTATGAAAGAATGGTGTAGACGTAGCAGCGTCAATATATGGCTGAAAGTCTGTTTGGAATTCAATCGAAATTGGAATAGAGTAATTCTAAATTGACTGTGAATTCTAAACTGATTGTCTACATTCGGCTATGCTTGGACATGTAGAGGGTAGGGGTGGTTGAAGCCATGTAAAAATTTGTGCGAACACAAGCTTGCCATGTGAAATAATTCTCGAAATGTTGTAGGTGTTGTAGGATTATTATTAAGTGAAAATCCTGTTCAAACAGACAAAAAAGTTAATAAATTAGAGTGATTAGAAAATATTAAATTTCAGATCAATCCGGAATGGCTGACTCTGTTTTGATACGTAGAGGGTAGGATTAGGAGAAGTTAGTTCAAACGTTATGCAAAAACGATCGCACTCTGTAAAATAGTTTCTGGAATGCTGTGGAGGTGGCAGCATTATCATGTGGTTGAAAATCTGTTGGGAAACAGACAGGAAATGAATGAGAGTGACAAGAAATTGCTTAGATTGAAGGTCAACCCAAAATGACCGACAACGTTTTGATATGCAGATGGTAAAGTTTGGGGAAGTTATGTTAAAAGTTATGAGAGCCCAATTCTATGTCCTAATAGATATCCAAACATAGCGTTGACGTTGCAGCATTTATGTATGTCAGACATTCTGCTCGGAAATCAGCACAAATTAACAGAGAGCGATCCTAAAATGGTTACGAATTCAAACAGGTTGCCTGCATTCGATTACGATTCAATAATAATAATAATAATGATAATAATAATAATTTAATTCATTTAAGAAAAGGTGACGCCTGTCCCTCGTGAGGCTCCAGGCGCCATTACAATATAAAAGCCGAATGTTTAAGAATGAAGAGAAGAAAGGAAACACATAAGATTAAGGCATATAAACTATAACATCATAAGACCAACATACATTTAAAAACATATAAACTATAACATCATAAGACCAACATACATTTAAAAACATATAAACTATAACATCATAAGACCAACATACATTTAAAAACATAGAATTATACATGCAGATAAACAAATCATCCCTACTATAACATCATGAGACCAACATGCATTTAAAATCATAGAATTATACATGCAGATAAACATAATCATCCCTACTATAACATCATGAGACCAACATACATTTAGAAACATAGAATTATACATGCAGATAAACATGATCATCCCTACTATAACATCATGAGACCAACATACATTTAGAAACATAGAATTATACATGCAGATAAACATGATCATCCCTACTATAACATCATGAGACCAACATACATTTAGAAACAGAGAATTATACATGCAGATAAACATGATCATCCCTACTATAACATCATGAGACCAACATACATTTAGAAACAGAGAATTATACATGCAGATAAACATGATCATCCCTACTATAACATCATGAGACCAACATACATTTAGAAACAGAGAATTATACATGCAGATAAACATAATCATCCCTACTATAACATCATGAGACCAACATACGTTTAGAAACAGAGAATTATACATGCAGATAAACATAATCATCCCTACTATAACATCATGAGACCAACATACGTTTAGAAACAGAGAATTATACATGCAGATAAACATAATCATCCCTACTATAACATCATGAGACCAACATACGTTTAGAAACAGAGAATTATACATGCAGATAAACATAATCATCCCTACTATAACATCATGAGACCAACATACGTTTAGAAACAGAGAATTATACATGCAGATAAACATAATCATCCCTACTATAACATCATGAGACCAACATACGTTTAGAAACAGAGAATTATACATGCAGATAAACATAATCATCCCTACTATAACATCATGAGACCAACATACGTTTAGAAACAGAGAATTATACATGCAGATAAACATAATCATCCCTACTATAACATCATGAGACCAACATACGTTTAGAAACAGAGAATTATACATGCAGATAAACATAATCATCCCTACTATAACATCATGAGACCAACATACGTTTAGAAACAGAGAATTATACATGCAGATAAACATAATCATCCCTACTATAACATCCCTGAGACCAAAAATCCCTTTGAAAAAAGCATTATCCTGCCGATAAAAAATAAACCTCCCCCTTAAAATCAAGAGCCCCCCAAAAAATTTAAAACCCGGAATTTCATGCAGAAACAAAATAATCATCCCTACTTAAAATCCTACACAACCCCCCCCCAAAAACCCCTTTTTGGTTTTAAAAAACCCCCCCCCCCAAAAAAACCCCTTTTTCCCCCCAAAAGGGGGGAAAATTTTTCCCCCCAAAAAAAAAAATTTTTTTTCCCTTTTTTTTGGGACCAAAACCATTGAAAAAATTTTTTGGGGTTTAAAAATTTTTTTCCCCCTTTTCCCCCTTTGGCCCCCCAAAAAACCAAACTTTAAAGGGGGAAAAACCTTTTTTTTTTTTAAAAAAAAAAAAAAAAGGCCCCTTTTTTTTAAAAAACAACCCAAACCCCCTTTTTTCCTGGGCCCCCCCTTTGGGGGGGGGGGGCCCCCCCTTCCCTTTACCCAAAATTTTTTTTTCCCCCAAAAAATTTGGGGAAAACCCTTTTTTTTAAAAAAAAACCCCCTTCCCCCTTTACCCCCTTTTTTTAAAAAAAATTTTTAAAAAAATTTTTTTTTTTTAAAAGAGGTTTTTTTGGGAAAAATTTTTTGGAAAAAAAAAATTTTTTTTAAAAAAGGGGGGGGGCCCCGGGGGAAAAACCCCAAAAAAAAAATTTTTTTTTTCCCCGGGAAAAAAAGGGGCCCCTTTTTGGGTTCAAAAACCCCCCCCCAAAAAAAACCCCCCCAAAAAAAGGGTTTTTTCCCCCGGGAAAAAATTTTTCCCCCCCCCCCAAACCCCCCCAAAAAGGGCATTAAAAGGAAACAAATTTACCCCCCCTTTTTTTGGGGGGAAAAAAAATTTTCCGGGTTTTTCCCAAAAAAACCCCCCCCCAAAAAACCCAAAGGGAAAACCCCGGAAAAATTTTGGGGAAAACCCCCCCCCTTTTTTTTTTTAAAAAAATTTTTGTTTGGGGGGGTCCTTTTAAGGGGGCCCCCCCCCCCAAAAAAGGGGCCCCCTTTTTTTTAAAAAAAATTTTTAAAAACCCCCCTCAAAAAAAAAAAAAAAAAAACCTTTAAAAAAACCCCCCGGGGGGGGGGTTGGTTTTAAAAAGGGGGGGAAAAATTTCCCAATTTAAAAAAAAGGTTTTTCCAAAAAAAGGGGGTTTTAAAAAACCCCCCCTTTTTTTTTCCCCCTTTTTTAAAAGGGGGGAAAAAAAAAATTTTTCCCCCCCCCCCACCCAAAAATTTTTGGGGGGGGCCCCCCCTTAAAAAAACCCCCCAAACCCCCCAAAACCCAAAAAAAAAAAACCCCCCCCCCCTTTTTTCCCCCCCCCCCTAAAATTTTAAAAACCCGGGGGAAAAAATTTTTTTTAAAAAAAAAATTTTTTTTCCCCCCCCAAAAAAGGGGGGGGGGCCCCCCCCTTTTTTTTTTCCCCCCCGGGAAAAAATTTGGGGCCCCCAAAAGTTAAAAACCCCCCAAAACCCTTGGGGGGGGGGGGAAAATTTTTTAAAAAAAAAAAAAAAACCCCCCCCAAAAAAAACCCCCAAAAAAAACCCCATTTTCCCCTTTAAAAAAAAATCCTATTTTCCCCCCCCAAAAAAATTTAAAAAAAAATTTACCCCAAAAAAATTTTTTTTTTAAAAAAAAAAAAAAAAAAATTTTTTAAAAAAAATTTTTTTCCCCCCCAAAAATAAAAAACCGGTTTTGGGGGGTTTTAAAAAAAACCCCCCAAAAAAACCCCCCTTAAAAAAAAAAAGGGGGAAATTTCCCCAAAAAAAACCCCCTTTTTCCCCCCCCCCCCTTTTTTTTCCAAAAAACTTTAAAAAAAAAAAAAAAAAAATTTAAAAAAACCCCCCCCAAAAAAAAAGGGGGCCCCCCTTTTTTGAAACCAAAAATTTGGGCCCGGAAAATTTTTTTTAAAAAACCCCCCCCCTTTTGGGGCCCCAAAAAACCCCCCCGGGAAAAAAATTTCCCCCAAAAAACCCTTTGGGAAAATTTTTCCCCGGTTTTGGGGGTTTTTTCCCCCCCCCCAACCCCCCCCCCAAAAAAAAAACCCCGGGGAAAAATTTTAAATAATCCCCCTATATCCCTTGAGACCAAAATACGTTTAGCAACAGAGAATTAACACAGATAAACATAATCATCCCACATATAACACATAGACAACAAGTTTAAAACAGAGATAACATGAGAAACATAATCATCCCCACTATAACATCATGAGACCAACATACGTTTAGAAACAGATAAATTATAACAATAAACATAATCATCCACTAAACATATGAGACCAAATATTAAACAGAGAATTAATACATCCAGATAAACATAATCACCCACTAAAACAGAGAACATAACGTTTAAAAACAGAATTACACAATAACATAAACCCACTATAACATAGAACAACAAGTTTAAACAGAGATATACATGCAGATAACATAATCATCCACATAACTTTAGAAACCAAACTTAAACAGAGATAAACATCACAACATAATCATGACCCACTATAACAGAAAATACTTTAAAAACAACATCATAACAATAAACAAATCATCCCATAAAACATCATGAACACATACATATAAACCAATTAACATCATAACAAACTTACCACATAATCATGAGACACATAACGTAAAACAAAATTAAGCAAATAACTTTAAACCATAATTATACACAGATAAACTAATCTACCCACAACAATAACCAATACTAATAACAAAATATAACATCATGAACAAATACTTAACACAATTAACCATGCAAAAAACTTAAAACCAAATAATCATAGATAAACATAACATCCCAACTTAAACAGAGAACTAACAACGTTAGAAACAGAGAATATACATGCAGATACATAAACCCCACTATAACATCATGAGACCAACACGTTTAAAAACAGAGAATTATACATGCAGATAAACATAATCATCCCCCTATAACATCATAGACCAATGAAAACAGAA
>CM065747.1:34021807-34034307 GCA_033310375.1 Conus canariensis
TGACACGTATAGGGTAGGGTTAGGAGAGGTTATGCCAAAAGTTATGCGAACACGATCGCACAGTCACAGATTATGTCCAAGAGATGTTACAGCAATTATGTATGGCAGAAAATCTGTTAGGAAATTAACAGGAATTGAAAGAGGGCGATTCTTAAATAGTTAAAGGGACTCTGTTGAAAAACAGAGGGGAGAGTTGTGGAAAGTATTAACAAAAGTGATGCGAACACGATCGCACACTGAGCAATATATCAAAGCATAGCGTAGATGTAGTTCTATTCGGAAATCAATAGGAATGAAAGAGCGCGATTCTAAAATGGTTAGGAACTCGAAACTGTTTGCCTGCGTTCGGCTACGCTTCGACATGTAGAAGGTAGGAGTAGTTGAAGCAATGTGAAAAGCTACGCAAACACGATCTTACCATGTGAAATAGCTCTCGGTGCTGTAGATGTTGTAAGATTATTATGTAGAATAATCCTGTTCGGAAAAAGATAGCAAATGAATGAGAGTGATTTCAAAACAATCTGGAATGGCTAACTGTTTTGATATGTAGACAGCAGGGTTAGAAGCTAGGTCAAGTTATGCAAACAAGATTGCACTATGTGATATAGTTCCTTGAATGCTGTGAAGGTGGTAGCATTATCTTGTGGTTAAAGTGTTTTTCGGAATTATACAGGAAATGAATGAGAGTGACAAGAACATTGCTTAAATTGCAGGTCAACCCCGAAATGATTTACAACGTTTTGATTTGCAGAGGGTGGGTTAGGGGAAGTTATGTCAAAAGTTAGGTGAACCCGATTGCATGTACTAACATGTATATCCATTTAGTGTTTACGTTGCAGCATTTATATATGTCAAAAATTCTGCTAGAATTTCTACAGAAATTGTGTAAAAAGTGATGCGAACACGATCGCAGGACATAAAGTAGCTCCAGGAGTGGTGTGTGTGTGTGTGTGTGTGTGTGTGTGTGTGTGTGTGTGTGTGTGTGTGTGTTTACAGAGAACGTTAGAATTTTTTTTTTTTTTTTTTTTTTTTGTGCGTAGCTGTAAAGGAGACAGATCTACACAAGTTGCCTTTCAGTTCGTGAGAGGAAAAGCTTTATGGTACCGAGCAATATGTTCGTGAGAGGAAAAGCTTTATGGTACCGAGCAATATGTTCCCTTCCATGCCGCTGTTGTACAATTCCACACAACAAATCTTTTTAAAAAGCACAGAAAACGTGAACTATGTAAATGACTGGATTCAATCTGAGGTGACTCACTGTGGAATATTGCTGCCGATGGACTGCAGTAACCTGGTAGCAAAGACTTCAAGAAATAGGACCCGACCCCCCCCCCCCCCCCCCCCCACAACAAACAAACAACAAAAAACAAAAAAACCAATAAATTCTTAGGGATAGTTTGGGTACAGAAAAAAAAGATGGTATACTACAAGCTTTTTACAGAAAAAAAACAACTGATGGTATGTGATGGTACGCTGGTTAAAGAAAGAAAAAAAAATGATAGCACATACTGAGCATATGCCTATATATATATATATGCCTATATATATATATATATATATATATATATATATACATAAACTAATAAATTCCAAGGATAAGTACTGAGCACCATTCCAGCAATTTACAGAGCAGCTTGGTGTTGCAGTGACTGCAAGAAATATTCAATTATAAACAAACTTGCTCTTATGTCTTAGATTGAAGAAATAGGGGGAGATAAGCATTCATATCTGCAGTGGTAGATAATTCTGCCTAACTAACAGTATGTGCTTGAGTGGGTAAATGGGGAAAAATAAAATAAATGCTTCTCAAAAGACATAAGAGCAAGCTTTGTTTATAATTGAATATTTCTTGCAGTCATTGCAACACCAAGCTGCTCTGTAAGTTGCTGGAATGGTGCTCGGTACTTATCCTTGGAATTTATTAGTTTATTGTAATTTAGTCCCTTGCAGATTCATTCCAAGAACTGGCCCTCAGCACTTGTGTCTTAAGAGGTTATCTTTTTATATTTTCTACTGTTCACAAGAAAATGTAGCTTGTTTTGCTCTTTCATGATTTTCTTTCGCTTCTTAGGTGGCACCTTTGG
Source organism: Conus canariensis (assembly GCA_033310375.1). Taxonomy (NCBI): domain Eukaryota; kingdom Metazoa; phylum Mollusca; class Gastropoda; order Neogastropoda; family Conidae; genus Conus; species Conus canariensis. Next base: position 34,023,892 of record CM065747.1, read on the forward strand.
TTGGTGTTTTTAAAACTCAACAAACATACTACGGTATTGCACACCAGCCTTTTCCTGGGATAGCATTCTTCTTAAAACCGAAAAGGCAGAGGAGTCAAATTACCACTTTCCACGGTCACTGAGGAGAAACAATCAGGTTTTGAAATATCGGTATCTGACCAGGAGTTATATGTTAGTGAGTTTCCTCCCCACTGGAGATTGCCTCCCCCTTGGAGACTGTAAGCTTGCTGAAAGCTATTTTGAGAAGCATTTATTTTATTTTTCCCCATTCACCCACTCAAGCACATACTGTTAGTTAGACAGAATTATCTACCACTGCAGATATGAATGCTTATCTCCCCCTATTTCTTCAATCTAAGACATAAGAGCAAGTTTGTTTATAACTGAATATATATATATATATATATATATATATATATATATATACGCATGGTAAGCATATGCCTATGATAAATAGATAGATAGATGGACAGACAGACAGATAGATAGATAATGCTGAACAATTTAGTAGTGGGGAAAAACAGGTGCAAAATAGCAAATCTTCCGTCATTATATGAATGATTTGGTAAGATTTTAACTTGTAAAGAAAAAAAGATAGAAAGAAAGAGAGATAGAGAGATTTGGCTAAATGACTAAAGAAACAGACAGACAGAAAGATTATTATTATTATTATTATTATGAACATTTATGACGCCTAATCAATTGAATGCCCTAGGCGTTTACAATATCACAACAGACATCAAATCACACAATATATAACAATCATACATGAGAAAAAGGCATCAAAATCCAAAGCAAGGACACAAACTCACAAGCATGCATACACGCAAACACACACTCACACAGACACGAACGCACACAAAGCAGACACTCGCATCACACATTGCAAACGTCGGGTCACAGGGAAGACGAAGTTACCTAGGAAACAGATGAGTTTTGAGAAGGCGCTTGAATGTGGGCAGTGAGGGTGAGTATCTGAGAGAGCGAGGCAATTGATTCCAGGTAGTTGGAGCTTGATAGGCAAAGGAACGTTGACCAAAGGTTTTAGTGCGAACAGTGGGGATACTGTAGATACGAGTGTCACATGAGGAACGTAAAGCTCGAGATGGGGTGTAAAGATGTAACAGGTGGGTGAGATACTCAGGACAGGAAGACTCGATAGATTTGAAGCAGAGAGAGGCAATCTTGTAGGATATTCTTAGCTGAACAGGGAGCCAGTGGAGAGAGCGGAGCAATGGAGTAACATGGTTATATTTAGAAGTGCGGAAGATGAGACGGGCAGCATGATTCTGAACTCTTTGAAGTTTGTTGATGAGATGAGAGGGAGAGCCAGACAAAAGAGCGTTACAGTAATCCAGGCGGGATAGAACAAATGCGCAGACAAGAGCTTTTGTTGTGTTTTCTGAGAGAAGATACATCGATACATACACAGACAGATAGACAGACATGCATACGTACACGCATGCACGTACATACATACATACATACATAAATACATGCATACAATGTCATAAGATACATACATATATATATGCATACATAGGATACATACATACATACGTACGTACGTACATGCAAATCCTAAATGATAAATACAATCCCCATAAGCAGCCAGCACCACACTACTCCAATAGGCATGGTTTGCTGCACCAGTTAGAAGGTTTGGTCACACGGAGGATCAAAAAGGGAGTTCAATGCCTGTTGTAGAATCGTTTCTTTTGTTTCATTTTTCATGTCGTTTCTTTCATTTCCAATAGTTCACAGGCTCTGAAGGACTTCTTCAGGGACCGTCTCTTATGTTCAAGAACGTCGTGATATCAAAACGACTCTTTCTGCCTCTGACTCCTCAGCGGAACAAGACTACGCCTTTGCCTGAGAGACATAGACTCCATATATGTTGCTCTCTTTCTACAAACAGGGAACTCCGAACGTGTGGAGGAATAAGTGGAAAAATAAACAGAAGAAAGAAAGAAAAACTCTGATTTCGAGCATGGAGCCTATCTCGGGTCAAAATATCTAAGAAAAACAAGAATTCTGTATGTTATTGAGGTGTAGAAACACAGTCATATTTCAACTGCCAACTCTCTCTCTCTCTCTCTTCTCCTTCTGCTCTCCATACACAGATGCGTGCGTGTGTGTGTGTGTGTGTGTGTGCGTGTGTGGGTGTGTGTGGACTGTAACAGGTTCTGTGGACCAGCCAGCACGGTCGACATCCCCACAGCTGGCATCCACGCAAGGTGCTCAGGGCCTTCGGAGAGGCTGTGGCCGAAACTGGCCAGCGCTTCGTTTCCCTCGTCCTCACGCTCCAGCAGGTGGCTCTGCTCAACAGGCAGCCAGAGCCACAATACCTGTTCCTGCAGGGTCCGCCAGGCTGCGGGAAAACCGTAGTCCTGGTTCTGAAGGCCCTGCAGTGGGCGAGGCGAGGTAAAAGGGTGATTGTTGTTAGTCAGTCTGTCAATACAGCCCTGACCATCTTGGTGGAGGAGCAGCTGGCCCGAATGCTGGGGACAGCAGCAGCACTGGCTGGAAGCATCCAACGTCACAGCTGTGACCTCGGTGATGTCAACAAAGATGTTTCCGGTCTTGTGCAGCCGCTCGGTGCTGGTCCTAATCCTGAGGCCTTCATCCTCTTTGATGAGGCTCCTAAAGACAGGTCAGTTTTTGACTTAGGTCACGTGTGTGTGAATGTGTGTGTGTGTGTGAATGTGTGTGTGTGTGTGTGTGTGTGTGGTGTGTGTGTGTGTGTGTGTGTGTGTGACGAAACAGAGCTGTTACAGGATGCCCCCTCCCCTCCTCTCCCAAATCGCCCCCTTCCGTTCCTTCACCCGCCTCCTGTACGCACCTCATCCCAGCTGGTCCAGATGAACACAAATAGACAACACACCTCATCCCAGCTGGTCCAGATGAACACAAATAGACAACACACCTCATTCCTGCTGGTCCAGATGAACACAAATAGACAACACACCTCATCCCAGCTGGTCCAGATGAACACAAATAGACAACACACCTCATCCCAGCTGGTCCAGATGAACACAAATAGACAACACACCTCATCCCAGCTGGTCCAGATGAACACAAATAGACAACACACCTCATCCCAGCTGGTCCAGATGAACACAAATAGACAACACACCTCATCCCAGCTGGTCCAGATGAACACAAATAGACAACACACCTCATCCCAGCTGGTCCAGATGAACACAAATAGACAACACACCTCATCCCAGCTGGTCCAGATGAACACAAATAGACAACACACCTCATCAAGATGATCCGTACACTATGTCAGATAACATATCCATCTATTCCACGTCCAGCAACCCCAAATAAAAACAACAATACATAAATCCACAGGATAACAAATAAAAGAATAATAAGTAAAATAAACTATAGCTGGTCCAGATGAACACAAATAGACAACACACCTCATCCCAGCTGGTCCAGATGAACACAAATAGACAACACACCTCATCCCAGCTGGTCCAGATGAACACAAATAGACAACACACCAATCAAGTATCGAATCCGTTCTCTTTGTTCGAGATATCATATCCATCTTTATTTGAACACGTTCAGCAACTCGCGCAAATGAAAAACAAACAAGTGAATAAATAAACACAGTGATAACAAATAAAGAATGAATGAATAAGTAAAATAAATATTAATGAAGAAAAAAAAAATATGATTATCATTTATGGCACTTTATCTTACATAGCCAAAAGCGCAAATAAATACAGAAAAGATTGAAGAAAACATAAACGAAACCAATAGGAAATGAAGAAAGGATGGAACTAATTAAAAAAAAAGTAAAGACAGAAATGAACAAGTTAATTATTTAATTGATATCAGGCTGGTATGTTTTTTAGACCTTCATCTATACACGCACTGAATGGGAACAATAAAAAAAATCAAAAGAGAGATAACTATAGACGTCGCTCATGACATAGGCAGCGAACAGTTGTTTCCCTTATTTTACCGGACTACCTCTCTATTCAACTCGTGTGCGTTGTTACATGCGCGATGTTGTTTTCTGTATCCAGAATAGTACAGTGCACTGGGCTGTGTTATATTGTGTTTTATGTCAAAATAGTGTTAATTCATGTTACTCTTTTATAATATTGCAATGTGTTGTATTTTCAGTGTAATGTGTTGTTGTCAAAAGTTTCTGTGAGCAGAACTTGGGCCATTCTCCCCAGGCAAACTGGCAAATTTCTCTGGTGCCGCCATTTATCATACCAGCATGGATGTAGGGGTTCAGTTTTTAGTACAGTTTTTGCCCCCAGCACCCGATCCTAATTCTCCGAGGACATTTTTTTTTTTTTAATCGACATTTGAGACTCAAAAATGTTATCTTCAGTTGCTGAATCCAAAGAACATTCCAAGCATTTGACAGAATTCGCCGATAATTATTTGTCACAAAGATACATTAGATTTGCAAGATTCTAACGTTAGTGAAAACTCGTTCTCCTCATCACCATTTGCCCATGTGCACCTTTCCCCCGCCCCCCCCCCCCCCCCTCCCCCGAAACTCCACCCCACCCCTCTTCCTCCCATAGCATGCACTCTTCTCTCCCCCATCCTCCCCACACAGAATCAGAATGAAACATCACAACTGGTTATTACAGTGGAGGGCTCAAGGCTTCATACAAACATATGACGGACAGCTGGCATCCCTTCTCTCATTACACCGCTCCACACACACACACACACACACACACACACACACACACACACACACACACACACACACACACACGCACATTTTTCGCGATTGCTATGTAATATCACTAAAATCTGTGCGAAGACGGCGAACAGACTATTCTATTGTAAGACACCATTCGTTAGAGCTATTTTCCAGAGAAACAGGCGTGCCCAATACTGTTCAATGCATTCATTAGTTACCTTCCAACTTACGTGCAGACAACGATTCTTCTACTTTGATCACAAACGACGTCACCAAATTTCCATGTCTGTTAAATGCACATGACATAATAGTTCTCTTTATCTACAAAGCTTGCTTACAAAATAAATGAAACTGTATTTGTACAGCCCTGAATGGGGATTTCAAAATCAGTTTTACCGAAATATGATCCTAGAATACCCCATTGCATTCAGATATCGGTCAAATATCATACAGATCACAAACCAGTACAAATTTTGTGAGATTATTTTCCGTAAAATGGCACTAGTGTTCAAGAGCATTTTGTAAAGTAAGCAGACAAAGCACTGCACACCCTGAGATGAACAAGAAAAGGTTCAAAACTGAAATCAGACGTAATGATTCACCTCGGCAATATGCTAATCACACCAGTGTCCATTCATTGGAGCTGACATGTGGTTCCCTTCTACAGAGCTCGACATGAGCAGCGCAACTCTCGTATTCCAACCCTGCTCTACCGAGTTTATCTTTAGCACCATCACCACCACCATCATCACTTCCACCCCATCCCACCTTCCTCCCCCCTCCCACCTCCCCCCTACACACACATGCAAACACACACTAGTCTGCAAGTTTAAATGCCTGCTTAAAATGCAGTGTATCTTACTGCCTCAGTGGAACATGGTTGATGCCCAGTCAGGTTACAAACTGTACGCAACTGAGTTTCTGGTTGCACACAACAAAAGCAAACAGATCACACCTCTAACAGACATCTGAAAGCATGCTTTGAAGTATAGAAATATGTGACACTTCATTGCTAGAATGTATCCGAAATGTTCCACATAAAATGAAAATGATTTTATCTAGAGGGAACAAAACATGCCATGAAAAAGGAATTAGATTCTAAATAATCAGATATCATTAAACAATAAAAAGGCGGCGCTAACATTTTGAACGAAGACATCAAGTCAGTAGACATCGCTACAGTGGTCACGATCCACAAAAAAGAAGAGATACATGGACATTACCGATGGAGTCAGAAAAATCGTCAGCAGACATATTCTCTGTGGTCTGGACAACTACTCCATCAAGACATACCAGACCCAGACTTGTGCAAACAATGCTCAAGTGACATGCTCTGCTGTGACGCTCTACAAAGCTTTGCTACAAAATATGTCCATGATTCCATGAATATGAAACGAGTGTAATGGTCCGTATACGGCGTCAGTATAAACTGTGGTTCGAGCAAAATATGTGGTCTCTGTTAGTATAATTTGTTATTAACATGCTGTGCCTATAGTTCATGACAGTGAAACTGTAGGTCACACACACACACATACACACATGCACGCGTGCGCACGCATGCACTCACGCACATAGGAGTACAACACACACACACACACACACACACACTGCACACACACACACACACACACACACACACACACACATGCACACGCGCGCGCACATGCACACACATGCATGCACGCAAGCATACACACATATCTTTTTTTAAAGCAAACTTCATATCAGATTGTTGATAAAAATGTACAGATGCTGAATATTTTCTCATAGTCTTCACTGTGATATAAGGAATTTGGTAAGTGACAATCTTTTTAACAAATTATTGAAACAACAACAAAGACCAGAAAAGCGTTGGCTTGATACATTCGTGATCCCATACATATAACATGTCCGACAATCAAATCCTTCTTGTTTGTAGGTTAAAGCAGAATGCTTTCCAAGCCGATTTCAGTAAATTGGAATGTGTTTGAGGATCAGTCGGAAACTTACCCCATAGCTCTTTTTTTTTTTTTATTGTGTTTATTTCATGTTTACCCCATAGCTCTTTTTCATTGTCTTTATTTCATGGTTTACCCCATAGCTCTTTTTCAATTGTCTTTATTTCATGGTTTACCCATAGCTCTTTTTCATTGTCTTATTTCATGGTTTACCCTAGCTCTTTTCAATTGTCTTTATTTCATGGTTTACCCCATAGCTCTTTTTCATTGTCTTTATTCCATGGTTTACCCCATAGCTCTTTTTCAATTGTCTTTATTTCATGGAAGATCATCAGCCTCGCTTCATTAGAATCTTTCTTTTTAAATCAAAATACTTCAGCGGTTTTAAATACAACTCGCACTTTCCCTCTCTTGTTTCATACATTGTTTCAATCACTTCGCTTAAATTCTGCCCAATGCTTATGATTTTCTTCCACGTCTTTTTGTTGAATCTTTTATTATTTATGGTAAACATACTTATTTGTCCTTAAATATTCTTGCACATATACATCAACAAGCACCTCCCCCCCCCCCCCCCCCAACATTGTCACCCAACTACCTCCTCCATCGCCCCACACCCATCCCTCTCTCATCTACATTTGAATATATGACAATGCATCCATCCTCACAATTTTCACTTTTTCACGCACACACACGCACGCTGATAACCACACTCACAAGCACGCATGCATGCGCGCCACACACACACACACACACACACACACACACACACACACACACACACACACACACACACACACACACACACACACACACTAAAACGGTCACAGGGGAAAAGTCACCGACATAGACAGTGAGACCAGCAGTAACAGACACAATTTGGACATATCCCTGACGTCTTCCAAGCCGAGATATGTTTTAGTAGTTACCAAAGTAGTTTCAATCGCCAGTTAATTTTGTAAATCATCTGAAACAGAGAAAATAGGAAAGACAGAAATTAAAACGGCTTTGTTATTTATATGCCTTTCATGGTCGTTTATTAAGGATTGAGTGGATGCTCCAAAGTGGATGGTGTACCAGTGTACGTGTGTGCGAGTGTGTGCGCGCGCGTGTAAGTGTGTGTGCGCTCACGTGTGTGTGTGTGTGTGTGTGTGTGTGTGTGTGTGTGTGTGTGTGTGTGTGTGTGTGTGAGAGAGTTCTGTTTGTTTTTTTTTTTAGATGGCTTTCACGGTCATTTATAAGGGAATGATTGGGAGGTGAAGAGGAAGAGAAAGAAGAGAGGACAGAGACAGACACAGACAGACGAAGCAGAAAGAGAGACTCACAGAGAGTCAAGTCTCAACCGAATGAATATTGGAGAAAACTAATGATTAAGCCCCCTACTGTTATATCACTATTACTCACTACCTGCTGCTGCCGATATCATTATACTATACTGATAATACCTCAATTGTTTTGCTGCTCTGCTACTAGTATCATACTGACGTCTTACTATACTACTACCTGCTGCTTGTCCTTACTACTACCTCTACTACCACACCAACTACCACTACTAGCTTGACTACTCCACCCACACTACCTACTTCACACACCACCACTACTAAACTACTACTACACATCTACTCTACCACCCACCACTACTACTACTACTACTACTCACTATACACTACCACCACCACTACTACACTACTACACCTACTACATACTACTACACCACCACCACACCACCACCACCACCACTACTACCAACTACTACTACTACTACCACCACACCACCACTACTACACTCACCAACCACCACCACCACTACTACACTACTACTACCTACTACACCACCACACTACTACACTACTACACTACTACACCACCACCACACTACACTACTACACTACTACCACACTACACACTACCACTACTACCACTACACTACTACACCACCTACCACCACACCACCACCACTACTACACTACTACAACACTACTACACCACCACCACCACCACCACTACCACCACTACTACAACTACTACTACTACTACCACTACCACCACCACCACCACCACTACTACCACCACCACACTACTACAACTACTACTACCACCCACCACCACCACTACACAACTACTACTACTACTACACTACTACACACTACCACCCACCCACCACCACACACACTACTACACTACTACTACCACCACCACACCACAACTACTACTACTACTACTACTACTACTACACACCACCACCACCACCACACCACTACTACTACTACCACCACCACCACACACAACACTACTACACTACCACTACTACTACTACTACCACCACCACCACCACACACCACTACTACTATACTACCACCACCACCACTCCCACTACAACTACACTACTACTACTACCACTAACAACACACTACTACACTACCACCACCACCCACACCACACAACACACACTACACCACCACAACACCTACTACTCACCACCACCACTACTACTAACTACTACTACCACCACCACCACCACCACTACAACTACTACACTACTACCACACTACTACACTACCACCACCACCACCACCACACCACTACTACTACTACTACCACCACCACCACCACTACTACAACACAACACCACTACTACAACTACTACCACCCACCACCACCCACTACTACTACCACCACCACCACCACCACCACTACTACTACTGCTCTGCTGCTACTGCTACACTACTACTACTACTACTACTACCACTACTACTACTACTACTACCACTACTGCTACTCGTGCTACTACTACTACTATCTACTACCACCACCACCACCACCACCACCATGCTATTCCAATACACAAGGAGAAGGCGGAATATTGTGAAGCTGTGCTATAAATGCGCTGCTCATATTTCAGATCTAAATGGAGAATTGAAAGAGAAAAGCAGAGGAAACTACTGCTGGTACTGCCCCTCTACTGCTACCACAGCTGCTGCTGTGCTACGCTACTGCTACTGCTAGCTAATATTGCAACTACTTCAGTAATAGCACTGTGTATGAATAATTAAAATGAAGACATGTGACTATAGACTGTGTGCTGTAGATCTATAGATCCCATTTTAGATCCACACGGAGTTTACGGGACCTACACCTGACTTTGTATCCTGTGTCACAGTGTCAAGTTCATCCAGTGGCTGACCGCTGTCCAGCACCGACTGCCCTCAGTCCGTGTGTGGGCAGCGTCAGTGTGGACAGTGGACAACGACCCCACACGTCCCCCTCCGTCCTGGCTGGAGATCTGCACGCTCACCGAACCTCTTCGGTCTCCGCCTGCAGTCACCAGCCAGGTAGAGAGGAGAGGTCCGATAGATGGCTACTACATCCCCCGGTACAGCGCCCCAGCACTGCTTCTCCCCACAGAGGGACCACCAGTCCGGGAGCCGAGTCACGATCGTCAGGCAGGTCACAGTGGGGACGGGCCCTGGGAGTGCTCTGTGTGCCGACACCATTGGTCACCTCCTGACCCACGAACTGAGTGTGGGACAGCCAGGTAGGAACTGTTCTGTCTCATATCATCATCATCATCATCATCATCATTACCATCAGCAGCAGCAGCAGCAGCAACAGCAGCATGATCATGCTGGTGATGACAACTAATTTAGATCTAATTCTGTACAATGTACAAATCCTGACAGAGAAATAGATCTGGATCTCCGCCTGATTCACATTTATTGCTTGTACACAGTGGCTGGTTCTGTGTGCGTGTGTCTGTCTGTCTGTTTGTCTGTCTGTTTGGTTGGCTGTCTA
>CM065747.1:34046807-34059307 GCA_033310375.1 Conus canariensis
TTGGATAGAGCAGGTTTCTTGGTTTTTATTTAGTGCTTTATAAAAAGACATAAATGTTTTTATCTGGAGAGACAGAGACAGACATGCAGACAAGAAAAGGCAGCGAGGAGCGCCGAAGTTCGCCTTGACCTTAACAGCAAGGCCTAAACCGAAACGTTGCAGATTTTTTTTTTTTTTTCTTTTTCTGGACAACATCCGTCGTCTGGCACGTCGTGGTGGTGTCAAACGTATTTCAGGCCTCATCTACGAGGAGACCCGTGGTGTGCTCAAAGTGTTTTTTGGAGAACGTTATCCGTGATGCCGTCACCTACACCGAGCACGCCAAGAGAAAGACTGTCACGGCTATGGACGTCATCTACGCCTTGAAACGCCAGGGCCGCACACCGTACGGCTTTGGTGGTTAGACGCTCGCCGTCGGCAGCCCTTCTAGCAGTCTCTTCACGAAAGGAAAAAACAAAACAAAACAAAACAAAAAAAGCCCTTTTCAGGACTACCACTACTTCCCAAGTGTGCTGGGCATTTTCGTTCCAGAGTTGGCTGGCTGTGTGTGTGTGTGTGTGTGTGTGTGTGTGTGTGTGTGTGTGTGTGTGTGTGTGTGTGTTGTGTGAATGTGTGTGTGTGTGTGTGTGTGTGTCGCGCGCGCGCGCGTGTTGTGTGTGTGTGTGTGTGTGTGTGTGTGTGTGTGTGTGTGTGTGTGTGTGTGTGTGCGTGTGGTGTGTGCACACTAATATCTGTCAACATCATGTAACTGTGAACAGTTCCCAGATCAGGTTTTGTTGTTGTTGTTGTTGATGATGATGACGATGTTGTTTTAAGTCAGTTTACCTTGCTGTTTCTGTTTAATGATAGGCTGTGCATCCTGTGTCTGTCTGTCCAGTGATGTAACTCTGTGCATGACACTGACCACCTCGTGTCTGTCCTGTGTGGACACCTTTCCATCCCCTGGCTGCCCAGTGTTGATACTGTTCATGCTGAGTCTGTCCCGTGTTGAAGACTACTGTGTAGCCTGGTGTCAGTCTCGTGTGTACCAACACCTTCGGCCCATGCGGCCAGTCTGTGCTGTCAGTGCCAAAAAGTCGGTCAGGCGGCAGTCAGCACGACACTGACGAAACCGTTCTTGGCAATGATGTGTACTACCCGAGTCTTTTCTTTTCTTTTTTCTGTCCTTTCTTTTCCTTTTTCTTTCTTTTTCTTTTTAAATTCCACAGTACAATAATATGTAAAAGGACGAATAGGCACACACACACACACACACACACACACACACACACACACACACACACACACACACAGAGAGAGAGAGAGAGAGAGAGAGAGAGAGAGAGAGAGAGAGAGAGAGAGAGAGAGCGAGACCATAGACCATATATTTACACTTTATTCTTTGATTCAGAAACATCTACTCTGCAAATCGAAGCTCTACATTGCATTTGTAGATTTCAAGAAGGCCTTTGACTCGGTAAATCGGAATATTCTGTGGAATGTACTCCGTAAAAGTGGTGTTAATAATAAATTGTACATGGCTATTAGAGGGGTCTACAACTCAGTGCTTGCAAGTGTGCGTGTGAAGAGTGAGTATTCAGATTATTTTGATTGTCCAAATGGAGTAAAACAAGGATGCTTGTTGAGTCCACAGTTGTTTTCTTTTTTCATAAACGAACTGGCGGTGGAATTGTTCCGCAAAGGAAGACATGGTATCCAGATGATACCTTGAGCAGTTGAATTAGTTTTACTACTGTATGCTGATGATGTTGTTCTTTTGTCTGGGATAGTTGTAGGTTTGCAAAACCAACTAAATGTATTGAAAGAAGAAGCAGACCGCTTAGGTTTATCAGTTAACTTGGATAAGACGAATATAGTGGTCTTCAGAATGGGTGGCCACCTACCAGTGTATGAAAAATGGTCTTGTGGAAATGCAGATGTTCAAGTAGTTAATTCATATAAATATCTTGGAATGATATTTTCAAGAAAATTAACTTTCCGTTACGCATGGGAAGAATCTCTGAGAAAAGGGAAAAAAGGTACTATTGAAATTATGAAATCCCTGAGAAAACTGAATTGTACAGACTGTGGTATATTTTGGAAAATGTTTGATACACAGATAAAACCTCTTCTTACTTATGCAGCTGAAATTTGGGGCTTACATGAAAATTCGCAGATGGAAAAAGTACATACGTATGCTATGAAGCGTTTCCTTCAAGTACCTATTCATTCATCCAACACCGTCTTATATGGAGAAATGGGCAGATACCCTTTGTATATAAGTACATTTGTGAAATGTATTAAGTACTGGTTGAAGATCTTGAAGCTACCCCAGTCCCGTTTGAGCAGGCAAGCCTGATATGATGCTTCTAGAAATGGAAAAAGGTAAAGAAAACTGGGCTCATAAAGTAAAGAAAGTCCTTTCAGAACAGGGTTTTGGAATAGTGTGGATGACCCAGGAAGTAGGAAATGAGCAACAGTTCATCACGAAATTCAAAGACAGGCTTATTTGTTCTTTTAAACAGAACTGGCACTCAGATATGGAAAGTAAAGAAAAATATCGTTGGTTTTTCTCATTTAAGAATGTGTTTTATTCTGAAAAGTTTCTCAATGTCATAACAGATAAATGGCACAGAATAAATTACGCAAGATTTAGGTTGAGAACTTTAGGTTTTAATGCGAACAAAAGATAGTTTGAATGTGAAACATCCACAGAATCTCCTTGTCCTGCATGTAGACATATTATTGATGACGAAGAACACTTTCTGTTCCACTGTACTGCTTATAATGAAGTGCGGACAAATTGTTCATTTTTCCAGTTAGATATAGCCAAAAGACAAAATGTCGCTGGCGTGTTATCATCAGATGATGAACTTGTAATAAAATCAGTTGCGAAATTCATCGCGGAAGCATTGAAAATTAGGCAGATGAAGGATAGTGAAACTGAAGATAATACATTATAAGAGATATCTGAATGAATATTATCATTCATCGTATGTTGAAGAGATCAGTAAGATACAATGTCATCATTTGATTGAGTGGATGGTCGAGTCAGTCATAAGTTGTTGTTTTTTTTTGTTTGTTGTTTTTTTTTCATGTTGAAGAGATCAGTAAAATACAATGTCATCATTTGATTGAGTGGATGGTCGAGTCAGTCTTAAGGGGGTTTTTTTTGTTTGTTTTTTGTTGTTTTGTTGTTGTTTTTTTAACCTTACTGCATTACTCCTGTGCGTGAGGTGAGGACATAACGAAATGTTACGAATTTATTTGTTTTTGTTAACTTTGGATTTGATACACACTAGGAATGAAAGTGTACTATTTGTTTGCAGGAAAGGAAGAGGGAAATGTTTTTGTTCTGTTACCTCTCCCCCTTGTCAAAAGACCTCTTTGGTAATGACAATAAAATATTAAAGTGTCAAAGTGTCAAAGTGTCTCATTTATTTTTCTTTTCTCTCTGGCTTCGTTCTGTTCTTTCTTTCTTTTTGTACTCCCAGTTTTTATAGAACAGGGAGTACTTTAGAATGGGAACGAAGAAATGCTCTGTGTATGTGTGTGTGTGTGTGTGTGTGTGTGTGTGTGTGTGTGTGTGTGTGTGTGTGTGTGTGTGTGTGCGTGTGTTCGTTCGTTCTTTAGTTTTACGTCTGTTCACCCTTAAGTGATATTAGACGGGACAGGAGGGGGGGGGGGGGGGGGGGGAATAGGAGAAATAAAGGTATGAAAGAAGAGATTGTTTATGCATGCGTTGATATTGTTTAGAGAGTGTGTGGTAGTAAAGATTATGTGTTTTTCCTACATACCTACACCTACAATTCTATATAATGAGCAAGCTTTATATGGGGTATGAATTGTTGAAAATGACAGAATTAGTAGAAAGGAAGTGAGGTTTACCATCTATATCAAACGCGACTTAACAATTAACAGAAGATTAGTATAACAACAATTGAATCGAACAATAAATTAACTATTCAAAGGAAAAGACCAATAGGACTAAGGTGTAAAACTTCTGAAAAACATTTAAGAAGATGGAAGTCATTTAACACTTCCTGAACAGTTAATGGTATTTGACGAGTCAGTAAATCCCCTGTAGTTTTCGTCATTAATTCTTTGATACTAGGACAGTGTAAAATCAGATGGCTAATGGAAATTTGATTTCCACATACACATTTAATATCTTTAGAAAACTTTGTTTTAAAGGCATTTAAACGAATTTTGAACATCAGAGAACTAATATGCCTTGAACTTGTATCAGATATGTGATTTAAAATTAATTTGGAATTTATTGTGCTCACGCTTTTTATACAGTTGTGTGAATATTGGCTATCTGATGTCTTCAGCATGGTATCAAACTAATCTCTCGCTAGTTTTTCAATGTGATTATAATACTCGTGCAGATCTAGATTTATGTTAATTAGAATTGCCCCTTCAGTATTACGTCCTGCATTTTTAGCTGCTCTGTCAACCAGTTCATTGGCATATATTCCGCAATGGGAAGGAACCCAGTAAAAAGTCACACTAATGTCTTTAAATGCCAATTGATGAATTACATGTCTGATTTCTAGTATCATTTCAAGACGTTTTTTGGCATTTTGATGTTTGATTGCTTGTAATGCCGATTTAGAATCTACACAGAGTAAAATTTTACAACTATTCATAGGTAACTCCTCAATATGCTGTAAAGCCATTAAAATAGCTAACAACTCTGCAGTAAAAACTGAATAGTGATTACCTATATGATATTGTTTGACTGTTTTCATAGTAGGAATTACAAATGCTGAACCTGCATTGCCATTAAGTACAGATCCATCTGTGAATATTTTAATGTAATCACTATAGTAATTTTCCATGTGATCATTAACTAAATTTTTCAGAACGTTTGGAGATTGACTTTTGCTCAATTCTGTATGATCAATATCAAAAGTAGGTTTAATTTGTTCCCAAGATGGTACAGGTAAAAAAGATGGCTTAATTGCTATTTTTTTACTTTTTAATTCTGTAGAATTAATCATGTCGGAGACAAACGAATTAATTGGTTGCAAACAGTGTATTGTCTTAGCCCTGTTAACAAAGTCATGCTTAGAATTCATCTTTGTTTCTTCATTACAGAATGAGTTATGTGCAAAGGATTTTAATACAAACTTAGCTGCAGAGATTTTCCTATGTTCATCAAGAGGAAGAACTCCTGCTTCTTTATATGACCCAAGATTGTAAGCATGAGTCGGCACTCCTAGTGCCAGTTTAAAGGCTTTACAATCTATACTTTGTAGCTTGTTTAACAAATGTTTTGGTGCACTAATAATAATAATAATAATGTATAATACTTATATAGCGCATTTCTTGTTACACAACTCAATGCGCTTACATCCACCATTTGCACTTATTCATCAACACTCGTTTACACAACGGGCTGCCTACCTGGGTAGTGCCGACTGAAGAGCTGCCAGCTGGCGCTTCATTCAGTCGTTTCCCGTGTCATCCAGTCAATATCGTTCACTCAGTTTTCTTTACTTCCTTCATTCTTTTTTTTTTTCCATTTCTTACGCAGGGTGCATGCTGTGTGTAACGTGTCATCCATACCAACGGCCAAACTGGCCTACTCTTCCGAAAGTTGGTGATGGGATTTTACTAAAGAAAGATTCCTGGCCGTAGGTTAAACGCGAACGAACTAAGGAATTAGCAAGACATAAAGTGGTTTTGTGTCCTGACCCCATCGCTGTTTACTAATAATTTTGAGAAAATTTAAAGCTTTTCTGGCTTTATTTAATATATAGTCTATATGTTGATTCCACGTAAGTTTGGATGATAAATATACACCTAGAAACCTTACGCTTTGCGAATAATTAATGACACTGCCACCAATAGTGAAATCAGGCAGTTTTTCTGGGTTATGCCCCGAATTAAAAAGTACCATATGTGTTTTTTCTAATGATAAAGAAAGTCCATTTTCCTTCATAAATATATCAATTTTATTTAGTTCGCGTTGGTACACTTTTTTGGTATAGTTAAGTGCTCTAATTGGAGTTTTACGCTTCATGTGTGCGTGTGTGTGTGTGTGTGTGTGTGTGTGTGTGTGTGTGTGTGTGTGTGTGTGTGTGTGTGTGTCCGTCCGTCCGTCCGTCTGTGGTCAAAATGTGTTCCTCTCACACCCTCCACCACATGCAGAAGAGGACCGAGAGCCTCCGCAGCACAGCCAGTAACACTGGCTTGGAGATCAACGCGGAGAAGACAAAGACCATGAGAGCCAACACAAGCCAGGCTGAAGCAATTCGCCTAGGGGAACAACAGATAGAAGATGTTGAGAAATTTACCTACCTAGGAAGCATCGTCAACAAGACAGGAGGTACTGATGATGACATCAGGGCCAGAATAACCAAGGCAAGATTTGCTTTCACCACCCTCAAGCCCATCTGGAGGAGCGCAAACGTCCATCTTCACACCAAACTGAGACTGTTCAACACCAACGTGAGACCTGTGCTGCTGTATGGCTCGGAGACCTGGAGACTCACCAAAGGGCTGGAGCACAAGTTGCAGGTCTTCATCAACACATGCCTGCGGCGGATCCTCCGCATCAGGTGGCCTGACAGAATTGCAAATGAGGAGCTATGGCGCCGGACAAATCAGAGACCAATCGGAGACACCATCAGAATCCGAAAGTGGAAGTGGATCGGACACATCCTACGCCGAGGCCCGGACAACACCACACGGCAGGCACTGGACTGGAACCCTCAAGGAAAGAGAAAGCGAGGCCGCCCAGTGACAACTTGGCGTAGGACGCTGGACAGTGAGCTGAGTACCATCAAGCTGTCCTGGGGTGAGGCAAAGCGGGCAGCCCAAGACCGCACACGTTGGAAATCTGCAGTGAAGGCCCTATGCTCCCGTTGGAGCAAAGAGGATGAAGTCAGTAAGTCAAGTAAGTCGCTCCAGACAAAACTACTGGGCTGATCTTTCTGAAAATTAGCAGGTATGTTCGTTATGGGTCACGGATGATGTCCGATGTTTTAGTTTACCGCTATAGCCGTTACTAACGGCTGTAACGGCCTGCAACGTTTTTTCTTCTTTATGGAATATCTTAATGTGCCAAGGACATCCACGCTGTTGGTTCGGATGAGGAATTTGCACAGGCCCTCGATGCCAGGCGCCTGAAACTCAACCTGCCACGAGCAAACGAAACTGAAGATTGGGAGAAACTGGATGCAAAAATCGTCCAAAGACTCGATGCACTGATAGGAAAAAGCACCCTGGAACACAAACTAGCCACATATGGGGACATTGTGTATGCCACATGTAGAGACGCCTATGGAGCAAAACTACCCAAAGAGAAAACACCTCCAAAGAAATCCAGACGCCAAGAAAAGATGGACAAGATCAGGGTCCAAAAGAAAAACCTCAAGATGCAAATGAAGACCGCACTGCCAGCTGAAAAACAAGGCTTGGAAAAACTGTGGAAAGACCTGAAAGAAAAACACAGTGCCCTCAGCAAAGCAGAATCTGCGAGGAAGAGGAAGAGCAAAAAGAAGAAGACACAAGAGCGCTTCTTCAGAGACCCCTTCCAGTTTGCCAGAACACTGTTTGAGCAGCCAAAATCTGGGACCCTAAGTGTGGACAAAGGAGTTCTTGAGCAGCATCTGAGGAAAACATACTCTGACCCACAGAGCAAAGCACCACTCGACATTCAAGGTCTGGTGTGGCCAACCAACCCTGAGGAACAGTTCAATGGCAAGCCTCCAACGTTGGCGGAAATCAAGAAGGTGGTCGACAAAGCCAGAGCCAAATCATCACCAGGGCCAAACGGAATACCTTACCAGCTTTACAAGAAATGTCCCAAGGTGCTGGAGTGGCTCCACAGGCTGCTGCGATCGGCTTGGAGAAACCAGAAGATCAGCGGCCAGTGGATGACGGCAGATGGTGTGTACATCCCCAAAGAGCAAAACTCAAGTGACATTAGCCAGTTCAGGCCAATATCACTACTGAACGTCGAAGGGAAAATCTTCTTCTCTGTCATGGCAGCAAGGCTGACCAAGTACCTGATGGAAAACAAGTACTTGGATGTGTCAGTCCAGAAAGGTGGCATCCCAGGCGTGGCGGGCTGTGTAGAACACGCCACAATGATCTGGGACGCAATCCAAAAAGCAAAAACAGAAAAGAGAGACCTGGACGTAGTGTGGCTTGATCTGGCAAACGCATATGGATCTGTGCCCCATGAGATGATACAGTTGGCTCTTGAGATGTACCATGTGCCAAAGAACATCCGCGACATGCTCAAGAAGTACTTCAATGGCTTCTCAATGCGGTTCTCTACCAAGGAGTACACAACAGACTGGATCAACTTGGAAGTGGGTATTGCAATGGGCTGTGCAATTTCCCCAATACTGTTCGTGCTGGCAATGGAACTCATCTTGAAAGCAGCAACAAACAATGCGAGACAAACAGACCTTGGCGATGGATACAAGATGCCTCCTCTCAAGGCCTTCATGGATGACACTACAGTGATTTCATCCAGAGAAGACGAGACACGTCATGTGCTGGAGAGGCTGGACGACATAGTTGCCTCATCCAGAATGAAGTTCAAGCCAAAGAAATCACGGAGTCTCTCACTGAGGAAAGGAAAAGTGGCCGGATCTGTGGTCTTCAGTGTTGCCAACCAGGCCATTCCAACAGTCACAGAAGAACCAGTCAAGAGCCTTGGAAGATGGTATGATGATACGCTGAAAGACACACAAAGAGCAAAAGAAACCAAGCAGATGGCGGAGGAAGGCTTGGAGACCATTGACCAGTGTGGGCTCCCTGGCAAATACAAGGTCTGGTGTCTGCAGTTCATGCTGATACCAAAGCTGCTATGGCCTCTGATGATATACGACATCTGCACCAGCATAGTGGAGGCAATGGAAGCCAAAACCAACAAGTTCACAAGGAAATGGCTTGGTGTCCCACCCTGTCTGACTGACATAGCGCTGTACTGTCGCCAAGCAAAGCTGAAACTACCCCTGAAATCCATCCTGGAGGAATACAAAGCAGGGAAGATCAGACTTCAAAGCATGCTGGAGGACTCAGGAGACAAGGTGATAGAAGCAATTAAGCCCCAGCTGAAGACAGGCAGAAAATGGAAAGTTCAAGAGGCGATGGATTCTGCAAAAGAAAGTCTCAAGATCAGAGAAATAACAGGACACACACAGACCAACAGACAGGGACTGGGGGTGACCAAAACTGAATGGTGGTCAAAGGCCAAAGGAAAAGCCAAAAGAGACATGATGATTCAGGAGATGAGAAAAGAAGAAGACCAAAAAAGACTCCAAAAAGCAGTCCAGCAGAGCCAGCAAGGGCAATGGACAACGTGGGAGAATGCACTCCAAAGAAGTCTCACTTGGAATGACATTTGGCACATGGCCCCTCTCAGGATCAGCTTCATTCTCAGATCTGCATATGACCTTCTGCCCTCAAATGCAAACCTGGTGAAGTGGGGGAAAACAGACGATCCTGCATGCCCCCTCTGCCATGAAAAACAAACAGTGGAGCATGTCCTAAGCTCATGTAAAGTAGCCCTGGCTCAAGGAAGGTACACATGGAGGCACAACCAAGTGCTCAAAGAAATTGTACAAGTAGTCTGGGCTAGTACCAACACCACAAAAGGGAAAATCAGGACTCCAAAAGCACCCGCAACATTCTTCACGGCAGGAGGCAGCAAATCATGGCCAAGAACAACAGTGCCACTCGAAACATGCAGGCAGAGTCTGCTGGACGGGGCAGATGACTGGGAGTGCACTGCAGACCTCCCAGAATGGAAGAGTCACCCAGAGATCATCAGCAAGAGTGGCATGAGACCAGACATAGTAGTCCACTCTAAGTCAACCAAGCAGCTGATCATGATCGAGCTCACGGTGCCATATGAGAACAGAATGGAGGCAGCTCAAATCTACAAGACTGAAAAGTATGCTGATCTGGCAAACAGCCTGAGGAGAGAAGGCTATCAGGTCAAAGTCCTCACTGCAGAAATTGGAGCTAGGGGGTTTGTAGGAACGTCTGCATACAGCCTCATGAAACAGCTCTCAGTTGCAGGGAAGGAAAAAACCAGAGCCCTGAAAGCAATGGCAGAAGCGGCAGAGAGGTGTTCAAGCTGGATCTGGTCAAGGAGGAACAAAAGTGAACTTCATAAGGCTTAATTTCCCTACAAATATCAGGTGTCCCTGTGGCTCAGTGGTTAAAGCGCGAGTCATTAAGTGGAAAATGAGCATGTCCAGAGGGTCATGGGTTCGAATCCCAGCCATGGCTCGTCCCAAGATGGGAAAAAAAGGGGCAGCAGAGGGACATCCGGAGTCATGAACCGGGTGTGGCCCAACCCCCCTAGAGTGTCAGGAGATAAGGGCCGAAACACTTGCTTGAAGGGGCTTCTCTTCTGAGGACTCTCTGCTGCCACGCTCTCCACGAGTTTCTTTCTACTCTCAGAAAGTACGCGGCCGATCTTTCTGAAAATGTGTAGGTATGTTCGTTATTGGTCACGAATAATGCCTGATGTTTTACTTTACCGTTATAGCCGTTACTAACGGCTGTAACGGCCTGTAATGGTTTTTCTTCTTTATGGAATATCTCAGAAAGTACTTGGCCGATCTTTATGAAAAATAGCAGGTATGTTCATTATGGGTCACGGATGATGCCCGATGTTTTAGTTTACCGTTATAGCCGTTACTAACGGCTGAAACGGCCTGTAACGGTTTTTCTTCTTTATGGAATATCTCAGAAAGTACTTGGCCGATCTTTGTGAAAATTAGCAGGTATGTTCATTATGGGTCACGAATAATGCCTGGTATTAGTTTACTGTTACATCCGTTACTAACGGCTGTAACGGCCTGTAACGGTTTTTCTTCTTCATGGAATATCTCAGAAAGTACTTGGCCAATCTTTGTGAAAATTAGCAGGTATGTTCATTATGGGTCACGGATGATGCCCGATGTTTTAGTTTACCGTTATAGCCGTTACTAACGGCTATAACGACTCACAACGGTTTTTCTTCTTTACGGAATATGCCCGATGTTTTAGTGTACCGTTATAGCCGTTACTAACGGCTATAACTGCCCATAACGGTTTTTCTTCTTTGTAAAATATCTCAGAAAGTACTTGGCCGATCTTTCTGAAAATGTGTAGGTATGTTCATTATGGGTCACGGATGATGCCCGACGTCTAAGTTTACCGTTATAGCCGTTACTAACAGCTATAACGGCACCTAACGGTTTTTCTTTTTTTATGGAATGTCTCAGAAAGTACGCGGCCGATCTTTCTGAAAATTTGTAGGTATGTTCATTATGGGTCACGGATGATCCCCGACGTTTTAGTTTACCGGTATAGCCGTTACTAACGTCTATAACGACCCACAACGGTTTTTCTTTTTTTATGGAATATCTCAGAAAGTACTTGGCCAATCTTTGTGAAAATTAGCAGGTATGTTCATTATGGGTCACGGATGATGCCCGATGTTTTAGTTTACCGTTATAGCCGTTACTAACGGCTATAACGGCCCCTAACGGTTTTTCTTCTTTGTAGAATTTCTCAGAAAGTACTTGGCCGATCTTTCTGAAAATTTGTAGGTATGTTCATTATGGGTCACGGATGATGCCCGACGTCTATGTTTACCGTTATGGCCGTTACTAACAGCTGTAACGGCACCTAACGGTTTTTCTTTTTTATGGAATGTCTCAGAAAGTACGTGGCCGATCTTTCTGAAAATTTGTAGGTATGTTCATTATGGGTCACGGATGATGCCCGACGTTTTAGTTTACCGTTATAGCCGTTACTAACGTCTATAACGACCCACAACGGTTTTTCTTTTTTATGGAATATCTCAGAAAGTACTTGGCCGATCTTTGTGAAAATTTGTATTTGTAGGTATGTTCATTATGGATCACGGATGATGCCCGATGTTTAAGTTTACCGTTAAAGGCCGTTACTTACGGCCCATAATGGTTTTCTTCTTTATGGAATATCTCAGAAAGTACTTGGCCAATCTTTGTGAAAATTAGCAGGTATGTTCATTATGGGTCACGGATGATGCCCGATGTTTTAGTTTACCGTTATAGCCGTTACTAACGGCTATAACGACTCACAACGGTTTTTCTTCTTTACGGAATATGCCCGATGTTTTAGTGTACCGTTATAGCCGTTACTAACGGCTATAACTGCCCATAACGGTTTTTCTTCTTTGTAAAATATCTCAGAAAGTACTTGGCCGATCTTTCTGAAAATGTGTAGGTATGTTCATTATGGGTCACGGATGATGCCCGACGTCTAAGTTTACCGTTATAGCCGTTACTAACAGCTATAACGGCCCCTAACGGTTTTTCTTTTTTTATGGAATGTCTCAGAAAGTACGCGGCCGATCTTTCTGAAAATTTGTAGGTATGTTCATTATGGGTCACGGATGATCCGCGACGTTTTAGTTTACCGTTATAGCCGTTACTAACGTCTATAACGACCCACAACGGTTTTTCTTTTTTTATGGAATATCTCAGAAAGTAGTTGGCCAATCCTTGTGAAAA
>CM065747.1:34064307-34072371 GCA_033310375.1 Conus canariensis
ATCTGAACACTACTGATTTCAATGTGACTGAAACCCCCCGTTAACACCTAATGAGTTAGGATCTTATGCATCTGAACACTATTGATTTCAATGTGACTGAAACCCCCCGTTAACACCTAATGAGTTAGGATCTTATGCATCTGAATGCTGTTGATTTCAATGTAACTGAAACCCCCCGTTAACACCTAATGAGTTAGGATCTTATGCATCTGAACACTATTGATTTCAATGTGACTGAAACCCCCAGTTAAAACCTAATGAGTTAGGATCTTATGCATCTGAACACTATTGATTTCAATGTGACTGAAACCCCCAGTTAAAACCTAATGAGTTAAGATCTTATGCATCTGAACACTATTGATTTCAATGTGACTGAAACTACCCGTTAAAACCTAATGAGTTAGGATCTTATGCATCTGAACACTACGATTTCAATTAACTGAAACCCCCAGTTAAAACCTAATGAGTTGAGGGGTGAGTTCTCGCTCACGAGTGGTGCGGTTGCTGGTTTCACGTCTCTGTGCAGAATTAATTAATTTTGTCTTAATTACGAGTGGTATTGACATTTCAAGTGCACAGAAATTTCAGTAAGTGATTAACGTGTCGACCAGTATGATTTTTTAGAGAAGCCGACGGCAGCATCGGGCACAGGCCACACAAAAACAACACAGGATGTGGTGTCGAGAGGAAATGGTGAATTAACAGTACAGATGTACCGACACAGTGTTGTGTTTGGACAGTGACGTCGCTCAAACGGAAGTGCCCTGTGGTGTTTGTGTGCTAATTCTTGGAGTACGACATGAAACTGTGTTCTGTGAAGTGTTCTGTGAAATGAGTGACAACAAAAACAAACGGATTTACTCTTCATCTACAGATGATAGTGACACCAGTGTTTGTGTAGAACAGACAGTGAAACCTGATCGAAAACGTCAAAACATAGGGTCTTGTGCAGAAGAGGAAAAAAACAACAGCATGCCGGATCTTTCAAGCAGAGACATTCAAGTAGCCCTCGCTAGAATAGAAAAACGAATGGACGGTTTAGCCACAAAAGAAGACTTTGCAATGATGAAAGAAGACTTTAAAAAACCTGACAACAAATTTCATGGAGAAGGTTAGTGCGCTTGAGGGGAGGGTCTTTGAAATGGAAGCGCAGAGAGAACGGCAAGACAAAGTAGGTCAAGAACTGAAAAAGAAGAACGAAACCCTACACAATATTATTAGGCAGCAGGAAATCAGAATTAAAGAAGTAGAAAAGCAGCAAAATGATCTGGATCAATACTCTCGGAGGTGTCATTTACGGGTTTTCCGGGTCCAGGAGCGAGAGAATGAGACACCAGACGACTGTGTGCGCAAAATCTGTACCATCTTCACTGACAGCGTGGGTGTCGATGTCAAACCTGTCGACATAGAGGTGGCGCACAGGACTGGGAGACGTAGTTCCGACAAACCTCGCCCAATACTCGTACGATTCTTCGACCGCAAGAAGCGAGACCAGGTGCTGACTAACCGCCGTAAGCTGAAGGGAAAGGGTACCAGCGTAGCAGAGGATTTGACAGCGACCAACTACAGGCTCCTACGAAGTGCCATGGAACATTCGGCAACGATGTCCGCCTGGATCAGCGCTGGGAAGATACTAGCCAAAGTTAAGAACGGTGTCATTGTGAGACTGACAATTCACACGGATTTGGATGAAGCTTTCAAGCGAGCCATGTCACCAGCAAATGTTAGCATGGAGGAGAATGTGTTGGTGTTGTAATTTTTGAAGAAAAGAGACTCAAAAAAATGTGATGGAAGGAACGGTGGAACATTCTCTGTGTGTGGGAAGAGGGGAAAAAAAAGGTGTGTAATTAAGCAGGACTGGATCGAAGGACTTTACCCGAAAGAAAAAGTGAGAAAAAGTGAGTAAAACAATTTTCAAAAACAGAATTGTGAAAAAAAAAAATGATTACGATGTCAGTATAATAACAATATAATGACAGTTCAACAGCAAAGATTGAAATCGAGTGTTGTTTAAAACAAAATGGAGAGGGGGGAGAGGACAAAATAAAGAGAGGAGATTGGGGGGGGGGGGTGGAACGGGTCCGCTGTTGAGGGCTGGGGGAAGGACAGGAAGAAGTGATTTTGTACTTTTTGTTATTTGTTGTTGTTTGTCTGTCAACAGGTGCACACACAGTGAACACATGCCCACACGTATACATGCACACCCACACATATGATATAAGTACGCATGGATGCATGCGGGAACTTATAATTGGGTGTTAATGCGCGTACGCACACACACGCACGCGCGCACACTCACGCACACACACGCGCGCACACGCGCGCATGCACACGCACGCACGCACGCACGCACGCACACGCACGCGCACACACACACACACACACGTACGTAAACAGGAGAAGAGAGAGAAAGAGGTGGGGGGGAGAGAGAGAGAGAGAGAGAGAGAGAGAGAGAGAGAGAGAGAGAGAGAGAGAGAGAGAGAGAATGCTAGTCAATCAGTATCGACACGTAAGAATATATAAACACATACATTCGGAAATACAAGTGCATGTGCACACTGACGCGCGGCCATACACACACACACACACACACACACACACACACATACACACACGCGCGCGCGCGCGCGCGCGTGCGCGCACACACACACATACACGCACGCGCATGCACACACACACATACACACTATACTTTTAAACGTGTAACATTATTATTATTATAATATTAACATTATTATTTTCATAGCTGAATTACAGCTACAGTCAATGAATCTTTTATACTCATCCAATTTTTTTTCCTTTTAATTTGATATAGAAGTATGAACGTGTGTACATATAACACACACATACACTTACACACACACACACACACACACACACACACACACACACACACACTAACACACACTAACACACACGCATGCACACACACGTACACGATCGTCTAATATTTTTAGTAAACAGACGTTAAATTGAAGAATGAGCACGTGTACTCACATACACACACACACACACACACACACACACACGCACGCACACGCACACACGCACACACACACGCGCGCACACACGTAACATACATACAACACATACAAAAGCATTCACGCATGTGTGCGCGCGTGTACATATGCATACACACGTACGAACACATACATACACACAGGCACATGTAAGTTAGAATAAGTATTTTGTAACTTACAAGATTATATTCAATATGTTTCCCCCCTCTTTTATTGCTATGGTGGATATGGTGAGGATGATGGTATTGTTGATTATGATGTTGATGACAATGTGGTGCCTATATTTATGTCTGGGTTCTTCTGGTAGATGGGGAGATAAAGGAAAACATTATTGCCCCTTTGGGGAACCCCCAGCAAAGAGTACAGATGTACCAAACGCGAAAAATATGTCACAGGGTACATCAAGTGAGCTGTGAGAGGTTAAACTTTATCCATGACATGAGGTCAGATGTTTCATATTGTATCAATCTGCATGTATTTGTCACGCACACACGCACACATGCACGCACGCACACACACACGCGCGCAGACACACACACGCGCGCACGCACGCGCGCGCGCACGCGCACGCACGCGCACACACACACACGTACGTGCGCACGGATACTTTTTTTTTTTTTTTTTTTTTTTTTTTTTTTTTTTTTCGTAACTGTCCCATTTGTTCGACCAATGGTCGCATGGTATTCACGCCACCCGCCCCTTCCCTCCCGTGTTTCTTCTCTTCGTAAGCAAGGAAGTGGTTACACATTTTTGCCGTTCTTGTTGTGCCTCTTGATTGATAGTTATGTATGTGTATGTGTGTGTGTGCGTGGGTGTGTGTGTGTGTGTGTGTGTGTGTGTGTGTGTGTGTGTGTGTGGTGTGCATGTGTGTGTGTATATATATATATATATGTATATATATATATATGTATATATGTGTATGTGTGTGTGTATGTATGTATATATATGTGTGTGTGTATATATGTGTATATATGTGTGTGTATATATGTGTGTGTGTATGTATGTGTGTGTGTGTGTGTGTGTGTGTGTGTGTGTGTGTGTGTGTAGATACATAACATATTTCAAACAAAAACTTAAAGAGTAGATCACTCGTCATTTTGAGTTGTATTCAGGAACACAGGTTATGTCGTGCTAATTATTGAGATACTTTGCCTTATGCAATGTGCTCAGCGAGACTCGTTCAGAAATGTTATTCTATGTTCTACATAATTGTTTGTGTTTATTTTGTCATGTCCAAGAATTCTTTGTATCCATTTTTTGTTACAATAGGTCCAAGGTTTTTCTTTGTCATGTTTATGATATAATTTGTGATGTACATGATGATGATCATAGCATAGTGAAAACGAGTATGGAGAGCATATGCAGCGCTAGCAGTATGAAAGAACATTATGGAAATGGATAGTTTGGTGATGTCATCTCTAAATTGCCAGGGTCTGGGTAACTATGAAAAACGAAAAGATGTCTTTCAATATTTAAGGCAAAAGGAATATTCTGTATATTTTTTACAAGATACACATTTTACTAAGAAATTAGAGCGCCAGATTCGAACTGAATGGGGATATGAATGCTTTTTTTCTTCTAATAATAGTAGATCAAGAGGGGTTGCCATATTGTTAAATAATAATTTTGATTTCAAAATAGAACAAATAATCAAAGATACAACAGGAAACTATATTGTTTTGGTGTTGAATACAATGGGACAACAGATTGTATTAGTGAATGTTTACGGTCCAAATCGGGATGAACCAGATTTTTTCAAGACCATACAAAACAGAATTGAAGATCTAGGTATTTCGAATGTAATTATCGGTGGAGATTGGAACTTGGTATTAAATCCAAATTTTGATTACTATAACTACAAACATATTAATAATGCCAAAGCAAGAGAAGCAGTATTGGAGATGATTTCCAAATATGAACTAGTAGATATATGGAGAGAATTGAACCCAGAAGTTCTCCGATACAGTTGGAGAAGAACAAATCCTTTTCAACAAAGCCGTTTAGATTTCTTTTTAGTTTCTGACACTTTAGTAACCAATGTTAGTAACGCTGATATCCTCTTTGGATATAGAAGTGATCACTCTTTAATAACAATAGAGGTAACATTTAAAAATGAAGAAAGAACCAAAGGGTTTTGGAAATTTAACTCCTCATTGTTGAAAGATCATATTTATGTTGAACTCATTAACAATACTATAGAAGAAATAAAAGAACAATATGCAGTATTGCCTTATACAAGAGAGAATGTAAAAAGAATACCAGGTGATCAGATTCACTTCATGATATCTGATCAACTGTTTCTAGATACACTGTTAATGGAAATTAGAGCAAAATCTATTACGTATAGCATACATAAAAAGAGGGAATTAATAAAACATGAACAAGATTTAGAAAGAGAAATACAAACTCTAGAGAGAAAGTCGTTTATAGATGAAGAAGACATGATAGTTTTGAATGAGAAAAAAAACACAAATAGCAGAAATTAGGAAAACAAAACTAGAAGGTATTATTTTAAGATCCAAAGCAAGATGGGCATCTCAAGGAGAGAAAATCAATAAATACTTCTGCTCTTTAGAAAAAAGGCATTTTGTAAGCAAACGAATGTTGAAATTGGTGACAGATGACGGTCGAACACTATTCGAAAGAGATGAGATGTTGCAGGAGACAAAATCCTTTTTTCAGAATTTATATGAACAAAAAGAATCCCGGGAAATAGACATTGATAATTATATACACAGCTTGCCAAAGTTATCTGAAACAGAATCTGAAAACCTGGAAGGGTTCATAACTAAAGAAGAAGCATCTGAAGCATTAAAAAGCATGCAAAATGATAAAAGCCCAGGCACAGATGGAATGACAGTGAATTTCTTTAAGTTTTTCTGGAGACAATTAGGTGACTTCGTGGTTCGGTCTTTAAACGAGGGATTTATTAAGGGAGAAATGTCAATAACTCAAAAGGAGGGAATAATAATTTGCATACCTAAAAATGAAAAACCTAGGGAATATTTAAGAAATTGGAGACCAATCTCACTCCTGAACATTACATATAAAATTGGATCAACGTGTATAGCAAACAGGATGAAAATGGTTATATCTAAATTAATCCATGAAGATCAAACTGGATTTATATCAGGAAGATACATTGGAGATAACATTCGAATTTTGTATGACTTAATACATTATTTAGAAAATAAAAACGTGCCAGGTCTATTGATTTCTATTGATTTCGAAAAAGCTTTTGACTCAATTAACTGGAACTATATGGAAAAAGTTTTGAATGCATTTGGCTTTGGTAAAGATATAATTAAATGGATACATACCTTCTATACTAATATCAAGTCCTATGTGATCGTGAATGGAAAAATTTCCAAAAGCTTTGCAGTAGCCAGAGGATGCCGGCAAGGAGACCCAATATCGCCATATTTGTTTGTTATGTGTGCTGAGATATTAGCATGCAAAATCCGTGAAGATAAAGAAATTAAAGGAATTCAGATATCAGATACAGAATTTAAGGTAAGCCAGTTTGCTGACGACACCTCATTTACGTTAGAGGGAGATCAAAAGTCATACGAAAGACTGTTCAATACTCTGGAGGAATTTGAAGAATTCTCAGGCCTAAAGTTGAATTTTGAAAAAACTATCAACGTATGGTTAGGTAAAAATAAGAAATCAGATATTAGATACTTAGCTGATAAGCGCATGATATGGAATCCCCCCAAATTTAAAATACTTGGGCTCTGGTTTACTACCGACCTATCGCATTTAACAGAAATCAATACAGCAAGCAAATTTGTCGAAGTACAAACCTTGTTTAAGATCTGGTCTAGAAGGAGCTGTACACCACTGGGAAGAGTAGCCATCTTAAAATCGCTTATATTATCAAAATTAGTATACTTATGGATATTATTGCCAAATCCACCAGATGATTATATTAAACAATTACAGAAAATGTGTTTTGATTTTGTGTGGGATAAAAAACCAGATAAAATAAAACGAATTTATTCAGTTCATAATGTCGAAAATGGAGGCATTGGAATTCCAAATATACAAGCTTTTATTCAGGGTCTGAAATTGTCTTGGATAAGAAAACTGATCATAGGCAATTCAAAATGGAAGAAATTAATGAAAATCTCATATCCAGAAAGTGATCAGTTAAACTGCTATGGTTCTAGGAGATTTACAAATAATAAATATAATCAGTTTTGGAAAGACGTATTTAATGCTTATGATAAATTCAACACTCACGTTGAATTAGATAACAACAAAGAGATGACTGCTGAACCCATATTTTTCAACAACAAATTCAAAATAAATAACAGTCATTTCTTTTTTAAAACTTGGAACCTAAAAAATGTATACCTTGTGAAAGATGTTTTGAAAGAAAATGGAGAGTTTTTAAAACATGATGAATTTTCAGAAAAGTGGGGTCTAACAGTAAATTATCTTAACTACTTTGGTTGCATTCAAGCAATCAAAGAATATGCCAGAAAAAGAAATATAATCTTCGAAAATAACTGTAGTAACGAAAATAATAAATCAGTACAAATAATATCTGGAGTACATAAAGGAACAAAGATTTTTTACAATTTACTCTTAGAGGAACATGTAATATTTGACATAAAAGCCTTTATGAAGTGGGAAACTCGATTAGCCATGTATATTGATTGGGAGACTGTTTTAAAAAAGATTAATAAAATAAAAGAAATAAAGCTTAAATGGTTTCAGCTGAAACTGTGTCATGGAATTTTAGTGTCAAATATCCTATTACAAAAAATTGGAGTAACTGATAATGATAAATGCAACTTTTGTTGCAATGAAAGAGATACTGTGCAACATTATTTATGGTACTGGCCCATTCTCACAGATGTTTTGGAAAGATTTTGAAAAAAAAATAAGAGAGAAGTGCAGTAACTGTGAAAGATTATCATTTAATGTTGAATTAATTTTATTTGGCACAGACGATAAAACACTAACTGAAGATACTTTTGATCTAATTATTCTATGGGCAAAATTCTTTGTTTATAAGTGCAGGATAACTCGCATT
>CM065747.1:34072471-34112471 GCA_033310375.1 Conus canariensis
CCGGGCCCCCCCCCCCCCCCCCCCCCCCCCCACACACTTAACCCCCCTATGTCATATCTGAATTTACGGCCCCCCCACCCCCCCCCCCCCCCCCCCTTTTCCCCGCTGTTTTACGTTTTGGGGCCCCCCCCCCCCCCCCCCCCCCCCCCCCCCCCCCCCCCCCCCCCCCCCCCCCCCCCCCCCCCCCCCCCACCTACAGCCCCAATTCCCTTTTTTGCCCCCCCCCCCCCCCCCCCCCACACCACCTAGCATATCGAATTTCCGCCCCCCCCCCCTCCCCCCACCCCCCCTATTCTGATCTAAATTTCCCGCCCCCCCCCCCCCCCCCCCCCCCCTTCCCTCCCCCCCCCCCCCCCCCCCCCTTTCGCCCGCCCCCCCCTTTTCCCCCCCCCCCCCCCCCCCCCCTTTCCCCCCCCCCCCCCCCCCCCCCCCCCCCCCCCCCCCCCCCCGCTCCCCTCCCCCCCCCCCCCCCCCCCTTCTTCCCCGCCCCCCCCCCCCCCCCCCCCCCCCACCCCCCCCTTCTTTTCCCGCCCCCCCCCCCCCCCCCCCACCCCCCCCCTTTCCCGCCCTCCCCCCCCCCCCCCCCCCCTCCACCAACCCCAACAATTGATTTCCGTTCCTCCACCCCCAACCATTCTTTAGATTATTCGTGCCTCCCCCCCCACCCCCCCCCTCCAAAAGAACCCCTGCCCCCCACAATTATGTCTAAATCGAATTGTATGCTTCTCTTTCCCTTTTCCTCCCCCTTTCCCCCCCCCCCCCCACCTCCGCCCCCCCCCCCCACCCCCGCACTCACATCTATGGCATAATCAATTTTTCCACCCTTTTCCCCCCCCCCCCAACACACACACTTTTTGGGGCATAATCCGAAATTTTACCCCCCCCTCCCCCCCCAATCTATTAAAATTTTCTGTTTTCCTACCCTTTCCCCCCCTCCCCTCCACACACACCCCTAGGAAAAGTCAAAATTAAAACGCCTAAAAACCCCCCCCCCCCCCCATCCTTCCCCCCTCCCCCCCCCCCCCCCCAAAAAAACACCCACACTTTGAAAATTTTTGGGGAATCTACGCCCCCCCCCCCCCCCCCCCCCACACACGCACCTTTTCATGGTCCAATTTTCCTACGTTTTTTCCCCCCTTTCCAATGCAGGTCAAAATTTTAAAACCCCCCCCCCCCCCCCCCCAAAAAACACACACCCCTTTTTCCCCATGATCTGAATTCCCCCCCCCCTTCCCCCCCCCACAAAAAGGGTTTTTGAATTCTACCCCCCCCCCCCCCCAACCACACTTTTATGTCATGTTCTGAATTAAAAACCCCCCCCCCCCCCCCACACCTATGTCATGATTGAATTCAACCGCCCCCCCCCCCCCACAAACACACCCCAAAAATGTCATGATCAAAATTCCCCCCCCCTCCCCCCCCCACACCAATGTCATGTTTTTTTTTCACCCCCCCCCCCCCCCCACACACAACACACCCTATGTCAAAAATCTGTTTTTTACCCCCCCCCCCCCCACAACATATGAAAAGATATGAATTTCCACTCCCCCCGTCCCCCAACCAATATCTTGATCAAAACTCTCCGCCTCCCCCCCCCCCAAAAACCCTTTTTGTCATGTTCAAAATTCCCCCTCCCCCCCCCCCCCCCCCCCCCTCACCAACACCTATGTCATGATTGTTTTTTCCCGCGCCCCCCCCCCCCCCCCCCAACCCCTATGCAGGGGGGAAATTTTTCCCCCCCTCCCCCCCCCCCAAAAACCTATGCATGATGTGAATTCTCCCCCCCCCGCCCCCCCCCCCCCCAGCACACATTAACACACCTATTTCATGATCTGAATTGTAGGCCCCCCCCCCCCCCCCCAACAAAACTTCTATTTTTTGATCAAAATTGTATGGCTCCCCCCCCCCCCTCCCCCAACATAACATCTATGTCATGATCTGAATTTTTTTGGGCCCCCCCCCCCCCCCCTAAAAACACACCTGTCATGACAAATTATACGGCCCCCCCCCCCCACCCCACACCCCCCAAAAGCCTTTGTCATTTTTCTTTTTTTGAAAAAACTCTCCCTACCCCCCCCCCCCCAAACACCACAACACACGCCTATGTAATGATCAAAAATTTAAGGGCCCCCCCCCGGGGAAAAACCCCCCCCCCCCCCCCCCCCACACACCCACACCCTATGTCATGATCTGAATTGTACATTTTTCCCCCCCCCCCCCCCACACACCTCACCCTTTGGGGCATGATCTGAATTTTTTTACGCCTCCCCCCCCCACACACATTTTTTCCGTTATAATTCCTCCCTCCCCCCGTCCCCCCCCCCTATGTCGGGGATCTAATTTTCTCCGCCTCCCCCTCCCCCCCCAACCCCAAAACCCCTGACTAATTTTCTCCGCCTCCCCCCCCTCCCCCCAAAACCCCCCTTTTTTCATTTTTCAAAATTTATCCGCCCCCCCCCCCCCCCCCCTCCCCACCAACACCTATGTATGATGTGAATTTCCCCCCTTTTCCCCCCAAACCGGGTCATGATGTAAATTTCCCCCGCCCCCCCCCCCCCCCCCCCCTCCCGGCCCAAAATTTCCCCAACACACCAGGTTTTGTTTGGAATTGTACGCTCCCCCCCCCCCCCCCCCCAACCCCCACATTTGTCATGTTTTGAATTTGTATGGCACACACCCCCCCCCACCCCAAAACACATCTATGTAAGGACAAAATTGTTGGCTCCCCCCCCCCCCCCCCCCAAAACCACCCCTTTTTTCATTTTTCTGAATTTAGGCCCCCCCCACCCCCCCCCCCCCAAAACCACACAAAAAACACGCCTATGTCATGATCTGATTTTACGCCCCCCCACTCCCCCCCCCCCCCCCCCCCCCCCAAAACACGCCTGGGGAATGATCTAAATTTTAATACGGTCCCCCCCAACCCTACCCCCCCCCCCCCCCCCAACACACACACTTATGTTTTTGCCCTAATTTTGTAGGTTTTCCCCCCCCCCCCCACCCAAAAACCACACCTATGTCTGTCTAATTTTTTAGCCCCCCCCCCCCCACCCCTTTTTATGTCACGATAAAATTCCCCCCCTCCCCCCCGTCCCCCCCCCTATTTTTTTTGATCAAAATTCCCCCCCTCCCCCCCCCCCACAAACCTATGTTTTTGATCGAAATTCTCCCCCCTCCCCCCCCCCCTCCCCCCAAAACGCCACTATTGTCTTGACTAATTTTCTCCCCCCCCCCCCCCTCCCCCTCCCCCCAAAACACCTATGTTTTAAAGTGAATTCTCCCCTTTTCCCCCAACCCCCCCCCTATGTCATGATGTGTTTCCCCCGCCCCCCCCCCCCCCGCCCCCCCCGGACACTTTTTAACAAAAAACCTTTTTTCAAAAACTGAATTAAAACCCCCCCCCCCCCCCCCCAAAACCCCCTAGGTCTGATCAAATTTCTCCCCCCCCCCCCCCCCACACACACACACACAAACCCCCTATGTCAGGATCGAATTTTTATCCCCCCTCCCCCCCCCCACCCTATGTTTTGCCCCAAATTTCTATCCCCCCCCCCCCCCCCCCACCCACCCAAAAGTATATCTGAATTTTTCCCCCCCCCCTCCCCACACCATTTCCGAAAAAAAAATTTCCCTCCCCCCGCCCCCCAACCTAGTAAAAATAGAATTCGCCGCCTACCCCCCCCCCAAAACCTATGTCATGATCAAAATTCCCCCGACTCCCCCCCCCCCCCACCAAAACCAAGGTCAGGATCGGAATTCCCCCCCCCCCCCCCTCCCCCCCCCCCCCAAAAAACCTTTTTTCATGTTTAAAATTTTCCCCGCCTCCCCCCCCCTCCCTTTTTGTCATGATGTGTTTCCCCCGCCCCCCCCCCCCCCCCCCCTCACACGTTAAAACCCCCTTATGTCATGTTTTTAAATTGGGGTGGGGCTCCCCCCCCCCCCCCCAAAACCACATACAAATCTTTTTTGTTCTAATTTTTGTTTGGCTCCCCCCCCCCCCCCCCCCCAAATCTTTTTTCGGGCCCCAATTGTTTGGCCCCCCCCCCCCTCATCACCCCACACCATCCCCTGATCTAATTTTGGAGGCCCCTCCCCTCCCCCCCCCACCACATCCCCAATCTGGGGTCATGATTTTTTTTGGTGGGGCTCCCCCCCCCCCCCCCCACATACACTTTTTATGTCAGCCCCAAAAATTGTATGGCTCCCCCCCCCTACCCCCCACCCACACCCATGCCATGATTGAATTATGGGGCCCCCTCCCCCCCCCACACCCACACCTATGTCGGGGATCTGATTTGTACCCCCCCCCACAAAACCACCAAAACCCCCACACACACACACCCCCCTTATCCCCAAGATCGAATTATACGGCTCCCCCTCACCCCCCCCCCCCCAACACCCTTGTCATTATCAAAATTAAAACGGCCCCCCCCCCCCCCTCCCCCCCAAAACCAAAACCTTTAATGTCATGTCTGAATTGTCGGCTCCCCCCCCCCCCCCCACACAAACATCCCACCCCGCCTGGGGTCTTTAAATCTAATTTTGGTACGGCCCCCCCCCCCCCCCCCCCCCCACCACACAACCCTTTTCCCGGGGTCATGATCTAATTTTCTCCGCCTCCCCCCCCCCTACCCCCCCACCCCTTTTGGGGTCATGTTTTAAATTCTCCCCCCCCCCCCCCCCCCCCCAAAACCAACACCTATGTTTTGATGTGAATTCTCCCCCCCCCCCCCCCACAACTTTGTCTTATGTGTTTTCTCCGCCCCCCCCCCCCCAAACCCCCCCCCCCCCCCCCGGCCCCTTTTACCCCTTTGTAATTTTTCAATTTTGGGTGGCTTCCGTTCCCCCCCCCCCCCCCCCCCCCACAAACCAACCTATGTCATTTTCTGAAATCATACGGCTCCCCCCCCCCCCCCCCACCACACCTATGTGGGGATCTAATTGGGGGGTTCCCCCCGCCCCCCCCCCCTCCCCCCCCCTCACAAAACACACCTTTGTCTTTATGGGGAATTTTTTACGGTCCCCCACCCCCCCCCCCCACACACACACCTTGTCATTATCTGAAGGGTCCCCCCCCCCCCCCCCCCCCCCCCCAAAACACACACACCCCCCTATCCCCTTTTTCTGAATTACAGGGCCCCCCCCCTTCCCCCCCCTCCCCCCCCCCCCCCCCCACCCCAAAAGTCATTTCAAAAATTAAAACAGCTCCCCCCCCACCCCCCAGCCTATGTAATGATGGGGAATTTTTTCGGTTCCCCCCTACCCCCCCCCCCCCCCACACAACCCCAAAATGTTTTATCTGAATTTACACCCCCCCCCCCCCCTCACCCAACACCAAGGTCATTATCTAATTTGGGGTACAGCTCCCCCCCCCCCCCCCAAAACCCCACCCCCTATGTCATGTCTGAATTGTAGGGCCCCCCCTCCCCCCCCCCCCCCACCCCCCATCCCAAAAGTCATGATCTAATTTTGGTACGGCCCCCCCCCCCCCCCCCCCCCACACACACACCTTTGTCATGATCTAATTTTGAAAAATTCCCCCCCCCCCCTCCTCCACAACAACACACCCCCCTTTTGCCTGCTGAATTTTAAACCCCCCTACAATTAATTACGTATATCAAAAATTTTAACCCCCCCCCTCCAAAAAACACACCTTTCCCCGGATAAATTTTTTTACGCCTCCCTTTTCCACGAATTTTTTATGTCTTTTTGGGGAATTTTCTACGCCTCTCCCCCCTCACATCATGTCATGATCTGAAGGGAAACCCCCCCCCCCCCCCCCCCCCCCTTTAATTTTCTATGTAATAATTAATTTTCACGCCCCCCCCCCCCCCCCCCAAACACACAACATCTATGTCTTTTTCCAAATTTTACGCCCCCCCCCCACACCCAAAATCTTTTTTTAACAAAATTTCTACCCTTTTTCCCCCCTCCCCCCACACCACACCTTTTCATTTTTCAAAATTCTACGCCTCAACCCCCCCCGATCCACCTTCCCCCCCCCCCAAAAACCCCCCCCCCCCCCAAAAAAAAAACACATTTTAAAGTTTGAATCTACCCTTTCCCCCTCCCCCCCCCCCCCCCACACGCACCTTTGTCGGGGTCCGAATTTTACGCTTCTTCCCCCCCCGTCCCAAAATCCCCTGGATTGAACCTCCCCCCCCCCCCCGCCCCCCCCCCCCACACACCCCCCCCATGTCAGGATCTAATTTTTCTACCCCCCCCCCCCCCCCCCTATGTAGCTGAATTTTCCCCCCTTCCCCCCACCCCCCCCACACACAACCCCTTAGGCATGATCTGAATTTCCCCCCCCCCCCCCAAAACACCATGTATGACTAATTCAACCCCCCCCCCCCCTACACACACACACACCACACCTATGTCAGTTTTTAAATTTTGGAAACGCCCCCCCCCCCCCCCCCACCCCCCGGGTTGGGGAAAGGAGGGGGAATTGCCCCGCCCCCCTCCCCCCCCCCCCCCCACACCCCCCAACATTCCCGGGGGGGCATGATCTAATTTTACGGCCCCCCCCGCCCCCCCCCCCCAAAACACCTATTTTTTTTTTTCTGAATTTCCGCCTCCCCCACTCCCCCACAAACACCTTTTTTTAAAATTTTCCCCCCTCCCCCCCCCCAACACCTATGTCGGGATTTAATTCAAACCCCCCCCCCCCCTACCCAAAACACACACACACCCCTTTGTAATGTCGGTTCTCCCCCCCCCCCCCCACCACAACCTAGGTTTTTTCAAGGGGTTTGGGGGTTCCCCCCCCCCCCAAACACACAGCCTTTTTCATGTTGGGGAAGGGTACGCCCCCCTCCCCCCCCCCCCCCACAAACAAAATACCTCTTCCAGGGGTCTTGAAATTCCCGCCCTCCCCCCCCCCACAACCCCGGGGGCGGGGATCTGAACTCCGCCCCCCCCCCCCCCCCCCCCACCCCCCTTTGGGGTTTTTGATCAATTCTCCGCCCCCCCCCCCCCCCCCCCCCCACCAAACCCCTTGGGCAGGAGGTGTTTTTTCCCCCGCCCCCCCCACCCTCACCTATCCCCAGTGTAAATTCTCCCCCCCCCCCCCCCCCCCCCCCCAAAACACACTTACAACACCCCTATGTAATGATAATTTACCCCCCCCCCCCCCCCCCCCCCTATGTCATGATTAATTTTCTACACCCCCCCCCCCCCCACACCCCCCCAACCCCCCAAAAAGAAAACCCATGACCAAAATTTTAAAAATTCCTATCCCCCTCCCCCCCCCCACATATGTAATGATGCAAATTTTTTCCCCCCCCCGCCCCCCCCCCCCCCCCCCCAAACCCCCAAAAAAGTCATGTCTTTTTTAAAACCGCCTCCCCCTCCCCACACAATATGTAACTTTTAAATTTCCCCCCACCCCCCCCGTCCCCCAACACCTTGTTTTTTTTTTGAATTCTCCCCCCTCCCCCTCCCCCCCCACTCCCCATGTTAAAATTTCCCCCCTCCCCCCCCCCCCCCCCCAAAAAACCTTTTTTCATGATCTAATTCTCTAAAACCCCCCCCTTTTCCCCCCCCACCAACACCATCCCCATGAGGGGAATTCCCCCCCCCCCCACCCTCCCACGTCATGAGTATTTCCCGGGGCCCCCCCCCCCCCCCCCCCCGGCACACACTTACACAACCAATGTGGGGATCAAATTTTTTCCGGCCCCCCCCCCAACCCCCCCCCCCCCCCACATACAATCTATGTATGATAGGTTTTGTATGGCTCCCCCCCCCCCCCCCCCCACATACACCCCTATTCCGGATTGATTTCTAAACCACTCCCGAACATCATTCGTTATGATCAAAATTTTTTAACCCCCCCCCCTTTCCACACACCCCCCCAATGAAAAATGAATTTTCCCCCTTCCCCCCCCAAAACATTTAGTCAAAAACTGAATTTACCCCCCCCCCCCCCCCCCACCCGCCCTCACATCTATTCAAATTTGGGGAATTCCACCCTACCCCCCCCCCCCCCCCACACAACAATCAATGTCATAATTTTCCAAAAAATTTCCCCCTTCCCCCTCCCCCCCACATTATGTCATAATCTGTTTTCTCCGCCTTCCCCCCCCCCCCACAAATACCTTTTTTCTGTCAAAATTTACCCTCTAACCCCCCCCCCCTCATCCCCCCCCTCCCCCCCCCCCCCCCCAAAAACCACACACTTATGTAAAAATTACCTTTCCCCCCTTTTCCCCCCCCCCCCCCCCCCCACACCACGCCCCTTGCAGGGCCCCGAATTCTACGCTTCTTCCCCCCGCCCCTATGTCATGATGGGGAATTTTCCCGCCCCCCCCCCCCCCCCCCCCACAACACCCCCTTTTGGGTCATGATCTGAATTCAAACCCCCCCCCCCCCCCCAAACCTTGTAGCGAATTTACCCCCCCCCCCCCCCAACACCACCCCAAATTATGCATGATCTGAATTTACCCCCCCCCCCCCCCCCCCAAAAATGCTGATCAAATTTAAAAACCGCCCCCCCCCCCTACACCCCCCAACAACCCCTATGTATGATCAAAATTAAAACCCCCCCCCCCCCCCCCAACCTATGCCCTTTTAAATTTAAAATTCCCCCCCCCCCCCCCCCACACCACCCACACCTTTCAAAAATTAAATTTTAAAACCGCCCCCCCTCCCCCACAATATGTCACTTTTTAATTTCCCCTCCCCCCCCCCCCTTTTCCCCCACCCTATGTCATGATCAAAATTCTCCCCCCCCCCTTCCCCCCACAACACCCTATCCCAAAAATTAAATTCCCCTCCGCCTCCCCCACCCCCCCCCCACCCCCCTATCCCCATAAAAAAATTCTCCCGCACCCCCCCCCCCCCCCCCAAACCCCCTTTGTATGATGTGAATTCCCCCCCTCCCCCCCCCTCACCTTCCCCAAAAAATTGAATTCTCCCGCCCCCCCCCCCCCCCCCCACCACTTACACACACCTATGTCATGATCTGAATTCTACCCCCCCCCCCCCCCCCCCAACCCCTTCCCCATGATCGGTTTAAAACCCCCCCCCCCCCCCCACCCAAAAAAACCCCCTTTTTTCCCCAAAAACTGAATTCTCCCCCCCTCCCCCCCCCCACCCTATTCTGCCCCAATTTTTCAACCCCCCCCCCGCCCCCACCCCCCCCCCCCCCCCCAAAAACCCCCCCAAAAAAAGAAAATTTTTCCTGAATTTTAGGCCCCCAAAACCCCCACACCCAATGTCCGTATAAATTTCCCCCCACCCCCCCCGTCCCCCCCCCTATTATGATCAAAATTCCCGCCCCACTTCCCCCACCCTTTTTCATGTTAAATTTTTTCCCCACCCCCCCCCCCCCCCCCCCCACCTTTGTCATATCTGAATTCTCCCCCCCCCCCCCCCCCCTTTCCCCTTTTCCCCCCCAAAAACCTATGTCATGATGAAAATTCCCCCCCCTCCCCCCCCCACAATTCGGGGTTTTTAATTCCCCCCCCCCCACCCCCCCCCCCCCCGGCCCCCAACATTTAAAAACACCCTTTTTGTCATGTTTTAATTTTTAACGGCCCCCCCCCCCCCCCCCACCAAAACCATCTTGAAAATGATTAATTTTGTATGGCCCCCCCCCCCCAAAAAAAACTATGTAAGCCCGAATTGTATGGCTCCCCCCCCCCCCCTCACACACCCTATGCATGATTTTAAATTTAAAAAGGGCTCCCCCCCCCCCCCCCCACAAAACCCCCTGGGGCTTTTTTTGATTTTTACGCCCCCCCCCCCCCCCCAAACCACACCCCCCACCCTAGTCATGATCGTTTAAAAGGCCCCCCCCTCCCCCCCCCCCCCCAACACACCTATGTCATGATCAAAATTATGGGGTCCCCCCCCCCCCCCCACACCCCCCCTACCCCATGCTCTGAATTGTCGGCTCCCCCCCCCCCCCCCCCCAAAAACCACAAACACCCTATGCCTGATCCTAATTTTGCCCCGGTCCCCCCCCCCCCAACACCACACAATACCTATGTCATAACTGAATTCCCGGGGCCTCCCCCCCCCCTACCCCTAACCCCACCTATGTCATGATAAAAATTCCCCGCCCCCCCCCCCCCTCCCCCCAACCCCAAAAGGTAAGAGGGGGAATTCCCCCCCCCCCCCCCCAACTATCCCCGGGGTTTAATTTTCCCCCCCCCCCCCCCCCAAAAAAACCCCCCCCCGGCCCCCTTTTTAACCCCCAAAAATTTAAAAACGAATGTGTGGTTTCCGTTCCCCCCCCCCCCCCCCCCAAAACACCCACACACCTATGTCTTCCCCTGAATCAACGGCTCCCCCCCCCCCCCCCCCCACAACAACCCTATGTCATGATTTAATTGTTTTTTCCCCTTCCCCCCCCCCTCCCCCCCTCACACCCCCCCCAATGTCTTTTTTCTGATTTATATTTTTTTCCCCCCCCCACCCCCACCCCCCCCCCCCCCCCCCCCCCCCCCCCCCCCCCCCCCTACACCCTATGTCTTTTTTCAAAATTGTACCCCCCCCCCCCCCCCCCAACACAAACACGCCTTGTCATGATCTAAATTTAAAAAGGGTTCCCCCTTCCCCCCCCCCCCCCCACCCACCTATGTTTTTAATTAAAAATTGTAAGCCCCCCCCACACCCCTATGTCATGATCAAAATTGTAGGTTCCCCTCCCCCCCCCCCCCCCCCCCACACACACACACCCCCTATTCTTATTGAATTGCCCCGGCCCCCCCACCCTCCCCCCCCCCCCTTGTCATTCCCCAAAATTGTACAGCTCCCCCCCACCCCCCACACACCCAAAAAGTCTTGTTTAATTGTACGGCTCCCCCTCCCCCCCCCCCCCCCCCCACACACATACCTATGTTTTGGATCTGAATTGTACGGCCCTCCCCCCCCCCCCCACAAACCCCTTTGTCATGATGGGGAATTGAAAATCTCCCCCCCCCCCTCCACACAAAAAACACCCCCCTTTTTGTCCCGTTTAAAAATTCTCCCCCACTCCCCCAAAAAAAACGTTTTGACTGAATTTTAAGCCCACTCCACCACCCCTTTTTTCCCCGATAAAATTTTCCCCCTTCCCCCCGCACATTTATGTCATGATCTAATTTTAAAACCCTCTCCCCCTAAACCCCCTAGTCATGATCGGAATTTTAAAAGCCCCCCCCCCAAACCCCCCCCCCCCCCCCCCCGCACCCAAAATCTATTAAAAATCTAATTTCCCCCACGTACCCCCCCCCCCCCCCAACCCCCCACCACACTATGTCATAATCCGTTTAAAACGCCCCCCCTCCCCCCCCAAAACCTATGAAAAAAATTTTGAATTCTCCCCCTTCCCCCCCCCCCCCAAAAACACACCTTTCGGGGCCTAATTTTTGGGGCCTCAACCCCCCCGTTCCTCTTCCCCCTCCAAACCCCCCCACCCCCCAAAAACCCCACTTTTCCCCAAGAATTTGACATCTCCCCCTTCCCCCCCCCCCCCCCCCCCCCCCACCCGAACCTATCCCCATGGTCCGAATTCTACGTTTTCCCCCCCCGTACCTATGTCATGATCTGAATTCTACCCCCCCCCCCCCCACCCCACAAACCCCCCTATGTCATGATTAAAATTTTTTCCCCTCCCCCCCCCCCCCCAAAAGTAGCTGAATTCTTTTCCTCCCCCCCCCCCCACCCTCAACATTAAAATGTAAAATCAAAAACCCTTCCCCCCCTCCCCCCCCCCCCCACCTTGTCATGATTGATTCCCCAACCCCCCCTCCCCCCACACACACACACCCCCCCCCCCCCTTTATGATCTAATTTTTCTCCCCCCCCCCCCCACATATCCCCTGTTTTAAAATTTCCCCCCCCCCCCCCCCCCCCCCCCGCACACCCAAAAACCTTTTTCGTGATTTGAATTTTACGCCTCCCCCCCCCCAAAACACATATGTCCGAAAAAAAAAATTCCCCCCCCCCGCCCCCAAAAACCGGTCATGATCTAACCCCCCGCCTCCCCCCCCCCCAAAAACCCTTTGGGGCATGTTTAAAATTCCCCTCCGCCCCCCCCCCCCCCCCCCACCCCCAAATGTCATGTTTTGAATTTGCGCCCCCCCCCCCCCCCCCCCCCAAACCCCTATTTCATGTTTTTAAATTTCCCCTCCCCCCCCCCACATTTGTCATGTGTAATTTTTTTTCCCCCCCGCCCCCCCCCCCCCCCCCCCCCCCGGAAAAAATTTAACACCTATGCATTCTGAATTGTGGGGGCCCCCCCTCCCCCCCCCCCAACAAAAAACATCTATGTCATGCTAATTTTGGGGGGCCCCACCCCCCCCCCCCCCCCAACATACAATCATCCCCCCAAAAAAATTGAATGGTAGGGCCCCCCCCCCCCCCCCAAAACCACACCCCTATGTCATGTCAAAAATTATCCGGCCCCCCCCCCACACCCCCACAACACCCTTGCGGGGATCTGATTTGTACACTTCCACCCCCCCCCCCCCCCCCCCCCCAAACAAAAAGGCCTTTTTTTAAAAAAAAAACAAAAAAAATTAAAAACGGCTCCCCCCCCAACCCCCCCCCCCCCCCAAAACCAAAACCTTACCTATGTCATGTTTAAAATTGTGGGTTCCCCCCCCCCCCCACACCCCCAAAAAGCCCCTTTTGTCAGGATTGAATTGTCCGCCCCCCCCCCCCCCCCCCCCCCAACAATCCTCTTTGATTGAATTGTGGGGCCCCCCCGCCCCCCCCCCCCCACCAACACCTATGTCATTTCAAATTCTCCGCCCCCCCCCCCCCCCACAACACCTATGTCTGATCAAATTCCCGCCCCCCCCCCAAAACCCCCCACAACCCATGAAAAGATCTAAATTTCCCCCGCCCCCCCCCCCCCCCCCCCAACCCTTTTTTCATGGGAATTCCCCCCTCCCCCCACCCACCCTTGCATGATGTGAATTCTCCCCCCCCCCCCCGTCCCCCGGACACATTACACCCCCCATGTCATTTTTAATTTTTCTACCCCCCCCCCCCCCCCCCCCCAACCTATGTCATGATCTGAATTCAAAAACCCCCCCCCACCCCACACAAACCCCCCAAAACCCCCTATCCCCTGATCTGAATTCTATCCCCCCTCCCCCCCCACACCTATGTCATGACCGAATTCTATCCCCCCCCCCCCCCCACCACAAACCAAAGTATGATTAATTTTACCCCCTCCCCCCCCCCCACACACATATGTCACGAAGAATTCCCACCTCCCCCCGTCCCCCCCACCTATGTCATAATCTGAATTCTCCGCCTCCCCCTCCCCCCACAACAACCTATGTCCTGATCTGAATTCTCCGCCTCCCCCCCTCCCCCCCCCCAACACCTATGTCATGATCTGAATTCTCCGCGCCCCCCCCTCCCCCTCCCCACCAAAAACCTATGTCATGATGTGGAATTCTCCGCCTCCCCCCACCTCACCTATGTCATGATGTGAATTCTCCGCCCCCCCCCCCCCCCCCCCCGGCACACACATTACAACACCTATGTCATGATCTAAATTGTACGGCTCCCCCTCCCCCCCCCCCCCCACCCATACACATCATGTCATGATCTGAATTGTATGGCTCCCCCCCCCCCCCCCACAACACATCTATGTCATGATCTGAATTGTATGGCTCCCCCCCCCCCCCTCACACCACACCTATGTCATGATCTGAATTATCGGCTCCCCCCCCCCCCCCCACACACACACACCATGTCATTGATCTGATTTGTACAGCTCCCCCCCCCCCCCACACACACACAAAACACGCTATGTCTGATCTGAATTATACGGCTCCCCCTCCCCCCCCCCCCCCACACACCTATGTCATGATCTGAAATATAACGGCTCCCCCCCACCACCACACACACACCCCCCTATGTCATGCTCTGAATTGTACGGCCCCCCCCCCCCCCACACCACACATACACACCACACGC
Organism: Conus canariensis; assembly: GCA_033310375.1. NCBI lineage: Eukaryota > Metazoa > Mollusca > Gastropoda > Neogastropoda > Conidae > Conus > Conus canariensis. The sequence continues at coordinate 34,086,401 of CM065747.1, forward strand.
CTATGTCATGATCTGAATTGTACGGCTCCCCCCCCCCCCCCCCCCCCCCACCACACACACACATACCTATGTCATGATCTGAATTCTCCGCCTCCCCCACTCCCCCAACAACCCTATGTCATGATCTGAATTCTCCGCCTCCCCCCCCCCTACCCCTCCACCACCACCTATGTCCATGATATGATTCTCCGCCCCCCCCCCCCCCCCCACCAACACCTATGTCATGATAGGGGGGGGGGGGGGGAATTCTCCGCCTCCCCCCCCACACCTATGTCATGATGTGAATTCTCCGCCACCCCCCCCCCCACACACAACACACACCACCCCCGGCACACACTTACACACCTATGTCATGATCTGAATGTGTGGCTTCCCGTTCCCCCCCCCCCCCCACACACACACCTATGTCATATCTGAATTATACGGCTCCCCCCCCCCCACCACCCACACACCACACACCTATGTCATGATCTGAATTGTATGGCTTCCGTTCCCCTCCCCCCCCCCTCCACCCTCACACACACACCTATGTCATTATCTGAATTGTACAGACCCCCCCACCCTCACCCACACACCTATGTCATTATCTGGAATTGTACAGCTCCCCCCACCCACCCCCACACACACGCCTATGTCATGATCTGAATTGACGGCTCCCCCTCCCCCCCCCCCACCACACACACATACCTATGTCATGATCTGAATTGTACGGCTCCTCCCCCCCCCCCCCCCCCACACCACCTATGTCATGATCTGAATTGTACAGCTCTCCCCCCCCCCTCCCCACACAACACACAACCTATGTCCTATCTGAATTCTAAACCACTCCCCTACACACTCATTACGTTATGATCTGAATTTAAGCCTCCACCTCCACACACCACACCTATGTCCTGATATGAATTTTACGCCTCTCCTCCCGCACATTTATGTCATGATCTGAATTCTACGCCTCTCCACCCTCACATCTATGTCATGATCTGAATTGTACCCCCCCCCCCCCCCTCCACGGCCCCCCCCCCCCCCCCGCCCACTCACATCTATGTCATAATCTGAATTCCACGCCTACCCCCCCCCCCCAACACACACACACATCTATGTCATAATCCGATATTCTACGCCTCTCCTCCACACCCACATCTATGTCATAATCTGAATTCTTAAACGCCTTCCCCCTCCCCTCCACAAACACACCTATGTCATGATCTGAATTCTACGCCTCTAACACCCCCCGATCATCCTTCCCCCCTCCACACCCCCCACCCCCCCCAAAACACACACACTTAATGTCAAGATTTGACATCTACGCCTTCCCTCCCCCCCCCCCCCCCAACACGCACCTATGTCATGGTCCGAATTCTACGCTTCTTCCCCCCGTACCTATGTCATGATTCGAATTCTACGCCCCTCCCCCCCCCCCCCCACCACACACCCCTATGTCATGATCTGAATTCTACCTCCCCCCCCCCCCCCCACACTCTATGTAGCTGAATTCTACTCCTCCCCCCCCCCCCCACACACTCACACACTTATGTCATGATCTGAATTCTAACCCCCCTCCCCCCCCCCCACACCTATGTCATGATCTGAATTCAACCCCCCCTCCCCCCCTACACACACACACACACACCCCTATGTCATGATCTGAATTCTACCCCCCCTCCCCCCCCACACCTATGTCATGATTTGAATTCTACCCCCCCCCCCCCCCCCCCCCCCCGCACACAACACACCCTATGTCGTGATTCTGAATTTACGCCTCCCCCTCCCCACACACATATGTCACGATATGAATTCTCCCACATTCCCCCCGTCCCCCACACCTATGTCATGATCTGAATTCTCCGCCTCCCCCTCCCCCCACAACACCTATGTCATGATCTGAATTTCTCCGCCTCCCCCCCCTCCCCCCCACCAACACCTATGTCATGATCTGAATTATCCGCGCCCCCCCACCCCCCTCACCCACCAACACCTATGTCATGATGTGAATTCTCCGCCTCCCCCCACCCACAACTATGTCATGATTGTGAATTCCCTGCCCCGCCCCCCCCCCCCCCCCTCCGGCAACACTTACACAAACCTATTATGATCTGAATTGTACGGCTCCCCCCCCCCCCCCAACATACACACTTATGTCATGATCTGAAATTGTATGGCACACCCCCCCCCCCCCCCCAACATACACATCTATGTCATGATCTGAATTGTATGGCTCCCCCCCCCCCCCCCTCACACACACACCTATGTCATGATCTGAATTATACGGCCCCCCCCCCCCCCCCACACCACACACACACACGCCTATGGTCATGATCTGATTTGTACAGTCTCCACTCCCCCCCCCCCCCACACACACACACGCCTATGTAATGATACTGAATTATACGGCTCCCCCTCCAACCCCCCCCCCCCCCACACACATACCTATGCATGATCTGAATTGTAGAGCTTCCCCCCCCCCCCCCCACACACACACGCCTATGTCATGATCTGAATTGTACGCCCCCCCTCCCCCCCCCCCCACACATACCTCCGTCATGATCTAAATTGTACGGCTCCCCCCCCCCCCACCCCCCACCAACACCTATGTCATGATCTGAATTCTCCGCCTCCCCTCCCCCCACAACACCTATGTCATGATCTGAATTCTCCGCCTCCCCCTCCCCCTACCCCCCACAACCACCTATGTCATGATCTGAATTCTCGCCCCCCCCCCCCCCCCCCACCAACACCTATGTCCATGATGTGAATTCTCCCCTCCCCCACCCACACCTATGTCATGATGTGAATTCTCCGCCCCGCCCCCCCGTCCCCCGGCACACACTTACACACACCTATGTCATGATCTGAATTCTACCCCCCCCTCCCCCCCCCCCCACACCTATGTCATTATCTGAATTCTACACCCCCCCCACCCCACAACACACACACCACACACACCCCTATGTAATGATCTGAATTCTATCCCCCCTCCCCCCCCACCCTATGTCATGATCCGAATTCTATCCCCCCCCCCCCCCCCACCCCACACACCCAAAGTCAAGATCTGAATTTTACGCCTCCCCCTCCCCACACCACATATGTCACGATATGAATTCTCCACCTCCCCCGTCCCCCACACCTATGTCATAATCTGAATTCTCCGCCTCCCCCTCCCCCCCAACACCTATGTCCATGATCGAATTCTCCGCCTCCCCCCCTCCCCCCCCACCAACACCTATGTCATTGATCTGAATTCTCCGCGCCCCCCCCTCCCCCTCCCCACCAACACCTATGTCATGATGTGAATTTTCCGCCTCCCCCCCACCCTCACCTATGTCATGATGTGAATTCTCCGCCCCCCCCCCCCCCCCCCCCCGGCACACACTTACACACACCTATGTCATGTTCTGAATTGTACGGCTCCCCCTCCCCCCCCCCCCCCACCACATACACATCAATGTCATGATCTGAATTGTAATGGCTCCCCCCCCCCACATACACATCTATGTCATGATCTGAATTGTATGGCTCCCCCCCCCCCCTCACACACACACCTATGTCATGATCTGAATTATACGGCTCCCCACCCCCCCCCCCCCCCACACACACACACCTATGTCATGATCTGATTTGTACAACTCCCCCCCCCCCACACACACACCACACAACGCCTATGTCATGATCTGAATTATACGGCTCCCCCTCCCCCACCCCCCCCACACACCTATGTCATGACTGAATTATACGGCTCCCCCCCACCCCACACACACCACCCCTATGTCATGCTCTGAATTGTACGGCCCCCCCCCCCCCCCCCCCCCACACACATACACACACACCCGCCTATGTCTGATCTGAATTGTACGGCTCCCCCCCCCCCCCCCCCACCCCACACACCATACCTATGTCATGATTCTGAATTCTCCGCCTCCCCCACTCCCCCCACAACACCTATGTCATGATCTGAATTCTCCGCCTCCCCCCCACCCTACCCCTCACCACCACCCTATGTCATGATATGAATTCTCCGCCCCCCCCCCCCCCCTCCCCACCAACACCTATGTCATGATGTGAATTCTCCGCCTCCCCCACCCACACCTATGTCATGATGTGAATTCTCCGCCACCCCCCCCCCCCCCCACACACACACAACACAACCCCCCGGCACACACCTTACACACCTATGTCATGATCTAAAATTGTGTGGCTTCCCGTTCCCCCCCCCCCCCCCCCCACACAACACCTATGTCATTATCTGAATTATACGGCTCCCCCCCCCCAACACACACACACACACCTATGTCATGATCTAAATTTTGTATGGCTTCCCGTTCCCCCCCCCCCCTCCCCCACCCTCACCCCACACACCATGTCATTATCTGAATTTATACGGCTCCCCCCCCCCCCCCCACACACACACACACCTATGTCATTATCTGAATCATAGGCTCCCCCCCCCCCCCCCACACACACACACCTATGTCATGATCTGAATTGAAATGGTTCCCGTTCCCCCCCCCCTCCCCACCTCACACACACACCTATGTCATTATCTGAATTATACGGCTCCCCCACCCCACCCCCCCCAACCTATGTCATGATCTGAATTCTACCCCCCCCCCCCCCCCCCCACACACACACACACACAACCTATGTCATGATCTGAATTTTACCCTCCCCCCCCCCCACACACATATGTCACGATATGAATTCTCCACCTCCCCCCGTCCCCCCACACCTATGTCATGTTCTGAATTCTCCCGCCCCCCCCTCTCCCCACAACACCTATGTCATGATCTGAATTCTCCCGCCTCCCCCCCCTCCCCCCCACCAACACCTATGTCATGATCTGAATTATCCGCGCCCCCCCTCCCCCACCAACACCTATGTCATGATGTGAATTCTCCGCCTCCCCCCACCCACACCTATGTCATGATGTGAATTCTCCGCCCCCGCCCCCCCGTCCCCCGGCACACACTTACACACACCTATGTCATGATCTGAATTGTACGGCTCCACCTCCCCACCCCCCCACAACACATCATGTCATGATCTGAATTGTATGGCTCACCCCCCCCCCCCCCCCACATACACATCTATGTCATGATCTGAATTGTATGGCTCCCCCCCCCCCCCCCCCCCCGCCCTCACAACACACACCTATGTCATGATCTGAATTATACGGCCCCCTCCCCACACACACCTATGTCATGATCTGATTTGTACAGCTCTCCACTCCCCCCCCCCCCCCCAACACACACACACCGCCTATGCAATGATCTGAATTATACGGCTCCCCCTCCACCCCCTCCCCCCCCACACACACCTATGTCATGATCTGAATTGTACAGCTTCCCCCCCCCCACTCCCCCCCCCCCACACACACACACACCTATGTCATGATCTGATTGTACGCCCCCCCCCCCCCCCCCCCCCCACACACACACACCTATCTCATGATCTGAATTGTACGGCTCCCCCCGCCCCCCCCCCCCCCAACACCTATGTCATGATCTGAATCACTGCCTCCCCCACTCCCCCCACAACACCTATATCATGATCTGAATTCTCCGCCTCCCCCCCCCCCCCTACCCCCCACCACCACCTATGTCATGATCTGAATTCTCCCCCCCCCCCCTCCCCACCAACACCTATGTCATGATGTGAATTCTCCGCCCTCCCCCCACCCTCACCTATGTCATGATGTGAATTCTCCCCCCCCCCCCCCCCTCCCCGGCACACACTTACACACACCTATGTCATGATCTGAATTCTACCCCCCCCCCACCCCCCCACACCTATGTCATGATCTGAATTCTACACCGCCCCCCCCCCCCCCCCCCACACACACACAACACCCCTATGTCATGATCTGAATTCTATCCCCCCTCCCCCCCCCACACCTATGTCATGATCCGAATTCTATCCCCCCCCCCCCCGCCCCCCCCCCCCCACCACACACACACCAAAGTCATGATCTGAATTTTACGCCTCCCCCTCCCCACACACATATGTCACGATATGAATTTTCCACATCCCCCGTCCCCCCACACCTATGTCATGATCTGAATTCTCCGCCTCCCCCTCCCCCCACAACACCTATGTCATGATCTGAATTCTCCGCCTCCCCCCCTCCCCCCCACCAACACCTATGTCATGATCTGAATTCTCCGCGCCCCCCCCCCCCCCCCCCCTCCCCACCAACACCTATGTCATGATGTGAATTCTCCGCCTCCCCCCACCCTCACCTATGTCATGATGTGAATTTCCCGCTCCCCCCCCCCCCACCCCCGGCACACACTTACACACACCTATGTCATGATCTGAATTGTACGGCTCCCCCTCCCCCCCCCCCCCACCACATACACATCTATGTCATGATCTGAATTGTATGGCTCCCCCCCCTCCCCACATACACATCTATGTCATGATCTGAATTGTATGGCTCCCCCCCCCCCCCAACAACCTATGTCATGATCGAATTCTCCGCCTCCCCCACTCCCCCCACAACACCAATGTCATGATCTGAATTGTATGGCTCCCCCCCCCCCCTCACACACACACCTATGTCATGATCTGAATTATACGGCTCCCCCCCCCCCCCCCCCACACACACACACCTATGTCATGATGATTTGTACAGCTCTCCCCTCCCCCCCCCCCCCCCCCCCGCACACACACACACGCCTATGTCATAATCTGAATTATACGGCTCCCCCCCTCCCCCCCCCCCCCCCCACACACCTATCTCATGATCTGAATTATTACGGCTCCCCCCCCCCACCCCCCACACACACACACCTATGTCATGCTCTGAATTGTACGGCTCCCCCCCCCCCCCCCCACACACACATACACACACACACGCCAATGTCATGATCTGAATTGTACGGCTCCCCCCCCCCCCCCCCCCCCTCCCCACACACACACTACCTATGTCATGATCTGAATTTCCGCCTCCCCCACTCCCCCCACAACACCTATGTCATGATCTGAATTCTCCGCTCCCCCCCCCCCCCCCCCTACCCCTCACCACCACCTATGTCATGATATGAATCTCGCCGCCCCCCCCCCCCCCCCCCCACCAACACCTATGTCATGATGTGAATTCTCCGCCTCCCCACCCACACCTATGTCCATGATGTGAATTCTCCGCCCCCCCCCCCCCCCCCCCCCCACACACACAACCCGGCACACACTTACACACCTATGTCATGATCTGAATTGTATGGCTTCCCGTTCCCTCCCCCCCCCCCCCCCACACACACACACCTATGTCATTATCTGATTATACGGCTCCCCCCCCCCCCCACACACACACACCTATGTCATGATCTGAATTGTATGGCTTCCCGTTCCCCCCCCCCCCCCCCCCCCACACACACACCTATGTCATTATCTGAATTATACGGCTCCCCCCCCCCCCACCCCACCCCCCACACACACCTATGTCATTATCTGAATTGTACAGCCCCCCCCCCCCCACACACACACACATGCCTATGTCATGATCTGAATTACACGGCTCCCCCTTCCCCTTCCCCCTCCCCCCCCCCCCCACACCTATGTCATTATCTGAATTGTACAGCTCCCCCCCACCCCCACACCGCCTATGTCATGATCTGAATTGTACGGCTCCCCCTCCCCCCCCCCACCCACACACCTATGTGATTATCTGAATTGTACAGCTCCCCCCACCCACCCCACACACACCCCTATGTCATGATCTGAAATTGTACGCTCCCCCCCCCCCCCCCCCACACACACACATACCTATGTCATGATCTGAATTGTACGGCTCCCCCGCCCCCCCCCCCCCCCCCCACACACACAACACACACCTATGTCATGATCTGAATTGTACAGCCCCCTCTCCCCCCCCCCTCCACACACACACACACACCTATGTCCTGATCTGAATTCTAAACCACTCCCGACACACTCATTACGTTATGATCTGAATTTTAAGCCTCCACCTCCACACACACACCTATGTCCTGATATGAATTTTACGCCTCTCCTCCCCCACATTTATGTCATGATCTGAATTCTACGCCTCTCCTCCCTCACATCTATGTCATGATCTGAATTGTAACACGCCCCCCCCCCCCCCCCCCCCCCCCGCACCAACATCTATGTCATAATCTGAATTCCCACGCCTACCCCCCCCCCCCCCCAACACACACATCTATGTCATAATCTGAATTCTACGCCCCTCCTCCACACCCACATCTATGTCATAATCTGAATTCTACGCCTTCCCCCTCCCCTCCACACACACACCTATGTCATGATCTGAATTCTACGCCCCGCCCCCCCCCCCCCCCCCCCCCCCAAAACACACACGCTTATGTCAAGATCTGACATCTACGCCTTCCCTCCCCCCTACACACGCACCTATGTCATGGTCTGAATTCTACGCTTCTTCCCCCGTACCTATGTCATGATCTGAATTCTACGCCCCTCCCCCCCCCCCCCCACACCTATGTCATAATCTGAATTCTACCCCCCCCCCCCCCCCCCACCACACACACACACAACACACACATCACCTATGTCATGATCTGAATTCTACGCCCTCCCCCCACCCGAACACACCATTGTCATGATCTGAATTCTAAACCTCTCCCCCCCACGCACCTATGTCACGATCTGAATTCTACGCCTCCTCACCCCCTCCCCCCTCCCCCCCCCACACACACACCTATGTCATGGTCCGATTTCTCCGCTTCCCCTCCCCCCTTCCACACCTATATCACTATCTGAATTCTACGCCACCCCCTCCTCCCATCCCTATGTCATGATCTGAATTCTACGCCTCCCTTCCCCCTTTCACAACTGTCATGATCTGAATTCTACGCCACCCCCCTCCTCCCGTCCCTATATCATGATCTGAATTCTACGCCTCCCTTCCCCCTTTCACAACTGTCATGATCTGAATTCTACGCCACCCCCTCCTCCCGTCCCTATGTCATGATCTGAATTCTACGCCACCCTTCCCCTTTCACAACTGTCATGATCTGAATTCTACGCCTCCCTTCCCCTTTCACAACTGTCATGATCTGAATTCTACGCCACCCCCTCCTCCCGTCCCTATGTCATGATCTGAATTCTACGCCACCCCTTCCCCCTTTCACAACTGTCATGATCTGAATTCTACGCCTCCCTTCCCCCTTTCACAACTGTCATGATCTGAATTCTACGCCACCCCGTCCTCCCGTCCCTATGTCATGATCTGAATTCTAACGCCACCCTTCCCCCTTTCACAACTGTCATGACCTGAATTCTACGCCACCCCCTCCTCCCGTCCCTATATCATGATCTGAATTCTACGCCTCCCTTCCCCCTTTCACAACTGTCATGATCTGAATTCTACGCCACCCCCTCCTCCCGTCCCTATATCATGATCTGAATTCTATGCCTCCCTTCCCCCTTTCACAACTGTCATGATCTGAATTCTACGCCACCCCCTCCTCCCGTCCCTATATCATGATCTGAATTCTACGCCTCCCTTCCCCCTTTCACAACTGTCATGATCTGAATTCTACGCCACCCCCTCCTCCCGTCCCTATATCATGATCTGAATTCTACGCCACCCTTCCCCCTTTCACAACTGTCATGATCTGAATTCTACGCCTCCCTTCCCCCTTTCACAACTGTCATGATCTGAATTCTACGCCACCCTTCCCCCTTTCACAACTGTCATAATCTGAATTCTACGCCACCCTTCCCCCCTTTCACAACTGTCATGATCTGAATTCTACGCCACCCCCTCCTCCCGTCCCTATATCATGATCTGAATTCTACGCCTCCCTTCCCCCTTTCACAACTGTCATGATCTGAATTCTACGCCACCCCCTCCTCCCGTCCCTACATCATGATCTGAATTCTACACCTCCCTTCCCCCTTTCACAACTGTCATGATCTGAATTCTACGCCACCCCCTCCTCCCGTCCCTATATCATGATCTGAATTCTATGCCTCCCTTCCCCCTTTCACAACTGTCATGATCTGAATTCTACGCCACCCCCTCCTCCCGTCCCTATATCATGATCTGAATTCTACGCCTCCCTTCCCCCTTTCACAACTGTCATGATCTGAATTCTACGCCTCCCTTCCCCCTTTCACAACTGTCATGATCTGAATTCTACGCCTCCCTTCCCCCTTTCACAACTGTCATGATCTGAATTCTACGCCTCCCTTCCCCCCTTTCACAACTGTCATGATCTGAATTCTACGCCACCCCCTCCTCCCGTCCCTATATCATGATCTGAATTCTACGCCTCCCTTCCCCCTTTCACAACTGTCATGATCTGAATTCTACGCCACGCCCTCCTCCCGTCCCTATATCATGATCTGAATTCTACGCCTCCCTTCCCCCTTTCACAACTGTCATGATCTGAATTCTACGCCACCCCCTCCTCCCGTCCCTATATCATGATCTGAATTCTACGCCTCCCTTCCCCCTTTCACAACTGTCATGATCTGAATTCTACGCCACCCCCTCCTCCCGTCCCTATATCATGATCTGAATTCTACGCCTCCCTTCCCCCTTTCACAACTGTCATGATCTGAATTCTACGCCACCCTTCCCCCTTTCACAACTGTCATGATCTGAATTCTACGCCACCCTTCCCCCTTTCACAACTGTCATGATCTGAATTCTACGCCACCCTTCCCCCTTTCACAACTGTCATGATCTGAATTCTACGCCACCCCCTCCTCCCGTCCCTATATCATGATCTGAATTCTACGCCTCCCTTCCCCCTTTCACAACTGTCATGATCTGAATTCTACGCCTCCCTTCCCCCTTTCACAACTGTCATGATCTGAATTCTACGCCACCCTTCCCCCTTTCACAACTGTCATGATCTGAATTCTACGCCTCCCTTCCCCCTTTCACAACTGTCATGATCTGAATTCTACGCCTCCCTTCCCCCTTTCACAACTGTCATGATCTGAATTCTACGCCACCACCACCATCCCCCCCCCACCCCCCCCCCCACGTCATGATCTGAATTATCTGCTTCCCTCCCCCCCTTCCACACCTATGTCATGATCCGAATTCTACGCCTACAGGCCCCCCCCCCCCCCCCCCCCCCCCCCTTTCCACACCTATGTCATGATCTGAATTCTCCGCTTCCCCTCCCCCACCTATGTCATGATCCGATATTTACGCCTACCTTCTCCCCCCCCCCCCCCCCACACACACACACCTATGTTACTATCTGAATTCTACTCCTACATCCCCCCCCCCCCCCCCCCCCCCGACACACACACACACACACACCTACGTCATTATCTGAATTCTCCGCCTCCCCTCCCCCCTCTATGTCATGATCTGAATTCTACGTTCCCCCCCCCCCCCCCCACACCTGTGTCATGATCTGAATTCTACAGCTCCTCCCCCCCACCCCCACCCCCACGTCATCATCTGAATTCTACGCCACCCCCACCTCCCACGCACCCATGTCATGATCTGAATTCTCCCCCCCCCCCCTCCCCTACACACACACCTACGTCATTATCTGAAATCCGAACCCCCTACCACTATTCATGACGAGCTCCGAAATCTGCACTACCTGTACTGCCACCTATGTTAATTCTTGCATCTTCAATCCGCCCCCCCCCCCCCCCCGCCCCCCCAACCTCCCCCACTATCCATGTCAAGCAGTGAAATCCGCATTCCCTGTACTCTCACCCATGTCACGTCCAGCAACCGCGACCGCCGTGTCTCCATCCATGTCATGCGCTGCATTCCCGTCCTTTATACCCGCTACCATGTTGTACGCTGCATTCCCGTCCTTTATACCCGCTACCATGTTGTACGCTGCATTCCCGTCCTTTATACCCGCTACCATGTTGTACGCTGCATTCCCGTCCTTTATACCCGCTACCATGTTGTACGCTGCATTCCCGTCCTTTATACCCGCTACCAAGTTGTACGCTGCATTCCCGTCCTTTATACCCGCTACCATGTTGTACGCTGCATTCCCGTCCTTTATACCCGCTACCAAGTTGTACGCTGCATTCCCGTCCTTTATACCCGCTACCAAGTTGTACGCTGCATTCCCGTCCTTTATACCCGCAACCATGTTGTACGCTGCATTCCCGTCCTTTATACCCGCTACCATGTTGTACCAAGCATTTCCGTCCTATATACCGGCTACCAAGTCGAGCGCTGCATTCCCGTCCTCTATACCCATTACCATGTTGTACGCTGCATTCCCGTCCTGTACACCTGCTACCATGTTGTACGCTGCATTCCCGTCCTCTATACCCATTACCATGTTGTACGCTGCATTCCCGTCCTGTACACCTGCTACCATGTTGTACGCTGCATTCCCGTCCTGTACACCTGCTACCATGTTGTACGCTGCATTCCCGTCCTGTACACCTGCTACCATGTTGTACGCTGCATTCCCGTCCTGTACACCTGCTACCATGTTGTACGCTGCATTCCCGTCCTGTACACCTGCTACCATGTTGTACGCTGCATTCCCGTCCTGTACACCTGCTACCATGTTGTACGCTGCATTCCCGTCCTGTACACCTGCTACTATGTTGTACGCTGCATTCCCGTCCTATATACCTGCTACCATGTTGTACGCTGCATTCCCGTCCTGTACACCTGCTACCATGTTGTACGCTGCATTCCTGTCCTTAATACCCGCTACCATGTCATACGCTGCATTCCCGTCCTTTATACCCGCTACCATGTTGTACGCTGCATTCCCGTCCTTTATACCCGCTACCATGTTGTACGCTGCATTCCCGTCCTTTACACCCGCTACCGTGTTGTACGCTGCATTCCCGTCCTCTATACCCTCTACCATGTTGTACGCTGCATTCCCGTCCTCTATACCCGCTACCATGTTGTACGCTGCATTCCCGTCCTCTATACCCGCTACCATGTTGTACGCTGCATTCCCGTCCTTTACACCCGCTACCGTGTTGTACGCTGCATTCCCGTCCTTTACACCCGCTACCGTGTTGTACGCTGCATTCCCGTCCTTTACACCCGCTACCGTGTTGTACGCTGCATTCCCGTCCTTTACACCCGCTACCGTGTTGTACGCTGAATTCCCGTCCTTTACACCCGCTACCGTGTTGTACGCTGCATTCCCGTCCTTTATACCCGCTACCATGTTGTACGCTGCATTCCCGTCCTTTATACCCGCTACCATGTTGTACGCTGCATTCCCGTCCTTTATACCCGCTACCATGTTGTACGCTGCATTCCCGTCCTTTATACCCGCTACCATGTTGTACGCTGCATTCCCGTCCTTTATACCCGCTACCATGTTGTACGCTACATTCCCGTCCTTTATACCAGCTACCATGTCGTACGCTGCATTCCCGTCCTTTATACCCGCTACCATGTCGTACGCTGCATTCCCGTCCTTTATACCCGCAACCATGTTGTACGCTGCATTCCTGTCCTTTATACCCGCTACCATGTTGTACGCTGCATTCCCGTCCTTTATATCGACTACCCTGTTGTACGCTGCATCTGCCACCCCGTACCCTTGGCATATCCTGCTTCCACGTCTCACATATACTCACATGTCATACCCTGCTTCCACGTCCCACATGTCAAACCCTGCTTCCACGTCCCACATGTCATACCCTGCTTCCACGTCCCACATGTCATACCCTGTATTTGCATCTCACCACCACCACCCCCATCCTTGTCACGACCAGCATCCGCGCCCCTTGTCCCCCTACCCACGTCACGCCCTGCATCTGTGTCTCACCGTACGCCCGCCGATTGAACGAAAGAATGACTGAACGACCGACTGACCGAAAGACTGACTGAACGACCGACTGACCGAATGAAGGACGTAACGACCGACTGACTGAATGTATAACTGAACGACCGACTAAACCAATGAATGACTAAACGACCGACTGACCGAAAGAATGACTGAACGACCGACTGAATGAATGAATGACTAAACGACCGACTGACCGAATGAATGCCTGAACGATCGACTGACCGAATGAATGACTGAACGACCGACTGAATGACTGAACGAACGACCGAGCGAAAGAATGACTGAACGAACGACTGACCGAATGAATGACTGAACGACCGACTGACCGAATGAATTGAATGAACGACCGACTGAGTGAAAGAATGACAGAACGACCGACTGAGCGAAAGAATGACTGAACGACCGACTGACTCCGACTAAGCGAATGAATAACTGAAGGACCGACTGACCAAATCAATGATCGAACGACCGATGACCGAAAGAATGACTGAACGAACGACTGACCAAATGAACGAATGACTGACTGAACAACCGTCTGACCGAAAGAATGACAACGATCGACTGATCGAATGAAAGACTGAACGACCGACTGACTGACTGAATGACTGAACTGACTGACCGAATGAATAAATGAACGACTGATTGAATGAATGAATGACTGAACGACTGACTAATCAAAGGAACGAATGAATGACTGAACGACCGACTCACCGAACGAACGAATGAATGACTGAACGACCGACTAATCGAATGAATGACTGATCGACCGCCTGACCGAATGAATGACTGAACGACCGACTAACCGAATGAACAAATAAATGACTGAACGACTGACTGACCGAAATGAATGACTAACCGACCGACTGACTGAAAGAATAACTAAACAACTGACTGACCAAATGAATGAATGAACAACCGACAGAACGAATGAATGACTGAACGACCAACTGAACGAATGAATGACTGAACGACCGACTGAACGAACGAATGACTGAATGACAGACTGAACAAATGAATGACTGAACGACCAACTGAACGAATGACTGAACGACCGACTGACCGACTATATGACTGAACGACCGACTGAATGACCGAACGACCGACTGACCGAACGAATGACTGAATGACCGAGAGAATGACTGAACGACCGACTAAGCGAGAGAATGACTGAACGACCGACTACCCGAATGAATGACTGAACGACCGACTGAATGACTGAACGACCGACTGACCGAATGAATGACTGAACGACCAACTGAATGACTGAACGACCGACTGACCAAAGGAATGACCGAACGACCGGCTGACCGAATGAATGACTGAACGGCCGACTGACCGAACGAATGACTGAACGACCGACTGAGCGAGAGAATGACTGAACAACCGACTACCCGGATGAATGACTGAACGACCGACTGAATGACCGAACGACCGACTGACCGAATGACTGACCGAACGGCCAACTGACCGAACGAAAGACTGAACGACCGACTGAGCGAGAGAATGACTGAACGACCGACTGAGCGAAAGAATGACTGAACGACCGACTACTCGAACGAATGACTGAACGACCGACTGAATGACTAAACAACCGACTGAGCGAAAGAATGACTGACTGACCGGCTGACAAAATGAATGACTGAACGACCGACTAACCAAATGAACGAATGAATGACTGAACGACCGACTGACCGAATGAATGATCGAACGAACGACTGACCGAGAGAATGACTAAACGAACGACTGACCGAATGAATGACTGAATGACCGACTGACCGAATGAGTGACTGAACGACCGACTAACCGAAAGAACGAATGAATGACTTAATGACCGACTAACCGAATGAACGAATGAATGACTTAACAACTGACTGACTGAAATGAATGAATAAACGACCGCCTGACCGAAAGAATAACTAAACGACCGGCTGACCGAAATGATGAATGGAGACTGAACGACCGGCTGACCGAATGAATGACTGAACGACCGACTGACCGAATAAATGACTGAACGACCGACTGACCGAATAAACGAAAGAATGACTGAACGACGGACCGACCGAAATGAACGAATTAATAACTGAACGACCGACTGAGCGAATGAATAAACGAATTACTGAGCGACCGACTGAGCGAATGAATAAATGAATTGCTGAGCGACCGACTGAATGGCTGAACGACTGACTGAACGAGTGATCGACCAAACAGATGTACCAACGAATGATTGAATGACCAGACTGAACGAACGAATAACTGAACGACCGACCGACCGAACAAATGTACGAACGAATGACTGAACGACCATCTGAACGGACGGACAAATGAGCTTGCGTCCGATCGACCGAACAAACGCACGGGAAAACAGACACAAAAGCAGCAACAAACGAACGAACAATCCAATGAACGTACGAAAGACAGGAAGGAACGAAGAAAGAATAAAATGAAACCAAAAAGAAACAACAGGGGGGTCAAACAAAGGACAGACACTATCTGAGAAGGAAAGGTGATATACAGAGGTTTACAAAGAATGAAACAAAGAGGGGGAAGGAAGTTGGGGGGAGGGGGGAGGAGGGGGGAATAAGGAAAACAGAGATGGGGGAAAGAGAGAGAGAGAGAGGGAAAGAGGTGTGCACGTGCGCGCGCGCGCCCGCGTGTGTGTATACGTGTGCGTGCGCGAACGAACGCAGGTATGTGTTTGTATTCATGTGGTGTGTGTGTGTGTGTGTGTGTGTCGGTGGCGCGGCCGCGGCGTTGAGCGCCTACCTTGCGCTGAAGAGATCAAAGCTAACTGACAAACTCTTTCATTTTCATTATCCTATTTGTTTGTGTCTTGCCTGAAGAAGACCTAAGAGGTCGAAACGCGTCGTGTTTTGTCTTGTGACTCGTTTGTCCACGTTTCTCTGGGCGGTTCGCCAACATTTATTTGGATCTATCTAATGTTGACTCTAAATGCGCATCTGACATTAGTGTTGATGTAATCTTTTCCGTAATGATATTACTCTCTCTCTTCTCTCTCTCTCTCTCTCTCTCTCTCTCTTCTTCTCTCTCTCTCAGCCTCGACCGGTTCGAAATGTGGTCCAGATAATAGATTAAATACGCATACGTACGTACGTGTGTGAGTTAGAGTGTGTGTGTGTGTGTGTGTGTGTGTGTGTGTGTGTGTGTGTGTGTGTGTGTGGTGTGTGTGTGTGTGCCTGCGTGCGTGCCTGCGTCCGTGTGTTTGTGTGTGTATGTGCGCCGGCTTTAGTTTTCCCTGTGTATGTGTGTGCTTGGATTTGCACGCACGTGTGCCTACATACTCTTGTGTGTGTGTGTGTGTGTGTGTGTGTGTGTGTGTGTGTGTGTGGGCGCGCGCGCGCGCGCGCGCGCGCGTGTGTGTGTGTGTGTGTGTGTGTGTGTGTGCGCGCGTGTGTGTGTGCGTGCGTGCGTGCGTTCTTGCGTGCGTGCGTGCGTGTGTGTGTGTGTGTGTGTGGTGTGTGTGTGTGTGTGTGCGTATGCGTGTGGCCTTGCATGTGAAAGTAGTCGTGCATGTACATGTTATGTCTGTGCATGTGCGTGTGTCCATGTCGCTATTTGAATGAAATGGCTGATCAGATAATATCAGTCATAACTAACTGCAAGCCAATTATTAACTTTGAATGAAATAAACTAAAAACAAAGGAATAAAAGTCATAGGAAGAAAACAGGATTGGAAGAAGAAAAAGGTACTACTATACGTGAAATAAGTATAAAGATGATTTTTAAGTATGTGTTGAAAACACTTTCTCAATACGTGAAATAAGTATAAAGATGATTTTAAGTATGTGTTGAAACACTTCCCCAATACGTGAATTAAGTATAAAAATGATTTTAAGTATGTGTTGAAAACACTTCCTCATTATATTAATCTCTCTCTCTCTCTCTCTCTCTCTCTCTCTCTCTCTCTCGGGGGGCGTGACGTGAGTATCGCAGTGCGAGGCCGCGATTTTTGGTCTCCGTCTATTAACCCCCCAATTAAAACGAATTCAGAACGAGTTACGTGCCAAAACTGTACCAGAGGCTTCGTAACTGACCATGCCTTCGGCGGCAACTGTTTTTAGGGCCTGTTGTGGCCGATTCTACTGGACATACCAGGCCTTCAAGTCGAAGCGGGCAAGAACCAAGAAGAATCTTTATGTCGCCATTGTCAAACTGCGACGGAGAAGTGACGGTGTAGCACTAGGTTTGCTCCTCTCCTACCTCTTCTGGGGGAGTCTTTTACTCCGCTGCGGCGACGTGGAGAGCAGCCCGGGGCCTAACTCTTCGCAGAGCAAGGACAGCTTGAGGCAGACACGGCTGAAATCAGGCGGATCCAGAACCAGTATGGATCGTGCAGACAACCCCTCAGGCAGAGTTCCCAGTGAACGAAGCCACTCTGTCTGACGTTGTTGGCACGATACAGGATATGGGCTCGAGGCTGGACACTCGTTTTGCGGAGGTGAAAGATCTTCATGTCTTACAAGAGGAGTACGGGGCCATGCAGGAAGAGCTGAGGGCACTCCGAGGCGAAGTTACGGGTCTGCGTCAGCAGAACGAGGACTTGCAGAGGAAGAACGAGGACCTGACGAGGAGGTTGGACGTCTTGGAGAGGAAGACGGATGACCTTGAGGGACGGTCCAAGCGAAACCACCTCATCTTTTACGGCCTGCCTCAGAAGGACAACGAGACTCCAGCGGACTGTGAAGGTACGGTAAGGACCTAATTAGAAACAAGTTAGAACCATATGATGACATACGGTTTGATAGAGTGCACCGTATCAACTCCAAGCCTGACTCGCCAGTTATCGCCAGGTGTGTCTTTTATAAACAGAAGACATCTGTGCTGAAAGCCAAGGGCACGCTCCGAGGGACAAATGTTTTCGTGGGTGAGGACTTCTCTGCTCAAGTGAGAGAGGTGAGGAAGCGGTTGACGCCACATCTGAAAAGAGCCAGGGGAGAGGGTAAGAGAGCCTCAATGGTGTTCAACCACCTTCTCATCGATGGAAAGAAGTTTACAGTGGACCGTGCTGACAGACTGGTAGAATTAAGATATGCTGGCCCACAGTTTATCCGGGGAATCTTATATCAGTAGAAGGAGCAAATTTTGAGACGACATCGTCTTTGTTGCCACAGTGCAGTGTCGTTGACACGCTCTCAGCACGTGCTATACATGATACAGACAACAACGCGGTGTGCTCCGAGTTTAGTTTAGCCGTTGACCGGGTGGAAAATGTAAACAATGTCTTAAATGTTGCTGTATCTGTGTTGCAAAACCCGTCTAACTTGTTTTCCGAGGATGGGTGTGCTGTGTCACCTGATGTTGTTGACAATAATGTGTCGATTTTCCTTCTGTAAATAGGTCAAATGACTTCTCTTTTCTTTGTTGGAATGTAAACGGTTTATCATCCAAACTACATGACAAAGATTTTGTTTCATTTGTTAGTTCTTTTGATTTTGTGCCTGGCTGAAACCTTTATGGAAGATTTCCAATCGTCTGTGTGCCTGGCTGAAACCTTTATGGAAGATTTCCAATCGTCTGTGTGCCTGGCTGAAACCTTTATGGAAGATTTCCAATCGTCTGTGTGCCTGGCTGAAACCTTTATGGAAGATTTCCAATCGTCTGTGTGCCTGGCTGAAACCTTTATGGAAGATTTCCAATCGTCTGTGTGCCTGGCTGAAACCTTTATGGAAGATTTCCAATCGTCTGTGTGCCTGGCTGAAACCTTTATGGAAGATTTCCAATCGTCTGTGTGCCTGGCTGAAACCTTTATGGAAGATTTCCAATCGTCTGTCTGCTGGCTATGAAAAGATGTGTAAATCAGCCATAAAAATCACTACTCGTGGAAGGCGATCTGGGGGCTTACTATGTCTTGTTAAGAATTTTGTTCATTTGTAAAGCCACTGGAAATTAAGTCAGACATCTTTTGCGCTTTTGTTATTGATAAATCTATTTTGGGTACGATAAAAAAAAAACGTCTTGTGTGTGTGTGCATATGTACCGCCTGAAGGTTCACCTTACTACCGTTTCACTGATTTTGACAATGGTATTGCTTTACTTGAAGACTTTATATGTGACTGCTTGCTCTCTCTTGATGTTTATGTATTGTTAAGCGGTGATATGAATGGTCGTACTTCGAATATTTCTCAAGATTTAGAAGAAACTGTCTCTCCTTTTGAAAATCAATACTTGAGTGGTCCATTAACTGAGGGCAGAAATTCAGATGATAATGTGTTAAATAAGTATGATAAGATGTTGCTAAATAGGTGCACTGCTTTGGATTTGTGCATTTTAAATGGTTTGTGTCAGGGCGACCTCAGAGGTTGCTACACTTACATATCTGAGAGTGGCAGCAGTGTGAATGATTATTTTATGATGTCGTGTGATATGTTTGCTACATTTCTTGCTGATTGTAAGTTATGTGTAGGTGAACGTGTTGAATCTGACCACATGCCTGTGGTGTTGCGTACTAATTTATACTCCAAAACCACGGACAATCCAAAAGAACATGATGTTATCAATCTGGTTGAAAAGTACGTTTGGAATGAAAATTATGTTGATTTGTTCTATAATACAGTGGAATCGATAGATTTTCAGGAGAGAATGCATATGGCAATTAGTCTCATTGAGGTTGATGTTAATGAATCTTTACATGTTTTCAACAGTTCTATAAAAGCTGCTGCTGAATGTATGAAGAAGCAGATTAAGGTAAATGCAAGAGAACTTGGTGAAGATTGGTACGATAAGGAATGTCTTTTAAGTAAAAGAAATGCACGTAAATTGTCAACCAAATATCGTCGAACTTTATCTGTACCTGATCATGTTGAATATTCTAATGCCAGACGCGACTATAAAAAATCTTTTGAAGAAAAAACAGAAAGCATTCAATGAAATTATGTTAGATGAAAAATTAGTTGCCTCTATTAATAGCCAAAAGGGGTTTTGGGAGACAATGCGCAGAATTCAGAAAAAAAAAATCCAGCCTCAAAGTGATATTAGCCTTGATAACTGGTTCCTCACTTTAAGAAATTGCTCGAAAGAAATGATGGCACTGATAACAGTGTTAGGCAGGGAGATGAGAGTGATGAAGACGATGACAATTATGATCATTTAAATCGTCCCATATCGAAAGAGATCATTTTGGCCTTAAGTAAACTGAGAAATCGTAAAGCCGCGCGTCCAGATGGGATTATCAGCGAAATGATAAAGACTGCACGCAAATCCAATTTGGTGATTAACTTTTTAGCATTATTTTTGAATGCTCTATTTGACAAGGGTGTGTTTCCTGAAAGTTGGACCGAGTCTATTGTTCTCCCATTATATAAAAAAGGTGATGTTAACAACCCAAACTACTACAGAGGAATCTCGCTGTGCAACATTGGAAGTAAGTTATATAGTGCTATTATTAATAGAAGACTTCAAGAATGGGTCGAAGAAAATAATATTAGGGGCGAATATCAAGCTGGATTTAAACGGAATTATTCGACTATAGATCACAGTTTACTTTGATGGCCTTTATTCAAAAGCAGTTTTATTTAAATCTAAAATTATAGGTAGCTTTTATTGATTTTGAAAAAGCATTTGATTCTGTCAGTAGAAGTGTATTATGGCCAATTTTGATTAAGCATTGAATCCGAGGTAAGTTATATAAATGTATTTTGAGCATGTATGATTCTGTGAAGGCCAAGGTGAGATCCGGATCATCTCCGACAGATTACATAAACTGTACCTTGGGAAATCTTAAATAAATGTTAGCGAACCGCCCAGAGAAACGTGGACAAACGAGTCACAAGACAAAACACAACGCGTTTCGACCTCTAAGGTCTTCCTCAGGTGAGAAACAAACGAATAAAACAACGAAAATTCACTTAGCTTTGATCGCTTCAGAGTTCAGCTTAGGAAGAAGGCGTTGAATGCCTTCTTCCTTGCGCTGAACTCTGAAGCGATCTGAAGCGTTCAACGCCTTCTTCCTTGCGCTGAACTCTGAAGCGATCTGAAGCGATCAAAGCTAAGTGAATTTTCGTTGTTTTATTCGTTTGTTTCTCACCTGAGGAAGACCTTAGAGGTCGAAACGTGTTGTGTTTTGTCTTGTGACTCGTTTGTCCACGTTTCTCTGGGCGGTTCGCTAACAATTATTTAAGATTTGTTTAGATTTCCGCCTGCAGTGGTCTCACTTTGCAACTGTACCTTGGGAGTTAAACAAGGAGATGTCTGTAGTCCTGTTCTCTTCTCCATGTTTATTAATGAATTAACTTTAGAAGTAATAAATAATGGTAGGCACGGCGCTCACTTTGTAAATGATGCTTTGGAGATTTTTATTCTTCTCTTAGCTGATGACGTTGTATTGATGTCAGAAACAATAGTTGGTCTCCAAAATCAATTAAACAGTTTAGAAAGAGCTTCTGCGTCACTCCAGCTGAAGATAAACATGGCAAAAAGTAATATTATAGTGTTTAGAAAAGGTAGACATCTTGCTGCAAGAGAAAAATGGACGTACAACGGAATAACTATGCCTGTGGTGAATGTTTATAAGTACCTGGGTATATATTTTTCAACACGTTTAAGTTTCAATTTTGCTTGCAAAAATCTTGTAAGCAGAGCTAAACATTGCTTACTTTGTATTCTGAAGAAACTGCGTATGCATAATAATGAGTCTCTTCCATTGTTTTTAAAGTTGTTCAATTCTCAAATTCAACCAATGGTGCTAGACGGAGCTGAGTTATGGGGTCTCGATACTGTTTCTGTGCAAATTGAAAAGATTCATTTGTATGCATTGAAAAAGTTTCTCGGTATTTCAATACAAACACCCAATGACTTGGTTTATGGGGAGACTAATAGATATCCCATTCATTTACTTTCTGTAGTAAGGTGCATTTGTTACTGGCTAAAAATAACCCGAATGGCACCTGATATATTACCTCATAAAGCATATAAAATGTTAGTACAGCTAGATGCTAGGGGTAAGAGCAATTGGGCCTCCAAAGTAAGATTGAAACTGTACGAGTTTGGTTGTGGCTTTGTGTGGGAGAATCAGGGTGTAGATGACATAAATAGTTTTCTTCGCATGTTGCGGCAACGATTAATCGATTGTAACTGGCAGAGATGGAATTCGCATGTTGAAGACAGTCACAGATTTGATATCTATAGACTATTAAACCCTGCACGTTGTATTCCAAAGTATTTGTCTATGCAGATTAACAGACATATCAACTGTATTGTGACAAAATTCAGATTTGGTGTATCGGATATTTGTGTACATTCTAACCGTTACAGGCCTTTGAATGATTGTAATTTTACTTGTCCGCTCTGTCATGAAGGTGATGAAATGAAGTTCACTTTGTTCTGTTTTGCCCAGAACTACGAACTGTACGACAGCAACTGATTCCCCCTAAATACCTAAGAAATCCTTGTTTCTTTCAACTTATTATGTTAATGGCATCATCGAATGAAAAAACTATGAAACAATTCTCTCTGTATTTGTATAAATGCATTCAGAATGCGAAATGATGTGTTAAGACAGTAAATGTTGTGTTAAGCTTGTTAAATTAATTTATATTAATGAATTGCGCGGTTTGATGTTGTGTTAAGCTTGTTAAATGAATTAATATTAATGAATTGCGCGGTTTGTTATTAATGTACCCCCTTCTAAGGGGCTATGGCCTTTTTGAATAAACATCTGCACTCTCTCTCTCTCTCTCTCTCTCTCTCTCTCTCTCTCTCTCTCTCTCTCTCTCTTCATTTTTAGTGTTCTCTTTTAGCTATGTGTATCTCTGTCCGGTTCGCTTCTCTCTGTCTATCTGTCAGTCTATCTGTCTGTCTGGCTGGCTGGCTGGCTGTCTGTCTGTCTCCCCTTCTCTCTCTCTCTCTCTCTCTCTCTCTAAGAGAGAGAGAGACAGACAGACAGACAGACAGACAAACAGACAGACAGAGAGACAGAGACAGAGAGACAGAGACAGAGAGACAGAGGGAGACGAAGTGACGGAGAGAGAGACAGAGTAAGAGAGAGAGGTGATGATGATGATGATGATGATGATGATGATGATGATGACGATGATGATGATGATAATGGCGAGGAGGAGGAGAGGAGGAGAATAAACGTGAGGAAGACACCTCATAGTGATGAATGACAGGCCAGATGCTATGAGGAGAACGTAAGGAGGAATGACAGACAGGAACGGATGTGCAAATCGTAAAACCGATGAACGGTCGACTGGAGAAAAAGAGGAGGACGTGGTCATGAACAATGACGGTCGAGAGGAGACGACGACAACGACTGGGGAAGAATCAATGATGGACTGGAGGGGAAGAAGAGAACGCCACGGCGATGAATGGATGATGGGAAAAAAGAAAAGATCGTGAGACTGATGACTGATGGAGAGAACTCGAGAATGATGAATGGTTAGCGGCAGAATTTTAAGCATGACAGATGACAGACAGAATGAGAACAGGAGAACGTGGTGACTGTGAATGGCAGGCAGGGTAGAACAGGAGAACGTGGTGTGACTGTGAATGGCAGACAGGATAGAAAAGGAGAAGTGTGATGAATGATGACGAGGAATGAAGAGTGGAAGAATGAAGAGTGAAGATGAAAATGAATGATGGACGGAATGAGGAGAGAACAGCATGCTAATGGTGAATGTTACAAGGGATGAAAATGAGAGTGTGAACACTTTGAGAAAGACCTGGATAACGATGACACACCAAATAGCCTTTACATCTGTGAACAACTGGCCAGTGCAAATTAACGTCAGCAACTCTCAGGACAAAGACGTTCACTGTCACGTGCAAAAGGAAATCATCATAAAAAGTAAAGGAACTTTGCTTTGAGCTCTACAACAAACAGAGCAAAGGAGATCCAGGCATCCTAACACTTCAAGATTCATATGATGATGACTTCCCACACTCTGTCGAAGAAGTTGTAGTAGCAGTGAAGTCGCTGAAACTTGGCAATCATTGACAACTTCCCTGTAGAATATGATATGGCGGAAAGGCAGTAACTGATATATTAACTACCATCTGCAACCAAATCTGGCACACCAGTGAGTGGCCAACGCCAAAGAGACTCGATCCCTATTCGTCCCACTTCCAACAGAGGAAATCCTCAACAGTGCCAGAACAACCGCAAAATCAGTTAGATCAGCAATGTAAGCAACGTAATGTTCCAAATCATTATGACTAGATTACAGCTGCAAACAGACACCGCTGTATCTGAAAGGCTGAAGTATCATCGAACAGATCTCTAACCCTTCGCCAGAACACCTGCAACACCAGAAGTTCTACTATGTCTTCACAGACTTCAAACAGGTGTTTGATAAAGTCTATCCAAAGGTGCTATAGGCCGCTATGAAGAAATCTGATATATCGGGACAAAGTTAATCAACAACATCCGCCAAGTATACGCCAAAGTGACCAGTGCAGTGCTCACAAAGGGCGCGACTGGAAAGTGGTCCACATGTGTTAGAATCAGTAAGGGCCCCTTTACTCTCCACCACTTTTCAACGTAGTCCTGGAATGCATCATGAATGATCCACTTGAAGATCAGTCAACGCAATCAGCACCGCAAGAAGTCTTGTCACGATCCTTCACTTTGCAGATAACTTCGATGGCCTGGCGGGCACGGAACAAGAAGTCACTGAGCTGGTTAAAACACTGGATGAAAGATCTATGAGACATAGTCTGGACATCAACACCGAGAACACCAAGCTAATGGTCAGCCACAACACCACCTCCATTACTGATATGACCATGGATAGAGAGTAGGATCTGTTAAACGGTTCAGATATCTGGGTTCTGTTTTCAGCGATGGGGGATTTACATCAAACATATTCTCAAGAGCAGCAAAGACATCAGCTCGTCCAGATTCAACCCTGTATGGTAAGACACTAACATCTTTGAAATACAAATCTGCTCCTGCATGCATGGGTGTATTTCGTTTTCCTACATGCAAACGAGTCATGGACCTGATAGAAAAAAAACCTATCATAGAAATAAGATGTCACTGAAAGATTCTATACATCAGATATACTGACTATATCGCCATTGAACAAAATGCGTCAGACTATCAAAAAGCACGTCGGGCCATACGAAGATTTGCTGACACCAGCAAAGCAAAGAAACTAAGCTGGCATTGTCATGAGGATCCAAAGGCCCCGCTGAAATAATCATCCAGGAAAGTGTTGAAGCAGCGAGACCAAGGGGAAGACAGGAAAAAAATGGACTGACAACATTGCAGAATGGACAGGGAAACATCTGTAGAGCCCAAGGCCTCGGAACACAACCGACAGAATGGAGGAAACTGGTGAACATTCTTCAGT
>CM065747.1:34117471-34139971 GCA_033310375.1 Conus canariensis
AGAGGTGACTTGATTAAGAACTTGGGGGACTTAAGAACTTGGGGTGACTTGAGTAGGTGACTTGATTAAGAAGACTTGGGGTGACTTGATTAAGAACTTGGGGTGACTTGATTAAGAACTTGGGTGACTTGATTAAGAACTTGGGGTGACTTGATTAAGAACTCGGGGTGACTTGATTAAGAACTTGGGTGACTTGAGCAGGAACTGAGAGGTGACTTGATTAAGAAGAACTTGGGGTGACTGATAAGAACTTGGGGTGACTTGATTAAGAACTTGGGGTGACTTGATTAAGAACTTGGTGACTTAAGAACTTGGGGTGACTTGATTAAGAACTTGGGGTGACTTGAGTAGGTGACTTGATTAAGAACTTGGGGTGACTTGAGTAGGAACTTGATAAAACTTGGGTGACTTGATTAAGAACTTGGGATGACTTGATAAGAACTGGGGTGACTTGATTAAGAACTTGGGGTGACTTGGCAGACTAGGGGTGACTTGATTAAGAACTTGGGGTGACTTAAGAACTTGGGGTGACTTGATTAAGAACTTGGGTGACTTGAGTAGGTGACTTGATTAAGAAGAACTTGGGGTGACTTGATTAAGAACTGGGGTGACTTGATAAGGAACTTGGGTGACTTGATAGTTGTGACTTGATTAAGAAAACTCGGGGTGACTTGATTAAGAACTTGGGGTGACTTGAGTAGGAACTTAGAGGTTACTTGATTAAGAACTTGGGGTGACTTGATTAAGAACTTGGGGTGACTTGATTAAGAACTTGGGGTGACTTGATTAAGAACTTGGGGTGACTTAAGAACTTGGGGTGACTTGATTAAGAACTTGGGGTGACTTGAGTAGGTGACTTGATTAAGAACTTGGGGTGACTTGAGTAGGTGACTTGATTAAGAACTTGGGGTGACTTGATTAAGAACTTGGGATGACTTGATTAAGAACTCGGGGTGACTTGATTAAGAACTTGGGGTGACTTGAGCAGGAACTGAGAGGTGACTTGATTAAGAACTTGGGGTGACTTAAGAACTTGGGGTGACTTGATTAAGAACTTGGGGTGACTTGAGTAGGTGACTTGATTAAGAAGAACTTGGGGTGACTTGATTAAGAACTCGGGGTGACTTGATTAAGAACTTGGGTGACTTGAGTAGGTGACTTGATTAAGAAGAACTCGGGGTGACTTGATTAAGAACTTGGGGTGACTTGAGTAGGAACTTAGAGGTTACTTGATTAAGAACTTGGGGAGACTTGATTAAGAACTCGGGGTGACTTGATTAAGAACTTGGGGTGACTTGATTAAGAACTCGGGGTGACTTGATTAAGAACTTGGGGTGACTTGATTAAGAACTAGGGGTGACTTGAGTAGGAACTTAGAGGTTACTTGATTAAAGAACTTGGGGGCTACTTGATGGCGGCTTGATTAAGAACTTGGGGTGGTGGAAGGGACGGAGGGTATAAGAGAGGTGTCAAGTGTAGAAGGGGTGTCAAGAGTGTCAAAGTGGAAGGAGGTGTCAGGTCATGTCAAGTGGAACTGGTAGGGCCACTTGACATCTGTTATTATTCAGCTCTGGTCTGTGGCAAGTCGTCGTAAAGACCCTAGCATAGAAGAACACAAATGAAGTGAGTCAGGTGTCGGCCTAATGTCTGGTCTCTGTAGTCCAGCCGTTGCCTCGTGTTTGTCTGTCTGTTGTTATGCAAAGTTTTGCCAAATTATAAAGATAAATGTGGATATTTTTTTAAAGTGAGATTTGATGAGTTTTACATAGAAAAAAATGCGTTTTTTTTTAATCTATGAATTTTAAGAAAACCTTTGTCAAAAAACTGGCTTTCAGTGGAAGACATGCTGTGGGATAAACTGGTTGAAAAGAACAAATAAAGTTTCTTTTTTGTGTGTGCAGCAGTTCTATTAAAATTTGTTGTAAAACAAAAAAGGGGGGGGGGGGGGTGGTGAGTTGTAGTATTTTAGGGTGCGGGGTGGAGGATTAAGTGAGTTTGAACTGGCATTTTATAGTTCTCTACTGCTTTCAGGTGTGCCTCAGTCAGCAACTGTTTCACTTCAGGAAGCATCAGCAGCAGTACTCCCCGAATTATCGTCTCAAGGTATACACTGAGAATTAAGAGTCTGTTACCATAGGGTTCAATCTTGGAGGTCTAATCTTTTCGTCCCAACTGTTTGTGACCTTACAGCCTTACTATTTGCTGTGCCATGATATTCAGACGAGCAAATGCTTCAGATTTTTTTTGTTGTTGTTGACAAATAATGTTTTAACCCTGCCTGGTGTATCTAAGACTGTCTGGCGCTTAGCTTTTGCTGTATGAAACATATGTTACCTATATAACTGTGTGCGTGTATGTGCGTTCCTTGTGTGTGTGTGTGTGTCTCTGTGTGAACTGTGACCATTTTGTCGTACGTACTTCGACCCCTCTGCCTTTTAGGTTTCAAGCAGAATGCTGTCCCAGAAAAAGGCTGGTGTGCAAAAACATAGTATGTTTGTTGAATTTTCAAAAACACAACACCAAAGGTCCCACTTAGAAGTAAAAGAAAACTATAAAACAACAAAACAAGCTACATTTTCTTATGAAAAGTAGAAAATATAAAAAAGATAACATCTTAGACACAAGTGCTGAGGGCCAGTTCTTGGAAAGAATCCGCAAGGGACTGAACCATAATAAACTAATAAATTCCAAGGGTAAGTAACTGAGCACATTAAGAGCAAGCTTTGTTTATATTTCAATATTTCTTGCAGTCAATGCAACACCAAGCTGCTCTGAAAATTGCTGGAATGGTGCTCAGTTACTGACCCTTGGAATTTATTAGTTTATTTATATATATATATATATATAGAGAGAGAGAGAGAGAGAGAGAGAGAGAGAGAGACATACATATCTATTTATTTACACACACACACACACACACACACACACACACACACGGGGGGGGGGAGAGAGAGAGAGAGAGAGAGAGAGAGAGAGAGAGAGAGAGAGAGAGAGACATATCTATTTATTTACACACACACACACACACACACACACACAAAGCGCTTGTGCACATACGCACACATACACAACTACGCGCGCGCGCACGCACTAACGTATACTTATACAACCATGCGCGCCAGCACCCAAAACACATTTCACACACACAGACATACACAAACACACACGCGCGTGCGTCCGCACATATATATACATATAAATCGTGCGCGCGCGCGCTCACACACACACACACACACACACACACACACACACACCACACACACACACACACACATACACACACACACTCGCGCGCTGTCCTCAGTGGAAACCAGTACAGAGTGTTAGGCAGCTCACTGGCACATCAGCACTTGCTCTTGGCTCGTGTTGCAGCGTGATTTTGAAGTGGTTGGACTTCATGAAGTAGAAAAAAAAATATTGCTTACCTTTTTTTTTTCTTTAAGCTTATTATCTTATGTGCATCAACCTTTTTCTTCAACGGGCCTGATGTATTATGACTATCTTTTTTCTCAGAGGCTTTTTAAAACAATCTTCTGGCATTTTCTAACAACAAATAAAATTCCAGCAATATTTTACGCGAAAAGAAAGATTTCAAATATGTAACTGAATTCCTGGTATGTAATAGAAGAATTTGCTTTTAATTAGATCTAGTCTCATCTTTCTCTCCTAAACTACTAATATGAGAAGAGAGGCTTGACGATAGATTGTTCTCCGAGAATGTCTTTCAAACGCCTTGCTTTGTCAAAAGATCTCATGACAACAATGCTTCCTAATTTAGCAGCATGCAATGGTAGTTTATAATTACGCTTCATTTCTTTGATATTTTTCACACGTTGTGCTTATTTTTGGATTCGGATGTTTCAAAATGACGAAAGTCAGAAAATAATACCATTCTGGATTTAGCAACATCTCTGTTGCTATGATTTCACGTCAAAATGATGAATGACAACAACAACAACAAAAGAGGAGAATGTGAAAATAATGAATAACTGACGGGAGATGAGCGTGAAAAAGAACAACTGTCGACAGAAGAGCGTGAACATGATGAACGACTGGCGGGAGAAGAATGAGGAAACGATGAATGACTGAGTGGAGAAGAACGTGGAAAGGATGAATGAACGACTGTAGAAGGATGTTGAAATGATGAGTGACTAACTGGAGAAGAACATGAAAATGATGACAGACCGACAAGAGACGCAGCTGAAAACAACGAAGGACTGACTGGAGAAGGACATGAAAAGGATTCTTTTTTAAATTGGAAAGAGAGGGGGTTAGTTACCGCCAAGGACACAGACAAACAGAGTACAGGACTAGTGGTTAGTTACCGCCAAGGACACAGACAAACAGAGTACAGGACTAGTGGTTAGTTACCGCCAAGGACACAGACAAACAGAGTACAGGACTAGTGGTTAGTTACCGCCAAGGACACAGACAAACAGAGTACAGGACTAGTGGTTAGTTACCGCCAAGGACACAGACAAACAGAGTACAGGACTAGTGGTTAGTTACCGCCAAGGACACAGACAAACAGAGTACAGGACTAGTGATTAGTTACCGCCAAGGACACAGAGTACAGGACTTGTGTCTAGTCCTGTACTCTGTTTGTCTGTGTCCTTGGCGGTAACTAACCCACCTCTTTCCAAACGTTGCTTCATTTTCCGCCTTCAGTCACTCCGTTTTGAAACTTAAGTGAAAAGGGTAAAATCAATATTGACTGGAGAACAGTGTTAAAATGATATGTGACTAATTGGAGAAGAACCTGGATATGATGAATGACCGACTGGAGAAGAATCTGAAAAGACGAATGACTGACCGAGAAGAACTTAAAAACGATGAAGGACCGAGTGGTGAAGAACGTAAAAGCCATGGATGACCGATGTCAGAGAGGTGAAAATGACCGACTGACTGGAGGAGAATGTGAACACACTGTATTATGACTGACTGACTGGAGCAGAATGTGAACACACTGTATTATGACTGACTGACTGGAGGAGAATGTGAACACACTGTATTATGACTGACTGACTGGAGCAGAATGTGAGCACACTATATGACTGACTGACTGGAGGAGAATGTGAACACACTGTATTATGACTGACTGACTGGAGCAGAATGTCAACACACTATATGACTGACTGACTGGAGGAGAATGTGAACACACTGTATTATGACTGACTGACTGGAGGAGAATGTCAACACACTGTATTATGACTGACTGACTGGAGGAGAATGTGAACACACTGTATTATGACTGACTGACTGGAGGAGAATGTCAACACACTGTATTATGACTGACTGACTGGAGGAGAATGTGAACACACTGTATTATGACTGACTGACTGGAGCAGAATGTCAACACACTGTATTATGACTGACTGACTGGAGGAGAATGTGAACACACTATATGACTGACTGACTGGAGCAGAATGTCAACACACTGTATTATGACTGACTGACTGGAGGAGAATGTGAACACACTGTATTATGACTGACTGACTGGAGGTGAATGTGAACACACTGTATTATGACTGACTGACTGGAGGAGAATGTGGACACACTGTATTATGACTGACTGACTGGAGCAGAATGTCAACACACTGTATTATGACTGACTGACTGGAGGAGAATGTGAACACACTATATGACTGACTGACTGGAGCAGAATGTGAACACACTGTATTATGACTGACTGACTGGAGCAGAATGTGGACACACTGTATTATGACTGACTGACTGGAGGAGAATGTGAACACACTGTATTATGACTGACTGACTGGAGGAGAATGTGAACACACTATATGACTGATAATAATAATAATAATAAATCGAGCTTATATAGCGCTCTTCGATGAGAGAAGAAGACTCATCCTCAGAGCGCTTCACAATACAGGAAAAATAAAAGTTTCCATAAACATTGCACAATACTGAGAAAAAGGCATCAAAACAATAGGTCACAAAGCAAGCACTAAAACAGATGAACAAGCCACAAGCCACATCCCCCCCCCCCCCCATCTATCTTCCCCCACCTCCCCCCCCCCCCCCCCCCCCACCGCCACCCCACACACATGACATTATATGAACAACGCTCGACAAGAATTTGGGAATAGAAGAAAAGAACCAGCCCCCATCCCCCCCCCCCCCCCCACACCCCTCCCCGCCTCCAATTTCGTGAACACTGCACGGGATACAATATAAAACATGCAGAAGGGAGCACCCACCCACCCACACACACACACACACACACACACACACACACACACACACAAAGGGCAAACTCAACACGAAGCAACAAAAACCCACGCGCGTAAACGCACACACACGAACGCACACACGCAAAAGTACACAAGCACTCAGGCACGGAAGCGCGCGTGCACATACAAGAGGCAAAAGGATGGAGAATGCATGGGAAACACGCATTAACTCGTACGCTATGTAGAAAGACAAAAGGACTTCTGAAAGAGATGCGTTTTTGAGACCAGATTTGAACGCAGAGAGAGTCTGTGAAGAGCGGAGCTGGGAGGGGAGGGAGTTCCAGACAAGGGGGGCTTGATAACTGAAAGAACGTTGGCCAAAGGATTTCAGTTTCATGCGGGGAAGCTTGAGAAGTTTGTCACTGCTAGAGCGGAGAGTGCGAGAGGGTTGATAAGTGACAAGTGTGTTGGAAAGATAAGCAGGCAATGTTTCATCAAAGTGTCGGAATGCAAGGGTTGCGAGTTTATACTGAATGCGCGCATGAATGGGAAGCCAATGTAGTCTAACTAACAGAGGTGTAGTGTGGGTTCTTTTGGACTTTTGGAAAACAAGTCTGGCTGCGTTGTTTTGTATACGTTGAAGTCGGTTTATATCGACAGCGGGAAGACCGGCAAGAATGCTGTTACAGTAATCGAGTTTTGACATGATGAGGGAACAGATAAGTTGGGCAGTCCCTTTCTGTGTAAGATATGAGCGAATTGACGCGATCTTTCTCAAAGCCAAATAGGCTGAACGACACAGGTGACCGATCTGGACATTCATGGACAGCGTACTATCCAAATGGACACCCAGATCCCTCACACTGTCTTCAAAGGGAATTTTGTTGGTTCCAGCTTGAATAGATTTTTCAGAAATGCGATCCAAAACAGAACGAGGTGCTGCCAACAGAGCCTCAGTTTTTTCATCATTTAGCTTAAGCTTATTTTTAAGCATCCATGATTTAACAGATTGGAAACACAGTTCAAATTCCGATACCAAAAGTTGGAATGCAGCAGGTTCAGCAGCGTCATGCAGCTGGGTGTCATCGGCAAATTTCTGATGAGGAATTCCGTGTTCCTCAATGACCATAGATAGAGGTTGAATATACAGAGAGAAGAGAAGGGGGCCCAAAACGGAGCCTTGGGGCACGCCGAAGTCCAGGGGAAGGGGAGAGGAGACCTTGCCACCAACAGACACAGACTGTGTTCTGCCAGTCAGGTATGACCGAAACCATTCTAATGCAGTGTCTGTGATACCGAAAGACACCGACAGTCTTTTTAAAAGAATACTGTGGTCGATAGTGTCAAATGCGGCACTGAGATCTAGCAAAGTCAGAAGCGATGCTTTTTTGTTGACTGGAAGAGAATGTGAACACACTGTATTATGACTGATGGAACCAGAGAGTGAGAACACAGAATGAGGAAGGGGACGTGAAGACGACGTGAGAATGATCAGAAAAGGGACAATGATGAAGAACTGACGGAAAAAGAAGAAAGCGGGATGGGAGAAGAAAGAGAAATTGACGAAAAATCCTCCGGACGAGATAATAAAAACGTCAGAATAACGTATAATGGGCGGGATCAAAACGTCAGAATAACGTATAATGGGCGGGATCAAAACGTCAGAATAACGTATAATGGGCGGGATCAAAACGTCAGAATAACGTATAATGGGCGGGATCAAAACGTCAGAATAACGTACAATGGGCGGGATCAAAACGTCAGAATGACGTACAATGGGCGGGATCAAAACGTCAGAATAACGTATAATGGGCGGGATGAAAACGTCAGAATAACGTATAATGGGCGGGATGAAAACGTCAGAATAACGTATAATGGGCGGGATGAAAACGTCAGAATAACGTATAATGGGCGGGATGAAAACGTCAGAATAACGTATAATGGGCGGGATGAAAACGTCAGAATAACGTATAATGGGCGGGATAAAAACGTCAGAATAACGTATAATGGGCGGGATAAAAACGTCAGAATAACGTATAATGGGCGGGATAAAAACGTCAGAATAACGTACAATGGGAGGGACAAAAACGGAAAGTAAGAATAGTGAAGGAGGTATGAAAGGAGTCAACGTGAAGGATGAATAACAGACAATTGTAAATGGTAGGGGAGATGAGATGACATCATATCCATGAAGGAGAGGCAAAGAGGAGAAAGTGAAAATGACGTACAGTGGACAGGACAGTAGCATGTGATCGACAAAAGAAGGGTTTATGAGAGGGAAAAGGGGAGAGCAGCATGAGAATGACAGACTACATGAAACTAGAACAGCATGAGAATGACAGACTACATGAAAATAGAGCAGCATGAGAATGATAGACTACATGAAACTAGAACAGCATGAGAATGATAGACTACATGAAACTAGAACAGCATGAGAACGATAGACTACATGAAACTAGAACAGCATGAGAACGATTCAGTGATGGACAAACTGGGGGGAAAATGACACAAGAGAACAACACGTTTTTCACGAGGTGAAAAGAAGAAAAGGTGAAAATGAAGAACAGGGGACGGGACAAGAAAAGAGGAAGAAAGAACAGAGCGTCAAATACAAGAAAAGAGGAAGAAAGAACAGAGCGTCAAATACAAGAAAAGAGGAAGAAAGAACAGAGCGTCAAATACAAGAAAAGAGGAAGAAAGAACAGAGCGTCAAATACAAGAAAAGAGGAAGAAAGAACAGAGCGCCAAATACAAGAAAAGAGGAAGAAAGAACAGAGCGCCAAATACAAGAAAAGAGGAAGAAAGAACAGAGCGCCAAATACAAGAAAAGAGGAAGAAAGAACAGAGCGCCAAATACAAGAAAAGAGGAAGAAAGAACAGAGCGCCAAATACAAGAAAAGAGGAAGAAAGAACAGAGCGTCAAATACAAGAAAAGAGGAAGAAAGAACAGAGCGTCAAATACAAGAAAAGAGGAAGAAAGAACAGAGCGCCAAACTGATGGACTACATAAAAGTAAGATACTGTCAGAATGATTCAATAAAGGAAGAAATAGACGAAGTGATGACCAGAATGATGACAGAATGATTCAATAAAGGAAGAAATAGACGAAGTGATGACCAGAATGCTGTCAGAATGATTCAATAAAGGAAGAAATAGACGAAGTGATGACCAGAATGCTGACAGAATGATTCAATAAAGGAAGAAATAGACGAAGTGATGACCAGAATGCTGACAGAATGATTCAATAAAGGAAGAAATAGACGAAGTGATGACCAGAATGCTGACAGAATGATTCAATAAAGGAAGAAATAGACGAAGTGATGACCAGAATGATGACAGAATGATTCAATAAAGGAAGAAATAGACGAAGTGATGACCAGAATGCTGACAGAATGATTCAATAAAGGAAGAAATAGACGAAGTGATGACCAGAATGCTGACAGAATGATTCAATAAAGGAAGAAATAGACGAAGTGATGACCAGAATGCTGACAGAATGATTCAATAAAGGAAGAAATAGACGAAGTGATGACCAGAATGCTGACAGAATGATTCAATAAAGGAAGAAATAGACGAAGTGATGACCAGAATGCTGACAGAATGATTCAATAAAGGAAGAAATAGACGAAGTGATGACCAGAATGATGACAGAATGATTCAATAAAGGAAGAAATAGACGAAGTGATGACCAGAATGCTGTCAGAATGATTCAATAAAGGAAGAAATAGACGAAGTGATGACCAGAATGCTGACAGAATGATTCAATAAAGGAAGAAATAGACGAAGTGATGACCAGAATGATGACCAGAATGATGACCAGATTGATGACCAGAATGCTGTCAGAATGATTCAATAAAGGAAGAAATAGACGAAGTGATGACCAGAATGATGACCAGAATGATGACCAGAATGATGACCAGATTGATGACCAGAATGCTGACTGACAGCTGGACGCAGAGAGGAGATAAAAACGCGAAATGGACGAGACGCATAAAGAGGAACGTGAAAATGACGTATCATGGACGGGGAAGAACGTGAAAAAAAATCAGTGATACTTGGGACTAGAAGCAGCGAATGACAGATGGGGTTGGAACAATGAGAAGACGTTAACGGAAAGGATGATTAATGAAGGCCGAGATCAGGAGAACGTAGATATGAAAGAAGGAAGGAATATGAATGCAGACACAATGGGAACAAGAAACCGTGAAGGGTGTGACTAGATCACAAGAACGACGGGACCAGAACACGATAAGTAGGAAGGGAGTGAGAAAAGAGTGCAGAAGACGACAGAGAGACAGCAGGCGAAGGAAAAGGGGTGAATAACGGACGGTAGACAAACTAAAGAATGGTGCAAGACAGGAGAAAAGGAGAACGTGAGAATGATGACAGAGAGATGGGAGACTACTGCGAAAACGATGGAAAAGTAATGGGAGACTAACGTGTGAGCGATGAAGGGCAGTTCGGATGAGATGGCGAGAAACTGAGGATGGCGCATATGACCCCGATTGGAACAGGCAAACGCCAAAATGATAAAAAGAATGGACGAAAGGAGAACATGAAACGAATAATGATCGAGACGATTAAAGCGTCAGAATCATGAATGAGAGGTAGGATGAAAGTAGAAAACGATATCTCTAAACGAGAGGTGAAAAGAAGAACGTGAGAATGATTCATTGTATGAAAGGTGACGGACAGAATTATGGCTGGGAAAATAACAAGAGAACGATGAAGGACGAGATGACCAGGAAAAGAAGAGAGGAGTGTGAGACCAACGGATGAATGACCACTGGACAGCGTTGGAATGGTGCAGTGATGGCCACAATAAAACAAAGGAAACAAAGGGATGAGGAGTGTTTGTAAACAGAGAAAAGGAGCAGGTGACAATGATGAATGGGAAACTGGGTGAATGAAGGGAGATAAGTGGGAAGAACGTGGGAATCATGGAGTACTTCCAAATCGGACATCGTCAGAATAAATCAATGATGAATGAAATGGGAAGGGAACGAGAGAAAAACGAATGCCAGATATGATCAGAAAAGAAGAACGAGAGAACGACGAATGACAGACGAAGTTTGAGAAGAGAAAGTGGGAATGGTGAATGACGAACAAGCTTCAGAGAATAACGCGAAAATGATGAACGTTGGACGAAGGGAAACGTAATGATGTGGAATGCTGGATTTGCGGGAAAGTTGTAAATGATGAACATTGGACAGGAAAAACATGAGAATAAAGCATTCAGAGATGGGGGAACGTGAGAATGGTGAATGTTGGTTGGGGAAAAACGTGAGAATAATGAATATTTGACCAACAGAATTTTAAGAATAATGAATGAATGATTAAGGACACGGTGAAAATGAGAAATGTCGGTTAGGGGAAAGGGTCAAAACTATGAATGGACCAAGGCGAACGTGAGAATGATGAATGTTGGTTGTGGAAAAACGTGAGAATAATGAATGTTTGACCAAGAGAATTGTAAGAATAATGAATGAATGATTAAGGACACGGCGAAAATGAGAAATGTCGGTTGGGGGAAAGGGTCAAAACTATGAATGGACCAAGGCGAACGTGAGAATGATGAATGTTGGTTGGAGGAAACGTAAAATTTTAACATTTAGGAGTGGCGGAAAACGGGAGAATGATGAATGTTGGAGTGGGGGGAAACGTAAGAATAATGAATGTAAGACCGGCAAAAAACTTGAAATTGATGAGTGTTGGACAAGGGAAATGCGAAAATAATGAATGTTGAAGGGGGCGGGGGGGGGGGGGGGGATTTGAGAATGATGAATGTTTGAACAGGAGAAAACATGAATGGTGAACAGGTGGGTGGAGAGCTGGGGTTGGGGGTGGACGTGACAATGAATAATGGTGAACTGAGGAAAATGAAAGAAGTACGAAAACTGGACTGCGCGGAAAGGTGAGAAGGATGAATGAAGGAATGTGGACTGAGGAAAGAGAGAAGAAGGATGAATGAAGGAATGTGGACTGAGGAAAGAGAGAAGAAGGATGAATGAAGGAATGTGGACTGAGGAAAGAGAGAAGAATGATGAACGCTTCATTGTGGAAAAGCGGAAGACTGGTGAATGTTGGACTGCGGAAAAAGAGAAGAATGATGAATGTTGGACTGCGGAAAAAGAGAAGAATGATGAATGTTGGACTGCGGAAAAAGAGAAGACTGATGAATGTTGAACTGGGAAAAAAGAGAAGACTGATGAATGTTGGACTGGGGAAAAAAGAGAAGACTGATGAATGTTGGACTGGGAAAAAAGAGAAGACTGATGAATGTTGGACTGGGGAAAAAAGAGAAGACTGATGAATGTTGGACTGGGAAAAAAGAGAAGACTGATGAATGTTGGACTGGGAAAAAAGAGAAGACTGGTGAATGTTGGACTGGGGAAAAAAGAGGACTGATGAATGTTGGACTGGGGAAAAAAGAGAATGATGAATGTTGGACTGGGGAAAAAAGAGAATGATGAATGTTGGACTAGGGAAAAAAGAGAAGACTGATGAATGTTGGACTGGGAAAAAAGAGAATGATGAATGTTGGACTGGGGAAAAAAGAGAAGAATGATGAATGTTGGACTGGGAAAAAAGAGAATGATGAATGTTGGACTGGGGAAAAAAGAGAAGAATGATGAATGTTGGACTGGGAAAAAAGAGAAGACTGATGAATGTTGGACTGGGGAAAAAAGAGAAGACTGATGAATGTTGGACTGGGGAAAAAGAGAAGACTGGTGAATGTTGGACTGGGGAAAAAAGAGAAGACTGATGAATGTTGGACTGGGGAAAAAAGAGAAGACTGGTGAATGTTGGACTGGGGAAAAAAGAGAAGACTGATGAATGTTGGACTGGGGAAAAAAGAGAAGACTGATGAATGTTGGACTGGGGAAAAAAGAGAACACTGATGAATGTTGGACTGGGGAAAAAAGAGAAGACTGATGAATGTTGGACTGCGGAAAAAAGAAGAATGATGAATGTTGAACTGGGGAAAAAAGAGAAGACTGATGAATGTTGGACTGGGGAAAAAAGAGAACACTGGTGAATGTTGAACTGGGGAAAAAAGAGAAGACTGATGAATGTTGGACTGCGGAAAAAGAGAAGAATGATGAATGTTGAACTGGGGAAAAAAGAGAAGACTGATAAATGTTGGACTGGGGAAAAAAGAGAACACTGGTGAATGTTGAACTGGGGAAAAGGGAAGACTGATGAATGTTGGACTGGGGAAAAGGGAAGACTGATGAATGTTGGACTGGGGAAAAGGGAAGACTGATGAATGTTGGACTGGGAAAAGGGAAGACTGATGAATGTTGAACTGGGGAAAAGGGAAGACTGATGAATGTTGGACTGGGGAAAAGGGAAGAATGATGATGTTGGACTTGGGGGACTTCAGGGGGGGGGGGGGAGGTGGAGGTGAAACGCGATAATTTTGACTGCTTGGTGAAGGAAACTGAGAGAATGATGACTGCTGGACGGAGAGGTGAGGGGGGGGGGGGGGAGAAGAATGCAGTGGAGGAATCTGAGAGAATGATGACTGCTGGACGGAGAGGTGAGGGGGGGGGGGAGGGAGAAGAATGCAGTGGAGGAAACTGAGCGAATGATGACTGCTGGACAGAGAGGTGGGGGGGGGGGGGGGAGAAGAATGCAGTGACGATGAATGATAAATGGAAGGCTGATGCGACGCTGATGAATGAAAGAGGGATGAGGACAGCGAAGGAAAGACAAGAGCGTGAGAATGGAAGAATAGGACAGCGACAGAGTAGTAGTGGGCACAATCAGCACAGAATGATGAAAACAGGATAGCGTCAGAGTAGTAGTGGGCACAATCAGCACAGAATGATGAAAACAGGATAGCGTCACGAGTAGTAGTGGGCACAATCAGCACAGAATGATGAAAACAGGACAGTGACAGAGTAGTAGTGGGCACAATCAGCACAGAATGATGAAAACAGGATAGCGTCAGAGTAGTAGTGGGCACAATCAGCACAGAATGATGAAAACAGGATAGTGACAGAGTAGTAGTGGGCACAATCAGCACAGAATGATGAAAACAGGACAGTGACAGAGTAGTAGTGGGCACAATCAGCACAGAATGATGAAAACAGGACAGCGACAGAGTAGTAGTGGGCACAATCAGCACAGAATGATGAAAACAGGATAGTGACAGAGTAGTAGTGGGCACAATCAGCACAGAATGATGAACACAGGACAGCGACAGAATAATAGCGGGCACAATCAGCACAGAATGATGAAAACAGGACAGTGACAGGAGTAGTAGTGGGCACAATCAGCACAGAATGATGAACACAGGACAGGACAGAATATATAGCGGGCACAGTCAGCACAGAATGATGAACACAGGACAGCGACAGAATAATAGCGGGCACAATCAGCACAGAATGATGAACACAGGACAGTGACAGAATAATAGCGGGCACAGTCAGCACAGAATGATGAACACAGGACAGCGACAGAATAATAGCGGGCACAATCAGCACAGAATGATGAACACAGGACAGTGACAGAATAATAGGGGCACAATCAGCACAGAATGATGAAAACAGGATAGTGACAGGAGTAGTAGTGGGCACAATCAGCACAGAACGATGAAACACAGGACAGTGACAGAGTAGTAGTGGGCACATCAGCACAAATGATGAAAACAGGATAGCCACAGAGTAGTAGTGGGCACAATCAGCACAGAATGATGAACAACAGGATAGTGACAGAGTAGTAGATGGGCACAATCAGCACAGAATGATGAAAACAGGAAGTGACAGAGTAGTAGTGGGCACAGTCAGCACAGAATGATGAAAACAGGATAGGACAGAGTAGTAGTGGGCACATCAGCACAGAATGATGAAAACAGGACAGTGACAGAGTAGTAGTGGGCACAATCAGCACAGAATGATGAAAACAGGATCAGTGACAGAGTAGTAGTGGGCACAATCAGCACAGAATGATGAACAACAGGATAGTGACAGAGTAGTAGTGGGCACAATCAGCACAGAATGATGAAAACAGGACAGTGACAGAGTAGTAGTGGGCACAATCAGCACAGAATGATGAAAACAGGACAGTGACAGAGTAGTAGTGGGCACAATCGCACAGAATGATGAAAACAGGACAGGACAGAGTAGTAGTGGGCACAATCAGCACAGAATGATGAAAACAGGACAGCGACAGAGTAGTAGTGGGCACAATCAGCACAGAATGATGAAACAGGATAGCGACAGAG
Organism: Conus canariensis; assembly: GCA_033310375.1. Classification (NCBI taxonomy): domain Eukaryota; kingdom Metazoa; phylum Mollusca; class Gastropoda; order Neogastropoda; family Conidae; genus Conus; species Conus canariensis. Next base: position 34,132,895 of record CM065747.1, read on the forward strand.
TAGTAGTGGGCACAATCAGCACAGAATGATGAAAACAGGCAGTGACAGGAGTAGTAGTGGGCACAATCAGCACAGAATGATGAAAACAGGATAGTACAGGGTAGTAGTGGGCACAATCCAGCACAGAATGATGAAAACAGGACAGCACAGAGTAGTAGTGGGCACAACCAGCACAGAATGATGAAACAGGATAGCCACAGGGTAGTAGGGCACAATCAGCACAGAATGATGAAACAGGATAGCCACAGAGTAGTAGGGCACAATCAGCACAGAATGATGAAAACAGGATAGCCACAGAGTAGTAGAGGGCACAATCAGCACAGAATGATGAACAACAGGATAGCCACAGAGTAGTAGGGGCACAATCAGCACAGAATGATGAAAACAGGATAGCACAGAGTAGTAGTGGGCACAATCAGCACAGAATGATGAAACAGGATAGCCACAGAGTAGTAGTGGGCACAATCAGCACAGAATGATGAAAACAGGACATGACAGGTAGTAGTGGGCACAATCAGCACAGAATGATGAAAACAGGACAGTCACAGAGTAGTAGTGGGCACAATCAGCACAGAATGATGAAAACAGGACAGGACAGAGTAGTAGTGGGCACAATCAGCACACAATGAAACGGACAGTGACAGAGTGTAGTGGACAATCAGCACGAATGATGACAGAACAGGTTATGAGCACAACGAGAGAGAGGACAATCGACAATGATGAGTGGAAGCAGACAGAAACAGTGACAATAGTAAAGGAAAACAGAAAAGAGAGACAAACATGACATAGCAATGAAGACAAGATGGAAGAAGAGACAACTAGACAATGTAAATGAAGAACAGATGGATGAAAGAAGACAACATGACAACTAGTCAATGAAGAACAGAGGAGAAGAACATGACAATAGTAAATGAAGAACAAGATGAGAAGAAGACAACATGACACTAGTCAATGAAGAACAAGATGAGAAGAAGACAACATGACAATAGTCAATGAAGAACAAGATGAGAAGAAGACAACATGAGAATGGCAACACAGAGACGAAACGGTAACTGGGCAACGTGAGAAGGACGAATGATGGACAAGTGAAGACAAGAAGAACGAAAGATCAACAGATGTGAGGAGAAGGCAACGTGAGACTGATGACTGATAAACGAAAGAAGACAACGTGAGACTGATGATTGATGGACGGGAGAAGACAACGTGAGACTGATGATTGATGGACGGGAGAAGACAACGTGAGACTGATGATTGATAAACGGAAGAAGACAACGTGAGACTGATGATTGATGGACGGAAGAAGACAACGTGAGACTGATGATTGATGGACGGGAGAAGACAACGTGAGACTGATGACTGATAAACGGAAGAAGACAACGTGAGACTGATGATTGATGGACGGGAGAAGACAACGTGAGACTGATGACTGATAAACGGAAGAAGACAACGTGAGACTGATGATTGATGGACGGGAGTAGACAACGTGAGACTGATGATTGATGGACGGGAGAAGACAACGTGAGACTGATGACTGATGGACGGGAGAAGACAACGTGAGACTGATGACTGATAAACGGAAGAAGACAACGTGAGACTGATGATTGATGGACGGGAGAAGACAACGTGAGACTGATGACTGATAAACGGAAGAAGACAACGTGAGACTGATGATTGATGGACGGGAGAAGACAACGTGAGACTGATGATGATGGACGGAGAGAAGACAACGTGAGACTGATGATTGATGGACGGGAGAAGACAACGTGAGACTGATGACTGATAAACGGAAGAAGACAACGTGAGACTGATGATTGATGGACGGAAAGGGAGACAACGTGAGACTGATGATTGATGGACGGAAGAAGACAACGTGAGACTGATGATTGATGGACGGAAGGAGACAACGTGAGACTGATGATTGATGGACGGAAGAAGACAACGTGAGACTGATGATTGATGGACGGGAGAAAGACAACGTGAGACTGATGACTGATGGACGGGAAGAAGACAACGTGAGACTGATGATTGATGGACGGGAGAAGACAACGTGAGACTGATGACTGATGGACGGGAGAAGACAACGTGAGACCGATGACTGATGGACGGGAGAAGACAACGTGAGACTGATGACTGATGGACGGGAGAAGACAACGTGAGACTGATGATTGATGGACGGGAGGAGAACAGAAGGAAGGGAAGAAGGGAAGGAAGTGAATATGGTACGTCCATCCTGTGGTTCAATGCCGCCGAAAGAGAAGTAAAGGGGGTAGCGATGGACATGACTGTCAGGGGAACGTAGCAATGCAGACTACCAGGTCAGCAGTGTAGAAGAGGAACTGTTTGTAACAGAGAAGAATGAAGGGGAGGCGAGACTGCAGAACTTCAAAGGTTGATTGTTTGGAAAAGACCACATATGACATAAGACAACTGGGAATATGGAAATATGAATAAAGTACAACAGTGTGTATGGGCAGAAATGGAGTGGCTAAAGAATTAAAGTTAAAGGGTGTGTGTGTGTGTGTGTGTGTGTGTGTGTGTGTGTGTGTGTGTGTGTGTGTGTGTGGAAGGGCCTAAGGTTCAAATCCATGAAATATAAACAGAAGACAAATGCAGTAGAAAAATGAAAATTCGCCACTGAACGAAGATGTAGACAGGCGGTGGTCTGTCCGATCCTTTCAGTGTGTGCACAGCATGTTTATACCGTAAAGTGAAAGGTCTCTGGTCTGTCCGATCCTTTCAGTGTGTGCACAGCATGTTTATACCGTAAAGTGAAAGGTCTCTGGTCTGTCCGATCCTTTCAGTGTGTGCACAGCATGTTTATACCGTAAAGTGAAGGGTCTCTGGTCTGTCCGATCCTTTCAGTGTGTGCACAGCATGTTTATACCGTAAAGTGAAGGGTCTCTGGTCTGTCCGATCCTTTCAGTGTGTGAGCACAGCATGTTTATACCGTAAAGTGAAGGGTCTCTGGAGAATGAAAAGAAGTGAACTTGAAAAGCAGGGAGCGGAGAATAAACTGGAATTAAAAGTACAATATCCCTGGTGTGAAAGAACGCAAGAGAGAAGCACAGGAAAGGAAGAAAAAAAAAAGTGTTCTGATGAACATCAGAAAATCCTCTGTCAATGGGAATTGGGGAAAAGTGGGATATTTCTAAAGAGTCAGAAGCATCATCTATCTGAACTGCATATTTTGAGTGGATCAGACGTAAACCATATCAGGGCCATAAGCATTAGTAAAACAATGTCAGTGAAAAAAAGACCACAGTTTCTTTAATCGACATGATCCAACATAGTTGCTTCAGGAACCCCAACCAACCCTTTCCATTCAATACATACACCCACCCCATTAAGTGGTAAGCTCAGGGGAAAGCACCCAGGCTGTTGTAAGACGAATTTACATATGCCTAGGGCTCCATGTATTGATGTTCTGATGGTATCGGTGTAGTGTTGCACAAACCCTCTTCCATCCCCCCCCCCCCCCCCCCCCCCCGCCCCCGCCCCTCCGACTGGCCCTCCTGTTGCGGTTATCACGTCTGCCCTACCACCTTGGTGAGTGTCGACGCTCAACCTGAACAAGACCTCACACCGAACGCGGCTCGGGTGTCACTTCTCTGCACCGGGTCTATACTGAATCAGCTTTAATACTTGTTTGAAGGACGCGCAAGAAATCTCAGCAACAAAATAGTGTTGGATACTACCAGTGGTATCACAAAATAAATCGCAGCAATGATGAACTGTTGAATACTATCAGCGGTATCACAAAAGCAAAGTGTTTCACAGAACGGCCACGAAATAACTTTGAGCTGTAACCTTGGTAACACTCAGAAAGTGTGAACAACATACAGCCTGGAGAACTCAGAAACAAAGGCTAACTCAACCAGATGCCAAAAAAAAACTTGGTCACTGTAAAAAAAAAAAAAAAGCATACGGTGTTTTACTACCTCCAGACAGGAAACGGTGAATCAGGGAGCACTTAGATGGCAGCCTGTTTGTTGACCTATAGTACGGGGAGCTAAACGGTGAATCAGGGGGGCACCTGTATGGCAGCCTGTTTGTTGACCTATAGTACGGGGAGCTAAACGGTGAATCAGGGGGGCACCTACATGGCAGCCTGTTTGTTGACCTATAGTACTGGGGGCTAAACGGTGAATCAGGGGGGCACCTGTATGGCAGCCTGTTTGCTGACCTATAGTACTGGGAGCTTAACGGTGAATCAGGGGGGCACCTGTATGGCAGCCTGTTTGCTGACCTACAGTATGGGGAGCTAAACGGTGAATCAGGGGGCACCTGTATGGCAGCCTGTTTGTTGACCTATAGTACTGGGAGCTAAACAGTGAATCAGGGGGCACCTATATGGCAGCCTGTTTGTTGACCTATAGTACTGGGGGCTAAACGGTGAATCAGGGGGGCACCTGTATGGCAGCCTGTTTGCTGACCTATAGTACTGGGAGCTAAACGGTGAATCAGGGGCACCTGTATGGCAGCCTGTTTGCTGACCTACAGTACTGGGAGCTAAACGGTGAATCAGGGGGCACCTGTATGGCAGCCTGTTTGTTGACCTATAGTGCTGGGAGCTAAACGGTGAATCAGGGGGGCACCTGTATGGCAGCCTGTTTGTTGACCTATAGTACTGGGAGCTAAACGGTGAATCAGGGGGCACCTGTATGGCAGCCTGTTTGTTGACCTGTAGTACTGGGAGCTAAACGGTGAATCAGGGGGGCACCTATATGGCAGCCTGTTTGTTGACCTATAGTGCTGGGAGCTAAACAGTGAATCAGGGGGGCACCTATATGGCAGCCTGTTTGTTGACCTATAGTGCTGGGAGCTAAACAGTGAATCAGGGGGCACCTATATGGCAGCCTGTTTGTTGACCTATAGTGCTGGGAGCTAAACGGTGAATCAGGGGGCACCTGTATGGCAGCCTGTTTGTTGACCTATAGTACTGGGAGCTAAACGGTGAATCAGGGGGCACCTGTATGGCAGCCTGTTTGTTGACCTGTAGTACTGGGAGCTAAACGGTGAATCAGGGGGGCACCTATATGGCAGCCTGTTTGTTGACCTGTAGTACTGGGAGCTAAACAGTGAATCAGGGGGCACCTATATGGCAGCCTGTTTGTTGACCTATAGCACTGGGAGCTAAACAGTGAATCAGGGGGCACCTATATGGCAGCCTGTTTGTTGACCTATAGTACTGGGAGCTAAACAGTGAATCAGAAGGCACCTATATGGCAGCCTGTTTGTTGACCTATAGTACTGGGAGCTAAACGGTGAATCAGGGGGCACCTACCTATATGGCAGCCTGTTTGTTGACCTATAGCACTGGGAGCTAAACGGTGAATCAGGGGGCACCTACCTATATGGCAGCCTGTTTGTTGACCTATAGTACTGGGAGCTAAACAGTGAATCAGGGGGCACCTACCTATATGGCAGCCTGTTTGTTGACCTGTAGTACTGGGAGCTAAACAGTGAATCAGGGGCACCTACCTATATGGCAGCCTGTTTGTTGACCTGTAGTACTGGGAGCTAAAAAGTGAATCAGGGGGGCACCTGTATGGCAGCCTGTTTGTTGACCTGTAGTACTGGGAGCTAAAAAGTGAATCAGGGGGCACCTATATGGCAGCCTGTTTGTTGACCTGTAGTACTTGGAGCTAAACGGAAGTTAACCCTTAAGCAAAAATGTCTGGCAAGAAGTAAACATAGCACGTAGAACGTGCAACGTAGAGAACGGTCAGGACTCTGTGTGTGTGTGTGTGTGTGTGTGTGTGTGTGTGTGTGTGTGTGTGTGTGTGTGTGTGTGTGTTGAATTTCAGTTTTAGAGGAAGCGTCTTTTACAAACGTTAACTAACAACTCCTGGCATAATCGGACTTGGGATGGCTGGATGCAAACGAAGGAAGGTCTTGCCAGACCCAGCTCATCTGGCTATGTGGTGAAAAACAACAAAGTCTTGGCATACCGGCTCCACAGTCACCAAGAGAAGAATGCCCGTGAGGAGAAATACATTACTCAAAGCTGGAAGCATTATCAGAAACAAAACTGTCATGGCAATATCGGAGAGGGGCAGGGACAATGTCTGTTTCAGTACAGCTCGAACAGACCACAGAGAGCATGTCCAGGGCTGTCAACGCCTACCCCCAAAAAAGCAAACAAATAAAACGCAAACAAACAAACAAGTAAAACACAAACAAACAAACGAACAAAGAAACAAACAACAAACAGAGAAGTCACTCCCGTCAAGGGAAAACTCTGATTTACGCACGGTTTACAGGTAAACATTTTTCCTTTTAGGTCTTTTTTTCCTGATCAATGCTGTGTACATAAACAAATCATTCAACTGAAGCAGCAGCAACAAGCAATAGCTTACGGGCTACAGGTACACTTCTCCATCACCTTGCCATGCCGCAGTCCTTCAGTCGAATAAAAATAGCCATGTGAAGCGCAACGACTACTGTGATCATTTGGCTCATATTCTGTAATGACAGATTTTAAAATCCCTTCGTGGTAATTCTAGTGCAAGGGAGATATTCCTTACTGGTGAACAGCACCGCAGAATGGACAGCAAGTGCCTGTTCCAGTGGTTAGGCTCTATCTAGTAGTAACCAGCCAGATTACAAGAAAGAACTTGCATCTTACAGAGTTTATCAAGAAAAAAAAAAAAAAGAAAATGCGTTCCAAACCACAGGAAGAGGAACAGACCACAAATACAGAAAATTGGTTGTCAACAGTATAGAGGAAAAAAACACACACCACGAAACCCAAACTTAACAAGAAAGCAGCGTCAAACAGATGAACACAAAAGAAGAAATCATTAGCATCGGATTTCTACAAGAAAGGGGCACTACTTCCATTGAAAGATCCTCACCCACCCGTACCCATCCCCTCCCTTCCCTGCATTCCTATGGGGCGAATTAAAACAGTCAGCACAGCGTTCAACACACAGATTAAAAAAAATGGGCCACAGAGGCAGAAAACAAGAAGGAGTGAAGAAACGGAGACAAAAAAAGATTTTTGAGTGAAAGAAAAAAAAAAAAGAAGAAAATGACGAGCACAATATCGCCAGAAGACTGGAACACAGTTGAAAC
>CM065747.1:34144971-34152471 GCA_033310375.1 Conus canariensis
TCTCAAAGGGCAGGAAGTCGGGTTTGAAGATGGATCGTGAGAATAAGTGAGGAAAATGCTGTGACGGGGCTGACATAGAATCTCTCTCTCTCTCTCTCTTCTCTCTTCTCTCTCTCTCTCTCTCTTCTCCCCCCCCTCTCTCTCTCTCTCTCCTCCTCTCTCTCCTCTTCTTCTCTCCCCCCTCCTCGCGTCCATGCGTCAATCCGTCCGTCCGTCCGTACTCTCTCTCTCTCTCCCCCCCCCCCCTCCTCCCGTCCATGCTCTCCTCGTCCTCGTATCTCTCTCTCTCTCTCTCTCTCTCCCCCCCCCCCCACCACCCCCGTCCGTCGGTCCGTCCATGCGTCAATCCGTCCGTCCGTCCGTCGGTCTCTCTCTCTCTCTCTCTCTCTCTCTCTCTCTCTCTCTCTCTCCTCTCTCTCTCTCTCTCTCTCCACCACCCCCGTCCGTCCGTCCGTCCATGCGTCAATCCGTCCGTCCGTCGGTATCTCTCCTCTCTCTCTCTCTCTCTCTCTCTCTCTCTCTCTCTCTCTCTCTCTCTCTCTCTCCCCACCCCGTCCGTACGTCCATGTGTCAATCCGTCCGTCTCTCTCCCCCCCCGCCTCTCCCCGTCCCTATATGTCTGTCTATCCCTTTCTCTGCCTGCCCCCCCCCCCCCCTCCTGTCTCTAAGTGTCTGTCTGGTTGAGTCAGTGAATCAGTCAGCCTCTCGCTCTCTCTCTCTCTCTCTCTCTCTCTCTCTCTCTTCTCTCTCTCTCTCTCTCACTCATTCTCTTTCTCTTTCTCTGAGTGCGTGCGTGCGTGCGTTTTTGTCTCGTTGGCGTATTTCTTGTGTGGTGTGTGTGTGTGTGTGTGTGTGTGTGTGTGTGTGTGTGTGTGTGTGTGTGTGTTTGTCCGTGTTTGTGTGTGTGAGTGTATGTGTGTGTGTGTGTGTGTGTGTGTGTGTGTGGTGTGTGTGTGTGTGTGTGTGTGTGTGTGTGCGGCGCGCTTGCGCGTGCGCGCAAGTGTGTATGTGTTTGTGTTTTTGTGTGTGCGCTTGCCTGCGTGTGTGCGCGCGCGCGCGCGCGCGCGTGTGTGTGTGTGTGTGTGTGTGTGTGGTGTGTGTGTGTGTGTTGTGTGTGTGTGTGTGTGTGTGTGTTGTGTGTGTGTGGTGTGTGTTGTGCGTGTTTGTTAGTCACTACTCTATTCCCCTAACTCATTCAAAATTTCACTCAGCACGAATCACGTTGAAGCTTGTAAGAATATGTCAATCTCCGCCCCCCCCCCCCCCCCCCCCCCCCCGACCTCGTGTAAATATTTTGTTTCATATTAATCGTAACTTGTCAGTAATGTAGTCACTATTTAGTACTCTTGACTTCATTGGAAAAGACCTTTTCTATCCATCGTTCTGATACTTTCAAGGCTGCAACATTAATGAAAACATTGCCTTAGAATCGCACGGAACAACCAGTAAAAAAAACGGCAGTATATACCTGTTAGAATGTACTCACAGTCTAATTCTACTGACCTCCCTTCAAAGCTCATTTCATGTAAATCATATCAAACCCTCTCAGAATTGAACCTGAAACTCTCCAAACGAACAGAAATGATTAAAATTACTATGAAATCGACCTTAATATTTTTTTTGTTGAATGCAAATCGTTTACATATGCTTGTTTACACTGCTGAATAACTCATTCTATACCCCATACCTGCTTTACATTTTGTGAAGAAGACAAAGAGGCAGACTCGACATGTTTCCCACTTAGTGCTGTTCTATTAAGAGGAGGAGGAAGGCAGAAAAAGGAGAGAGCGGAGGGTGGGGGAGGGAGGGGGTAGAGGATCCTTTTTTTTATTTAAAAAAGCGAATTTCACCGTGAGTCACGGCACAGAGCGACACGACAAGAAACTGAAACTGACTACAGTGGCAGCAGTTACTAGCAGCACTATAGGCCTACCTATCGCAATGATCAATATCATTTGTCGCTTACAATGAGTACTAACTGCTGGTGGTGATTCGCTACGGCTCTTACTACTGCTACTTCTATTACTACTGCTGTTGCTGCTGCTGCTGCCGCTATTTGCCCAGTACATCAGGAAAGTCATGACAAGACGATCTAACAAATTTTTGAGTATGTACATTTCAAATGCACACACACACACACACACACACACACACACACACACACACACACACACACACACACACACACACACTCCATGCCTAACAGTCAGGGAAGTCATAGACTAAATGAAAGAGTAATGGGTAAGGGTCAGAACGTTTCTTCGAAGAAACAATTTTAGGAAAGTTGTGAAACTTGTGGCCAGGTCTACATGGCGAACAGACAAAGGGAGCTGGTTACAGATGGAGGGACCTCAGTATGAAAGGAAAACGTTGGCTAAAGGAGTTTGGCCTAAAAAGAAGGAAGTCCGTTACATGTGGATGTCAGAAAGAAGAACGTTGGCCGCATGGTTTTGGCCTGAAAGAAGGGAGTCTGTAGATATGGATGTCAGCAGCAGAACGAAGATGAAGAGGTGTGGACGGACTGAAGGGTTCAGAGTGACACGCTGGATCCTGGTCTTCAAGCGACTTCAACGACAGAAGAGAGAGATTGGAAAACATGCTTTGTTCAACGTGCGACCGGTGAAGGGGAACAACAGAAACAGGTGCAACAGAAGCATGGTAAGAGAATCCGGAAACATGTCATGCAGCACGGTTCTGGATTTTACTGAGGCTAGATCCCCAGGACTAGAAACCAAAAAAAAATCCGTTATTTACTGTAAAATTGACAACGGAGCGCAAACATAGACAGCTTCTTCATTAAGATTGGGACGGAAGGAACCGACTCTTCTGCGCTCGACGTGGAAGGTGCGACTAATGCAAGGTGAGGAGAGTTGTTGAAACGAGAGTTTGGTCAACCAATACGCCCAGATTCTCCACCCACTGAGCAAATCTCATTTTTGACTTGCCTTGTTTGCACGCTAAAGAAAGAACAGATCTATGAAAGAAAGAGAAAGAAAAGAAATAAAATCAAATTAAAATGAAATGAGGCAGGGAACAGTAAACAATGAACAAGTAAGGTAACTCTAGCTCCCCTAAGAAAACCTAAAAGAAACTTTTATTCAAGACTGGCACAGCCTTTTGAACTTGAAGAAAGTCAGGCAAATATAAAGACGAACAATCTAATAGTGGGAGAAAAACAAGCGCAGGCCAAGAAATCCAACGGCGTAGGAACAGGCAATACAAATAGATCTGCCTTCGAGAGGGTTTACGATGGGTCCCTCATGCAGCTAGTGAAGAGTTTTCATATTTAAAATATATTTTCTTCATTTTATGTTCCCATTTTCTTCATCTTCAAACCCCCCCTCCCCCTCCTTAAGTTCAATCTTTGCCAAGTCATTACTGTGATAACGGAGGGTTGTTGGCCTAGCGCCTGCGCTTGTTTTTCCCCCACTATCAGATTGTTCGTCTTTGTATTTGTCTGACTTTATTCAAGTTTAAAAGGCTGTGCCAGTCTTGAATAAAACTTACTGTGAGTCAGGTTTTCTTATGGGAGCAATTTACCTTACTTGTTTATTGTTTAAGAAAGAAAGAAAGAGGGGGGAAACAGGTGAGAGGGTTGGGGGGGGGGGGGTAGACCGTTCTAAAACCGACGCTGGATACATGAAGAGAAAGGGTTAAGGCCGTCACAACTCCCTCCAGGGACCTGCTATGTCATGGAACAAAGCGCTGCTATGTCATGGAACATGGCGCTGCTATGTCATGGAACAAGGCGCTGCTATGTCATGGAACAAGGCGCTGCTATGTCATGGAACATGGCGCTGCTATGTCATGGAACAAGGCGCTGCTATGTCATGGAACAAGGCGCTGCTATGTCATGGAACAAGGCGCTGCTATGTCATGGAACATGGCGCTGCTATGTCATGGAACAAGGCGCTGCTATGTCACGGAACATGGCGCTGCTACGTCATGGAACATGGCGTTGCTACGTCATGGAACATGGCGCTGCTATGTCATGGAACATGGCGCTGCTATGTCATGGAACATGGCGCTGCTATGTCATGGAACATGGCGCTGCTATGTCATGGAACAAGGCGCTGCTATGTCACGGAACATGGCGCTGCTACGTCATGGAGCATGGCGTTGCTAGCGCTCATGGAACATGGCGCTGCTATGCATGGAACAAGGCGCTGCTATGTCATGGAACATGGCGCTGCTGGTCATGGAACAAGCTGCTATAACAGACGATCATTTCATACAGCCTCTGAAGTCCATGATCATTGTTAAGTGTTATCATTAAGTGCATTTTACACGTCCTTCACCAGTTAAGTGTTATCATTAAGTGCTTTAAAGTCCTTCACATTAATTTATCATTAGTGCATTTACACGTCCTTCACCAGTTAAGTGTTATCATTAAGTGCAATTTTTAACCACGTCCTTCACCATCCCCTCCTATGTAACAAAATCCGTGTGGGTCCAATCAGCAGAGAAGAACTACTATATAGTTCAACAGTTACATCTTTTTTGTGCAAAAGGGGGGGGGGGCTGGGGGTAGAAGGGGGAGGGGGCAGTGGAGGATGAAAACCGAAGAGAGAGAGAGAGAGAGAGAGAGAGAGAGAGGAGAGAGAGAGAGAGAGAGAGAGAGAGAGATTAAACAAAATTCGACTTCCAGGGAACCCCATGAGACACAGCTAGGATCAGAAGCAATCTGAGCGTGCATGAAATCTGTACGAGATGCTCGCAGATCGGCAGCAATGAGGAACTGAGAAGCAGCCCCGCTTTCCATCCCCTAGTGCCCCCCAGTTGACTGCCATCCCCTAGTGCCCCCCAGTTGACTGCCATCCCCTAGTGCCCCCAGTTGACTGCCATCCCCTAGTGCCCCAGTTGAACTGCCATCCCTAGTGCCCCCAGTTGACTGCCATCCCTAGTGCCCCAGTTGACTGCCATCCCCTAGTGCCCCCAGTTGACTGCCATCCCCTAGTGCCCCCCAGTTGACTGCCATCCCCTAGTGCCCCCCAGTTGACTGCCATCCCTAGTGCCCCCCAGTTGACTGCCATCCCCTAGTGCCCCCCAGTTGACTGCCATCCCCTAGTGCCCCCCAGTTGACTGCCATCCCCTAGTGCCCCCAGTTGACTGCCATCCCCTAGTGCCCCCAGTTGACTGCCATCCCCTAGTGCCCCCAGTTGACTGCCATCCCCTAGTGCCCCCCAGTTGACTGCCATCCCCTAGTGCCCCCAGTTGACTGCCATCCCCTAGTGCCCCCAGTTGACTGCCATCCCCTAGTGCCCCCCAGTTGACTGCCATCCCCTAGTGCCCCCCAGTTGACTGCCATCCCCTAGTGCCGCCAGCTGACTGCCATCCCCTAGTGCCCCCCAGTTGACTGCCATCCCCTAGTGCCCCCAGTTGACTGCCATCCCCTAGTGCCCCCCAGTTGACTGCCATCCCCTAGTGCCCCCCAGTTGACTGCCAGCTGTTTGGCATGAAAGAGTTTTTACAGAAAAATGTATCTTTATTTCCGTGTGCAATGACTTTCACGACTTATGATCCTAATAGTCTCAATAAGCAATTAATTCAATTCAATTACATCAACCGACAGACAGACAGACAGATAGATAGATAGATAGATAGATCGATAGACAGATAGACATATATAATGAAAAAACGCGAAGAATATGCAAAGCAGATTCGGAAAAAAAAATAACCTAAACCGCTGCTTAAACAAACCCCAACCCCAAAAACAAAGGGAGCGAGAGAGAGAGAGCGTGCAATCGTGAGGCCAATGTTGAAATTCATGTTTACTTATGGCAAGATCCAATGGCTGACGTACAAAGCAAGGCTTAGTTTTGTATTTCCTGAGATACCAATCGTCCAGTTTGTATAACATGCATGGGTTTATAGGACTATTTGCACGCACGCCACCCCCCCCCCTCCCTCTCCCTCTCTCTTTCTCTCTCTCTTTGTGTGTGTGTGTGTGTGGTGTGTGTGTGTGTGTGTGTGTGTGTGTGTGTGTGTGTGTGTGTGTGTGTGTGTGTGTGTGTGTGTGTGCGTGCGTGCGTGCGCGCGCGCGTGCCTGCCTGCATATGCGTTTGTGTGTGCGTGCGTGCGTGTGTGTGCATGTGTGTGTGTGCATGTGTGTGTGTGTGTGTGTGTGTGTGTGTGTGTGTGTGTGTGTGTGTGTGTGTGTGTGCTGACAGAACTGTCTGTCCTCTGCGTGGTGACAGCCTGAAATGGCTCCTGTGGTCGGCTGGACTACAACACAATGCCAGTGACTGAATCAACATCACAGACAGCTGATCTGGGGTTTAATTCCCCTTAAGGTATTCCAAGGGACTACAACACAATGCCAGAGACTGAATCAACATCACAGACAGCTGATCTGGGGTTTATTTCCCAAGGTATTCCAAGGGACTACAGCACAATGCCAGTGACTGAATCAACATCACAGACAGCTGATCTGGGGTTTAATTCCCCCTTAAGGTATTCCAAGGGACTACAACACAATGCCAGAGACTGAATCAACATCACAGACAGCTGATCTGGGGTTTATTTCCCCAAGGTATTCCAAGGGACTACAGCACAATGCCAGAGACTGAATCAACATCACAGACAGCTGATCTGGGGTTTATTTCCCAAGGTATTCCAAGGGACTACAACACAATGCCAGAGACTGAATCAACATCACAGACAGCTGATCTGGGGTTTAATTCCCCCTTAAGGTATTCCAAGGCTCTAAGCTGATGGAGAAAACACATGCTGTCACATTCTGGTTGCCTACAACATCAGAGAGGACAGGATGCTGGTGCCAGATGTGCAAAGATGTTTTACACCGTAACATGATGTCAGGCGTGCACCGAATATATCCTACACTTTAGGGTGAACGTAACACAGTGCCGGGCGTGCTTCGGGTATTCACCATCTTACAGAGAAAAGTAACAATGCCAGGGGCGAAATGGGTATCACACATCTTACGGCGATGGTAACATGATGCCACGTGCGCACGGATGTTCTACACATCACAGATTTAGTAACATGTTGCAAGGAATGCATTATATCCTGGCTTTTACGGCGAAAAAGCCATGGACTACCAGTGCACACTTTACGCCCAAAAAAAAAGCCATGGAACCAGTGCACACTTTACGGCAAAAAAAAAAAAGCCATGGATACCAGTGCACACTTTACGGCAAAAGAAAGCCATGGATACCAGTGCACACTTTACGGCAAAAGAAAGCCATGGATACCAGTGCACACTTTACGGAAGAAAAAAAAGCCATGGATACCAGTGCACACTTTACGGCGAAAGAAAACCATGGATACCAGTGCACACTTTACGGCGAAAGAACCATTGTGCTCGGTGTGCACGGATAGCCGACACATGACGCTGAAAGTAACTTGCTGCCAAATGTGAACAGAAATCCTGCACCGAAAATAACATGATGCCAGGTATGAACGGATATCCCACACTGAAAATAACAGTGCGAGCGATGAACGGATATCCTACACCGAAGTTAACATGGTAGGAGAGAT
>CM065747.1:34162471-34169971 GCA_033310375.1 Conus canariensis
CACACACACACACACACACACACACACACACAACACACACACACACACACGTACTCGCATTACATTCACACACTCGTACACATTCACACACTCATACGCATTATATTCACACACTCATGCGCATTACATTCACACACTCATACGCATTACATTCACACACTCGTACGCGCTCAGATCCATAATAAGTGCCTTGGCATGCACACACACACACACACACACACACACACACACACACACACACACGACACACACACACATACACACACGCGCGCACGCGCACACACGCACCTACACACACACATGAAATATAATACACATTCTCTGCATGTTCATATTCGTTCAAACACACACACACACACACACACACACACACACACACACACACACACACACACACACACACACACACACACAACACACACGCGCGCGTGCGCGCGCTTGCACACCTACACACACACATGAAATATAATACACATTCTCTGCACGTTCATATTCGTTCACACACACGCACGCACACACATACAAACGCACGCGCGCGCATGCACACACGCACACAGGCACACACACATATGCTTATACAAATATGCATACTCGCAGATACACTTGTGAGCACCTATGCGCACGCATGCATACACGCATACACCGATATGTGTATAGAAGTACATACGCATCACATAGCATCAGACACAAATTTGACTATTGACACCCATTGATCTCCCTTGCATCCCGAAATGGATCCTCAGGCATAGATTCTCCCCAACGTGTATACTGTTTAGGTAATGGTTGTAGTTTTTCAGCAGCTTATTTCCTTACCACACTCTCTTTTTTCTTCCTTCCTACCTATCGTTGGCTGCTTTGGGCTGCTGTTGGATTCCGTTTTTTTTTTGAGTCATTTGTGGCGAGAAATACCTCAGAATTTTAGAGTGTGGTACATCTCTATTTGGTGTGAGCTGCTCGTTGCTTGTTGTCACAACCTGTAATCTTTGGCTTTGAAAAGCCTTGTAGTAAGTTACACGCTTTTGTAGTCAAATATCAGCATGAGCGATGTTCACATAATAATGTAATACTTCCATCAATAATTGTAAATATTAAATTTCACATTCATTTATTATCGAACGACGTGAAAACATACTTTCAATATGTTAAAAACATCACACAAAACAACACTTTCGTATATAGATAAGCAACTGTATAGCTGGATCATCCGAATGGTGTGAAATGTTAGGTGGCAGTGGGCATTGTCAAGCACAGACTGTCCTGGTTGCCTGGCTGTGGCTCCTTCAGCCACACAACTAACTGGACTGCCGTCGCCTTGCAGGAAGCGAATTTAGGCACTAGGCGTTTCCTTAAATTTATTTTCATACTTCTTTTTACAAGCAATTGATGCAGAACAACATATATTTTCATACTTCTTTTTACAAGCAATTGATGCAGAACAACATATATTTTCATACTTCTTTTTACAAGCAATTGATGCAGAACAACATATATTTTCATACTTCTTTTTACAAGCAATTGATGCAGAACAACATATATTTTCATGCTACAACATAATGGAACATAAAACAACAATGCATGATTTAAATCGGTAATCACAAAAATTCAGGGATTCACACGCTTAACGCTAGGCTTACTGTGCATAGCTACGGGGCTAAAAGTTCGGAGCTCGGAATTCTGCCAATAACAGCCTCTTCTTCCTGCGCTCATTTTTCTTCTGCACGTTGGATGTTTTTCTAACTCCGCTAACCTTTCAAATGCTTCTCAGCAGTTTCAAACTCAATGTCTCCTACCTCTGCTAAAAGGAGATTGCGGACAAATACGAAGTAAAGACAGTCAACAATCTATTTGGCATTGACTATACTTTGAAGACTGAAATGTACTTGTGTGGAATCAAAATGAACCACATACATCTGTGAACCATTGCAAAGTGTTGTTTTTGTTTTTTTTTAACACAACAGAATGTCATCATCCTTTGCTCTGGCATCTTCAATGTCCTCACGAATAATATGATTCCCATACGACTCATCCCACGTCACTTTATACAGTCACACTCCAAATGCCTCCTGTCCACACGGACAATCAATGACTTCCACACCACTCCATGATGGTCAACATTTAGGTCCATGATGGTCAACATGTAGGTCCTACTGGCCAGAGGCCCTTAAGGATGGGATGTACTCGCAGACTGAAAGTCTGCCAACTTTGTGGCAGTTGTCTTAGCAATAGTGGGCGAGTTCCGTGTGGGGGTCGTCGTCTGTCAAACTTTGTGGCAGTTGTCATAGCAATAGTGGGCGAGTTCCGTGTGAGGGTCGTCGTCTGTCAAACTTTGTGGCAGTTGTCATAGCAATAGTGGGCGAGTTCCGTGTGAGGGTCGTCGTCTGTCAAATTTTGTGGCAGTTGTCATAGCAATAGTGGGCGAGTTCCGTGTGAGGGTCGTCGTCTGTCAAACTTTGTGGCAGTTGTGGGCAATAGTGGGCGAGTTCCGTGTGGGGGTCGTCGTCTGTCACTCTCTCAGCTCTTGTTCCTTTGTGAAATTGGGTTCACATGCGGGTGTTGGACGGCCAACGATGGGCGTCGGTATATATACCCTGCCTCTTTCCCCCACAAAAAAGGCCGGTCTCCAGGGCCACAAGGCCGCCTTCTTCATGCTCAGGTGGCGAGGCTCCTGTGCCGCATGAGGCCACATGAACGTGGGAGCGGGACGAAAGTCGCTGGAGTGCTGCACGAGACTTTTATATTCTGTGGTCCTTGCAGACTACAGCTGAGAGGGCAATTCTTCAGCACAAACCCATGAGGGGTGCCCCCCATGCCTAGCCAGAAAGCATGGTATCCCAGGCCACAGTAATCGCAGTCTTGCAGTGCTCCATGCCTGGCCACAAAGCATGGTATCCCAGGCCACAGTCATCGTAGTCTTGCAGTGCTCCATGCCTGGCCACAAAGCATGGTATCCCAGGCCACAGTCATCGTAGTCTTGCAGTGCTCCATGCCTGGCCACAAAGCATGGTATCCCAGGCCACAGTCATCGTAGTCTTGCAGTGCTCCATGCCTGGCCACAAAGCATGGTATCCCAGGCCACAGTAATCGTAGTCTTGCAGTGCTCCATACCGATCTCCCCACATGCGCGTCCCCCGGTGACACAGGCTGGACCCGCAGTCACCAAGACGGCTGGACATCCCCCGGTGACACAGGCTGGACCCGCAGTCACCAAGACGGCTGAAAGGTTTGCTGTGCTCCTGACACTGACCTCTCACATCAGTGTTTCTCAAAGAAGAGCTAGTTGCAAAGTGAGACGACTGCAGGCAGAAATCTAAACAAATGTTAAATAAATGTTAGCGAACCACCCAGAGAAACGTGGACAAACGAGTCACCAGACAAAACGCAACGCGTCTCGACCTCTTAGGTCTTCCTCAGGTGAGAAACAAACGAATAACACAACGAAAATTCACTTAGCTATTCGTTTCAATGCCTTCTTCCTTGCGCTGAACTCTGAAGCGATCTGAAGCGATCATAGCTAAGTGAATTTTCGTTGTGTTATTCGTTTGTTTCTCACCTGAGGAAGACCTAAGAGGTCGAAACGCGTTGTGTTTTGTCTTGTGACTCGTTTGTCCACGTTTCTCTGGGCGGTTCGCTAACATTTATTTAAGATTTGTTTCAAAGAGCTGCCACCTTTCGCAGCGGACAGCCCATACCGTTCATATCCAGCTCACTTTATATCTTCTTCTTCTTCTTGGCTTGGCTTCGCAGACGAAGATTATAGAGGGGGTTGACCACGTCGGTTGCAGACGCACTGAGGCTGATGAGTCCTATGCGGGACAGGCATGATCTGCCACAGCGGCCACAGGTCAGCGTCGGGTCCGGTGGTTCTTGAGCTGCTGCAGCCTGGCGTGCTTTCCTCCTTTGCCTCTTTTCTCGGAGACTTTCTCTGCGGGAGGCTTCAAACGAGGATGCAGCCTTGTGAATGGTGCTTCTCCAGGCGCCACGGTCGGCAGCGAGGTCTGACCACTGGCGGTGGTCGATGTGACAGGTACTGAGGCTTTTCTTTAGATTGTCTTTGTAGCGCTTTTTAGGCGCTCCTCTATCACGATGGCCAGTGGACAACTCTCCGTAGAGGACTATTTTTGGCAGGCGGTGATCCTCCATCCTGGAGATATGCCCTGCCCAGCGCAGTTGGGACTTTAGCAGTAGAGCCTCTATACTTGAGACCTCCGCTCTTTCGAGGACTTCGACGTTGGTGGTAAAGTCACTCCAATGGATGTTGAGAATTGTGCGGAGGCAGCGCTGCTGGAAGCGTTCAAGGAGTCGCAGGTGGTGACGGTAAAGGACCCACGACTCTGAGCCGTACAGGAGTGTGGTCAGTACGACTGCACGAAACACGCTGATCTTGGTGCTTTGCTTCAAATGCTGGTTGTTCCACACGCGTTTGTAGAGTCTTCCGAATGCACTGTTTGCTTTGGCCAGTCTGTTGTCAATTTCTTTATCAAGCTTGGCATCTGAAGAGATGGTGCACCCCAGATAGCTGAACTGGTGGACTGTGTTCAGCTCTGACTGGCCAACTGTGATGTAAGGAGAGTGAAACTCTGTTCGGGATGCAGGCTGATGCAGGACTTCTGTCTTTTCAGGCTAATTTCCAGTCCAAAGAGCTGTGCAGCCTCTGCAAAGCGGGAAGTAGAGCTGCTTCTGTGTGAGCAACAAGGGCAGCATCGTCTGCGAAAAGGAGCTCTTGGATCAGTTGCTCCAGCGTCTTTGTGTGGGCCTGTAGTCGCCGCAGGTTGAACAGGCTGCCATCAGTGCGGTAGCGGATGTAGACGCCGTCTTCGTCTTCAAGGTCTCCAACGGCCTGCTGGAGCATCATGCTAAAAAAGATGCTGAAGAGTGTTGGAGCTAAAACACAGCCCTGCTTGACGCCGTTTGAGATGGAGAATGGCTCCGAGAGGACACTGTTGATTCTAACCTGCCCGTTTTGGCCTTCATGCAGCTGGATGATCATGCTTAAGAATTTTGGTGGACAGCCCAGTTTTTCCAGAATTTGCCAAAGACCTTTCCTGCTCACAGTGTCGAAAGCTTTAGTGAGATCGACAAACGTGATGAAGAGTCCCTTGTTCTGCTCGCGGCACTTGTCCTGGAGCTGGCGGAGGACAAATACCATGTCGGTAGTGCTCCTGTTAGCTCTGAAGCCACACTGGCTCTCAGGAAGGTGTTCGTTGGCGATGGTGGGGATCAGTCTGTTCAGCAAAACCCTAGCGAGGATCTTGCCTGCGATTGAGAGCAAGGTGATGCCGCGGTAATTGGAGCAGTCTGACTTTTCTCCCTTGTTTTTATACAGGGTGATGATGACTGCATCGCGGAGATCCTGTGGAAGTTTGCCTTGCTCCCAACAGCATGACAGCATCTCATGGAGTTTGATGTGGAGAGGAGGGCCTCCATGGATCCAGATCTCTGGTGGTATGCCGTCAACTCCTGCAGCCTTGCCGCACTTTAGCTGTTGGATGGCTTTGGTGATCTCCTCCAGTGTTGGCACCTCATCAAGTTCAGCCTTGACTGGATGTTGAGGGATACGCTGAGTTGCTGCGTCTTGGACTGTACGGTCAGCGCTGAAGAGTGCCTGAAAATGCTTCGACCAGCAGCTCAGGATGGATGCTATGTCTGTGAGTAGTGCTTGTTCGTCTGCGCCGCGCAGGGGACTCTGGACCTGGTACGAGGGGTCGTACACCGCCTTTAAGGCTTCGTAGAACCCTCTGTAGTTACCAGTGTTGACGCATGCTGGAACGTCAGGACCATGCTCGACAGGTCCGACAGCAGCCGCCCTGAGTGGCGTTCTGCTCTGATTGCTCATGAACTTGCCAGACTATCCATAGACATTGCTGCATTAAGCGAAGTCCGCTTTCTAGAGGAGGGCAGCCTTAAAGAACACGGCGCCAGTTACACCCTCTACTGATCTGGCAAACCTGCAGCAGAAAAACACCTTTCGGGAGTTGGCTTCATGGTCAGAGATTCCATTGCCTCCAAGCTAGAACACCTGCCAGCGGGGCACTCTGATCGCATCATGTCATTGCGCCTACCTTTGCATGGCAACCAGTCTGCGACACTGTTTAGTGTGTATGCCCCAACTCTACTTGCTGAGCCTGCAGAAAAGGAAAGATTCTACAGCGACCTGCGCATCCTCGTACAGAGCACCCCTGCGGACGACAAGGTCATTGTCCTTGGGGATTTCAACGCCCGAGTAGGCCGAGATGCAGAAGCCTGGAAAGGAGTCCTCGGCAATCACGGTGTTGGAAACTGCAACGACAACGGGCGACTGCTGTTGGAGTTTTGCGCCGAGTTGCAATTCTCCATCACAAATACCAACTTTCAGCAGAAGGACAGTCTCAAGGCAACCTGGATGCATCCTCGGTCCAAACATTGGCACCTCCTAGACTACGTCTTAGTGCGCCAGCGAGACCTAAAGGACATCTTGCATACCCGAGTGATGCCCAGTGTAGAGTGTCAGACAGACCAACGCCTCGTACGCTGCAAGCTGCGGCTCCACTTTAAACCCAGACCCAGGAGAGGAGGCGTCCCATGCAAGAAAATCAACATCAGTGGCCTACAGTCGGCTGAAGTGAAAGCTGACTTCCAGTCGAACCTACAGTCGAGGCTAGAAGACCCCAGACAGTCCACTGATCCCTCCCCTGACGAACTCTGGGAACACCTGAAATCCTCCATCCTACAGCATCTGAAGAAGTCCTCGGGTTCACCACCAAAAGGAACAAAGACTGGTTCGACGAGAACAACCAGGAGATACAGAAGTTACTGTCGAAGAAGAGATCTGCGCACCAAGCACACCTAGCTCAGCCAGGTTGCCCTGGGAAGAAAGCCACATTCCGCCTTGCCTGTAGCAACCTCCAGCGCATGCTTAGAGTTATGCAAAACGAATAGTGGAATACCATCGCTGAGAAAACTCAGCTTTGCACCGACACTGGTAACTACAGACACTGACCTCTCACATCAGTGTTTCTCAAAGAAGAGCTGCCACCTCTCGCAGCGGACAGCCCATACCGATCATATCCAGCTCACTTAATATAGTCATGCCCCAAATACATGCTGTCCACAGATCAATCAATTACTCCCATACCACTCACACAGTCACATCCCAAATACATACGCAGACCTGCCTACCTCAAAATTGAACCATTAGTATTCCATGGAGTAAATCTTAGTATTCCATGACAAAAAAGAGTATTTTTCTTACCTTGAACTTTAATATAGATCTTATATCGCGCAATTCTTGCAGCCAATTAACTGCACTGTACGCACACTCAAACACTCATACTAACCAGCACAAGTGCTCTATACACCACACACACACACACACACACACACACACACACACACACACACACACACACACACACTGCATGTATAGAGTGACAGACAGACACACACATGTATACCCTTCATACAGTTTTTATTTTCCATCTTTTTCTTCTCTTTGTACTGCCACTCCAGCCACCCCCCCCCCCA
>CM065747.1:34182471-34199971 GCA_033310375.1 Conus canariensis
CCCTCAAAACACTACCTTACCCATAAACCCCACCAAAAAACCTGCCTTACCCATAAAACCCCCAAAACACTACCTTACCCATAAACCCCAAAAAACCTGCCTTACCCATAAACCCCCCAAAAACACTACCTTACCCATAAACCCCAAAAAGAACCTGCCTTACCCATAAAACCCCCAAAAACCTACCTTACCCATAAACCACAAAAAAAACCTGCCTTACCCATAAACCCCCCAAAAAACACTACCTTACCCATAAACCCCCCCAAAAAAAAACCCTGCCTTACCCATAAACCCCCAAAAACCTGCCTTACCCATAACCCCCCAAAAAAAACACTACCTTACCCATGAAACCCCAAAAAAAAACCCTGCCTTACCCATAAAACCCCAAAAACCCTGCCTTACCCATGAAACCCAAAACCCTGCCTTACCCATGAAACCCCAAAAACCCTGCCTTACCCATGAAACCCCAAAAACCTGCCTTACCCATGAAACCCTGTCTTACCCATAAAACCAAAAACCCTGCCTTACCCATAAACCCATAAACCCTGCCTTACCCATAAAACCCTGCCTTACCCATAAAACCACTGCCTTACCCATAAAACCCCAAAAACCATGCCTTTACCCGTAAAACCCTGCCTTACCCATAAAACCCTGCCTTACCATAAACCCAATAAACCTGCCTTACCCATAAAACCCTGCCTTACCCATAAAACCCCAAAACCCTGCCTTACCCATAAACTCCCAAAACCCTGCTTACCCATAAATCCCCAAAACCCTGCTTTACCCATAAACCTCCAAAACCCTGCCTTACCCATAAAACTCCAAAACCTGCCTTACCATAAACCCCAAAAACCCTGCCTTACCCATAAAACCCTGCCTTACCCATAAAACCCCAAAACCCTGCCTTACCCATAAAACCCCAAAACCCTGCCTTACCCATAAAACCTGCCTTACCCATAAAACCCCAAAAACCCTGCCTTACCATAAACCCAAAACCGCCCTTACCCATAAAACCATGCCTTACCCATAAACCCAAAAACCTGCCTTACCATAAAACCCCAATACCCTGCCTTACTCATAAAACACCAAAAACCTGCCTTACCATAAAACCCCATACCCTGCTTACCCATAAAACCCCAAAAACCCTGCTGTAATGTATTAAGTAGTCTACAATCTAAGGGAAGTAATGATTTGTTTATATTATTACTATTATGGGGAGGTTACTCCCCATAACTGGCGACGACGGACGAAGAAACGAACCAAAAGAACGATTGTTGATGATCTGTTGTGTTGGTAAGTACGATCGATCGAGTCGACTTCCAAATGGCTGCTGCGCTTCCCACGTATCCTCCATTCGACTGTTCTTCAGAAGCAAGGGCAACTCGATGGCAAAAATGGGTATCAAGGCTGAAGAATCTCTTCCTTGCCTACAATATTGAAGATGACCAACGTCAGAAAGCACTTCTACTTACCTACGCTGGTGATGAACTCAATGATATTGTGGACACCTTCACGAACGAACAAACTCGTCCTGCTGTTGGCGAAACCCATTTTCAAAAGCTTGTTTCTGCCATCACCGAACATTTCAATCCTCAAACAAATGTAGAATTTCAGAAATACATATTCCGGCATAGCTACCAGAAAGGTGATATTGACGATTTTTATGGGGAATTGAAACAACTAGCAGCAACATGTAACTTCAATGATGCAGATGCTGAGATAAAATCTCAATTCATCACAGGCTGCCAATGCCAGAAGGTACGTGAAAAAGGACTAGCAAGCCCCAACATGACTCTGAAAGATTTGCTGACGTATGCACGCACACTAGAACTCACATCAAAGCAATCCAAAGCAATGACTGTGCCAGCAGAGGTACACCATGTTTCGCACAAGGCACGACCTCGTAGCCATCAACATAGTCAACAACCGCAACATCCAACCACTTGTCGCAATTGTGGTGGAGAATGGCCTCATCCTGGTGGACAACGCTCCTGTCCAGCATACAACAAGCGATGCAACAACTGTTCAAAACCACACCACTTTGCATCAGTATGCCGCTCAAATACCAGTGCCACATCTTCATCATCATCAACAAAAGCCTTGTCCAAGAAACCAAAACATTTCAGCTGGAAGAAGAAATCAAGAAAATCACACATTCATCAAATCAACGACAGCAGTGATGAAGATGAAGCCAACACTATCGTTGATCAGTCTACCGATCCTGATGATATTGAATACGTCTTCACAACACATCAGTCCAGTGAACTTCCTCAATTTAGCGTTTCTATCAATGGACATGTTTTTTCATTCCTAGCAGATTCCGGTGCTTCCATCAATCTGCTGTCTGAACAACATTTCAACAAACTCAAGCCGAAACCAAAGCTACAGCCTTCCAACAAGCGAGTGACAGCGTATGGTAACAAAAGTTCAATCCCAGTACTTGGTGCATTCAATGCTCTACTAAATTGTGAAAACACCAGTATTACTGCTACCATGTTTGTAGTATCCGGCAATGAGCGACCGATTCTCTCCTGGAAAACATGTCAAGATCTCAAGCTATTGACCACCATCAACCATGTCAAACCAATACATGAACAATTGAGAGAAGAGTACCCTGAACTATTCACCGGTCTTGGTTGTTTAAAAAGCAAACCAGTCCATCTCCATATTGATCCTGAAGTTCAACCAGTCGCTCAACCATACCGACGTGTTCCATTCCATGTGCGCAAGGACATAGAAGAACAGCTAAAGAAAGACGAAGAAATGGGAATCATTGAAAAAGCAAGTGGACCAACTCCATGGGTATCTCCAGGGGTTGTCGTACCCAAACCCAAACAACCTGGCAAGGTACGTGTTTGTGTGGACATGAGAGCTGCGAACCGTGCCATCCGACGTGAACATCACGCAACCCCAACTCTCGACGAGCTGAAGACTATGCTTTCTGGAGCACGAGTATTCAGCAAGCTGGACCTGAATCAAGGCTACAATCAGCTGAAACTGGACAAAGATTCTCGCTCCATCACCACTTTTGCCACTCACCTCGGTCTCTACCGATACCGTCGTCTGTTTTTCGGTGTAAATTCAGCCAGCGAGATCTTCCAAGAATCAATCCGCCAAGCACTTTCAGGCCTCCCGGGAGTTGTCAACATCAGCGATGACATTCTATGTTTTGGTACGTCACAGACAGACCATGACACCAACCTCCGCAACTTGTTTGAGAGACTCAAACTGAAAGGGCTGACACTTCATAGTGACAAGTGTGAGTTCAACAAGAAATCGCTGGAATTTCTTGGAATCATTTTCGGTGAAGACGGCATCAAACCTAGTCAAGATAAGCTCAAGGACATCCTTGATCTTCCAACGCCCACCAATGCAACCGAAATCCGAAGCCTCCTGGGCATGATGAACTTTTGTGGTTCCCGCCACATTCCCAACTATGCCTCATTGACACATGACCTGTGACAACTTACCAAGAAAGGCACTCCTTGGTCCTGGACAACAAAACATGATAAAGCACTGACCAAGTTGAGAAAAGCCCTAAGTAATGCAACAACTCTTGCATATTTCGACCCAAAGAAGTCCACTGACATATACACAGATGCAAGTCCAGTAGGAGTATCAGCTATTCTTACCCAAGAAGGTCGAATCATCCAATTCGCAAGCAGAGCTCTTTCACCCACAGAACAAAGATACTCTCAAACTGAACGAGAAGCTTTAGCTATCGTGTGGTCTTGCAAATACTACCACATCTTCATTTTTGGCGCTCCATTCACAGTCCACACAGATCACAAGCCCTTGGTGTCAATGTTTAACAATTCACGGGCTCAACTGTCTGCTCGTATTGAACGCTGGGTTATGCGACTGCAGTCATATGAAATGGCAGTAGTGTACCGCCCTGGTGTTGACAATCCTGCAGATTATCTGAGCCGACATCCAGTCCATCAATCTTCCTGCACAGACCAAGAAAAAGATGCCGAAGAATATCTGCACTACATTGTTACCACTTCAACACCGAAAGCAATGACCATCGATGAAGTTGCTGATGAAACAGCGAAAGACACCACGCTGAATGCTGTGATTGAAGCAATACTCTCTAATCAGTGGTACAACAAAGGAAAAGAAGTGGACACACAAACATTCCACAGTCTCTACGTTTCCCGTGCAGAACTGTCACTTGCTCACGACTCGCGTATCATTCTGAAGAACCGCCAGATTGTCCTACCTGCCTCACTACACCAGAAAGCTGTGAACATCGCACACACTGGACATCAAGGCATTATCAAGACAACCGCACTTCTGCGTGAGAAAGTTTGGTTTAAAGGCATGCAACCTCTCGTTGAGCGTACAGTTAAAAACTGCATGACCTGTCAAGTGGCAACACCGAAAACGACACGTGAACCACTCCAGATGTCTGATCTACCCAACGCACCATGGACCGAACTTTCCTGTGATTTCGGACATCTTCCCAATGGCAAATACATTCTTGTCGTTACCGATGAGTATTCCAGGTACCCCGTTGTCGACGTGCTGGATTCAACATCAGCAAACACCGTCATTCCACGTCTGGACAAAATCTTCGCTGAATTCGGAATCCCGGAAAGTCTCAAAACTGATAATGGACCTCCCTTCAGTTCCCACCAGTTTGCTCAATACTGCCAACACACGGGCATCAAGCATCGCAAAATCACCCCCCTGTGGCCCCGTGCAAATGCAGAGACGGAACGGTTCATGCGTACCATCAAGAAAGTCATCAAATCATCCACGCTTCCCAACTTCAAGCAGGAAATGTACAAATTTCTACTTGACTACCGCACTACCCCTCACTGCACCACCGGTGTTCCCCCTGCTACCGCCCTCTTTAATCGCAACCTGAAGACCAAACTACCCCAACTCCCAGCACAATGCCATGATGCTGACCAGGAAATGCGCGTCAGAGATGCACAGCAAAAAGCAAATATGAAGCGCTACGCTGATGATAAGGCATACATCAGGCCTTCATCCATAATCGTAGGTGATGCTGCACTCCTGAAGAATCCCCATCCTTCTAAAGCTGACACTCCCTACCAGCCAACCCCTCTTGTGGTCATCGGCAAGAAAGGATCAATGATCACAGCCCAGCGAGGACAACAGACTGTCACCAGAAACAGCAGTTTCTACAAAAAGTCTCCACGATTTCCATCTACTGCAGAGACTGAACCTGACCCTCCTCCTGAGCTGAATGAAGATGAAGCTGAACTCCCCACAACCTCAGACACTCCGCAGGCGCACACTGCACCCAACAATTACTCTCATAACACTCACACGCCTGTAGTTGAACCCAGAAAATCCAAACGCACAATCCGAATGCCCCCCAAATTTGATGACTTCATCATGTGACCTTGTCTAATTTAGTGAAGTGAAAACATAATTTTCACATCTAATTGCATCCACATTTCATATAGGAGACGTTGCAGTGCACATGACTGTTATTTCTGTTGCATTTCTGTAGGTGCACATACCAAGTGTTCTCTATGCCCTTACAAGATTAACATTTGTTATTTGTTATTATGTTGGTTTAACAATGTATTCACAACCATTGTTCACATATGTAGACTTATTCTCTACATTATTGATTTGAGAGAGAGAGGAGAAAAAATGTAATTGATATAAAAAAAAAAAGGAGTTTAATGTCTGAACAGTTAAACATAATTAATCAACAATGAAAAGTTGGACAATTCACTTTATCTTTATATCTCACATTGTTAACTTGAATTCCTTTTCAGTGAAACCGAAAAACTCTTAAAACATTCTTACACTATTTTACTTTCAAGAGTAAATCAGATACTTGTGAAAAGTTAAATGGAAACTTTGAGATATTTGTCCATCTAATTTTAATTTCACTTTTCATCCAAGGAAGGAGGTGATGTAATGTATTAAGTAGTCTACAATCTAAGGGAAGTAATGATTTGTTTATATTATTACTATTATGGGGAGAGTAACCTCCCTTGAAGGTTTCTAGGAGATGGATCATCAACGGCTCCAATAAAAACATCAACCTGTCCAACGCAGTGTTTATCACATTTATCAGTGTGATTGAGCAGGATGCACAACATACAATAGTAACTAAAACCTGCCTTACCCATAAAACCCCCAAAACCCTGCTTTACCCATAAAACCCCAAAACCCTGCCTTACCCATATCCAGTTCCGCTCTCCTACTACTGCACCTGGTTGTCCCCCTTCACGTACATTCCACTCTCTTTCCGTGACCCTTCAGTGACCTTTGCCATGGTGTGTGCAGGGAGATAGTGGGGGTCCTGTCCGCTGTGGCAACGTCATCGCGGGCGTCACCTCCTGGGGCATCAGCAGCTGCAATGGGCAGTACCCCAGCGTCTACACCCGGCTGTCCTACTTTTACGACTGGCTGTCCAGCATTGCTGGCGCTCAGGCTGCCTAGTGGTTCCTGGAATTGTTCATACAGTATATCTGCTAGTGGTTTCTTGAATTGTTCATACAGTATATCTGCAGTGCCAGAACTAAGGGAAGTTATTCATAGCATCAACGTGTTTGCAGGACTTTGCATTTGTGACTATGGAGATTCTAGGCAACTAAAGAACCATAATTATGCATGACTTTTGTTCTGGTTTTAGTGAGATGTCATTTTTTTTATATCCATTTTTTTCCAGAACTTGTCATTACTTTTTTTTTTTTTTTTTGCGATTTGTGATAAAAGGAAGATATCAGTGGATGTTGTGTCTTTTCAGTCTTCAAGTGTTAGCCAAGTTCTGTCGTGAAAATAACTGGCTCTTCGAAATACTACCAGTTATACAATGTGTGTATTATTAACATGAGAAGATTCACCGACCCTTTTTTCAAAGTGCAGTTCCTAAACCTTAGGTGACAATTTGAAGTTCGTTAGAATCTGTGAATGAATAAGAGTAGCATTAGTTAGGGCGTATCATTTTATGATTATAAGATCACTACGAAGAACTGCGAGTCCTAATCTGACGCGGATGTTGAAGGGTTCTCACCAGGATTTCTTCTTTTTAGTTGAAGATTGTTTATGTACGACAATGGCAGTAAAACAGGTCATGTGAGGACTCTTGCCTGAATGACTATTACTGTCATTGTTACTTACAGCCAATAAAATCTCTGCAAACATAGAGCATGCCTTCAAATCTGGTAGTCATTTTTCACTGGTGTCTTGTCTTTCCTAGCGGCGTTTCCTTTCTCTAATGCTTTCAAAACAATGATGTTTTGTCTATTACCACTCCGAGTTGATCTCTCTCTCTCTCTCTCTCTCTCTCTCTCTCTCTCTCTCTCTCACTTCTTCATACTCTTCTCTGATCTCTCTCTCTCTCATGATCTCTCCCGCTGTTATACATCCACTATCACTACAGTATCAATACACCTGATACATGAAATGATCTGTTCATTGTAAAAGACACCTTTCTCCCAACATTGAAGCAAGCTCAAATACACGTACAATTTCTGAAAGAAAAGTGATAACAACAAAGGAGGGTTGCATTAATATTGTCCTATAAATTATCTGTCATTACAAAAGAAAGAAACAAACAAGCAAAGACCGAACAAGAAAAGGAGTCACAATACTAACATTTTCTACGCATCGAAACACACTTTCTGGATTATCATCATCTCTTGGAAATGCAGGGGAGTAAAAGGTCGGATTAACGTGACAGACAGACTCTGCCTGAATAAACAACAGAACTCTTGAACTAGAAATGAATCATGACTACAATTCAGATATTTGATACATCCTTACACAGATCCGTATCATGTTGTTACATGCAGTTCGTAACTAAAAATGAAGACTGTGGGTATCACAGGCTGTGACGTGAACACGACGTCATTTGCCGGAAAATGAGACTATGCAAAAACAGGAGGTATTACTTTTGTATTCTTTTGTTTCTTTAGCTGCTTATGATTGTCTGCTACAGCACAAAAAAAAAAAAATAAACTCATGAATAAAACAAAAAAATATATGTCATAGAGAACTACACATCATACTACATTGCATATCAAGCGAAATATTGTATCAACCTGTGAAAGGCATTAGCAAGAAAAATTCTGGGAATCTTAATGTGATTTTGATTGAATGCATATACATGTATAAACAACGGTCTTTTCATGTCTTCAGACTTTCATTTTTAACAAACTGTTGCTGGTAAACAGCTTCGACAGGTCAGGTACAATGATAACATTCACTGTACCTTGACAGGTCAGGTACAATGATAACATTCACTGTACCTTGACATGTTAGATACAATGATAACATTCACTGTCAGGTACAATGATAACATTCACTCTACCTTGACAGGTCAGGTACAATGATAACATTCACTGTACCTTGACATGTTAGATACAATGATAACATTCACTGTCAGGTACAATGATAACATTCACTGTACTTTGACAGGTCAGGTACAATGATAACATTCACTGTACCTTGACAGGTCAAGTACAATGATAACATTCACTGTACCTTGACAGGTCAGGTACAATGATAACATTCACTGTACCTTGACAGGTCAGGTACAATGATAACATTCACTGTACCTTGACAGGTCAGGTACAATGATAACATTCACTGTACCTTGACAGGTCAGGTACAATGATAACATTCACTGTACCTTGACCTCACGAAGCTGTTTACCAGCGAACATTTGTTGAAAAAAAAGTCTGAAGACATGAAAAGACGGTTGTTTTCATTCTTGTATTTTACCGTCTTCGGTTTTTACTTCAGTTTACTCTACCAGGTGCGGAGCTCAAGACATAAACATACCATTATACAGACACACACAGACAAACACACACACACACACACGCGCGCGCGCGCGCGCGCGCGCGCGCGCGCGCGCACACACATATATTTGTATGTATGTACATGTATATGGATACATACATATGTATATACATATATATAAATAATACATGTGTGTGTGTGTGTGTGTGTGTGTGTGTGTGTGTGTGTGTGTGTGTTGCATGCTTGTGGAGAATCATTGTACAACTCGTCTAACAGCCTGTTTGTCACATACGACCAATAAACGTGAACAACTTTTCTTGAAGACAACTATCTAGCATCAAAAAGACAAGCAATGGAAAAATATCTAGTATCAAAAGAACAAGCAATGGAAAAATATCAACTAAATCTTCAGAGTATACCTTTCTCCTACAAAAAAGAAAGTGAAGATAATACATGAAAAACAGAAAGAACAATTCCGTTGCTGTTTATCAAATTTCAGGCAGCATTTAATATGATTTAAAGCATGCTCCAAGGCTTAAATTGTATAATGTAGGTCATACAGAGATAGTGTAGCAGAATTATTCAAAACCTAAACAAAAATCTACGGTGTGTTCAAGAACAGATACTGGATTATCTTCAGGGATAACCGTTTAAAATGGTGTGTGACTGGGAAACATAGGAAGTCCCAATCTATTGATGTTTACATCAATGATCTTGACAAAGATGCAGGCGAAACTGACTCACCATACTTAATTAAGCAATGATAAAACTGACATGATTTCATGGTAACTGTACGCTGACGATCTAGCAGTATTATCCTCTTCAAAGGAATGACTTCAAAATAATAACGATGACAACAACAACAACACGACCACCACTAGTACCACCACTACTATCGCAACTAAAATGATGATAATGATAACAAAATACGACTACTACTACTGTTACTACTGATGGTGATGATGATGATGATGATGATGATGATAGTAAATTCTTCCTCGTTCGCCTCCCGTTAGATGAGCAGCCCGGTGTCCTCGATGAAGGCTGCCGTCCATCGCAGTTCCTCCAGGGTGCCGTACAGCTTGGCTTCCACTGCTGTCGGTGTTGGCCTAGTACTTTCTCCTGGATGCTGCATGCGTCGTACAGTCTTGAAGGATGTGGTCGGTTGTCATTGGTCCCTCACCACAAAGGCACTGTCCGCTCTGTCCAATGCCAAATTTTGTGTGCATGTGGTGGAGCAGGCGATTGTGTCCAGTCCTCAGGCGGAAGATCTTGACCTGTTCCCGTCGTCCCAGCAAATGGTATTTGTCTTCTGGGTTGTATTTGGGGTGCTGGAGGCGCCATTTTATTCCTTGCTGTGCCTTGATGATTGTCTTGTAAGTAAATATAGTATAGTAAATATAATAATAATAATCATAATGATGATAATAATATTGATGATAATCACAATAATTATTATTGCTATCGTTATCATCATTGTTGTTATAATGATGATGATGATGATGGTGGTGGTGATGATGGTGATGATGATGGTCATGATGATGATGAAGACATCCTTCTAGTTATTTCAAACCGTTATCGTGTTTTGAAGGCTCGAATTGCACGTGCAGAAGCGATCGAGGGCAAAGCACTCGTTAGGTCAACAAAGCGAAGCAACCGAAGACAGTCTCTTCCCTCAGCAGGTCAGGGCCCTTGCAGCTTTGCTCTTCTCGTTAGGTCAACAAAGGGATGCAACCGAAGACAGTCTCTTCCCTCATCAGGTCAGGGTCCTTGCAGCTTTGCTCTTCTCGTTAGGTCAACAAAGGGAAGCAACCGAAGACAGTCTCTTCACTCATCAGGTCAGGGTCCTTGCAGCTTTGCTGTTCTCGTTAGGTCAACAAAGGGAAGCAACCGAAGACAGTCTCTTCACTCATCAGGTCAGGGCCCCTGCAGCTTTGCTCTTCCTGCCGAACAGTTGTTGAAAGCAGCAGAGTTATGGGCAATCCATACGAGCTAAAAACAAACAAACAAACAAACAAAAAACCCTACAGATAGAGCTCTAGTTCATAACAATGAAACGTGATACTTCAAAATACTAGGACTGTGGATCACCAAGCATCTCTCATGTATTAAGGACTACACACAGCATATTAATTTGTCGAGGTGAAACAAGTATCTTTTTTTTTTTAGGAACGGCTGTGGAGGATCGTGACAGATCTTGGCAGCATTGCTAGGTTACCCCCCCCCCCCCCCCCCCCCCCCCCCCCCCCCCCCCCCCAATTTCATTCAAACTCATTTATTTGCAGCGCCTAACCTCTCCTTTCACTCAGATTAAAGAACAACAGATAATGTGTCACGAATCTGTGTATGACAATGAAAAGGTTAAATTAAAGAGGAAGCTAGTTTCAAAGTAGGATGACTGTAGGCGGAAACTGACACAAGAAAAGACAATGCTACTACTGTAATAACAACATTAAAAAAAATGTACCACTGTAGCAGTAGTTGTAGATTTGTCTTTATTATCATCATTACTCTCATCATCATCATCATCATCATCATCATCATCGTTATTGTTATTAGTGCTGTTCTTGTCATTATTATTACTATTATCATTTGGAACATTATTTTTAATATTGTTATTTTGAACATTATTGTTATTATTATCATAACCGGTATTGTTTCCACTTCAGCCTCGTTGTCATTCCGAGGCCTTTTCTGCCCCCTGTGTGAAGAGATCAGTGACTGTCAGTTCGTCCTTTGTTTTCATTGTCTGGAATGTTGCTTGCCTTGCCTGAAGAAGACCAAATATGTCGAAACGCGTTGCGTTTATTTTGTCATTTGTTTATTCTTTCGTTTGGAGGCGCAGTACTTCTGTTTTTGTTCTTGCTTCAATTTCCGCCTGCAATCACCCCACTCTCTCTGTCTTTGTTCTTGCTTCAATTTCCGCCTGCAATCACCCCACTCTCTCTGTCTTTGTTCTTGCTTCAATTTCCGCCTGCAGTCACCCCACTCTCTCTGTCTTTGCTCGATTGCAAAATCTTTCCTGAGCACGATGATCAGTGTGGAATGTGACAATCTACGTTTCTGTGTTCTGTAAATCATAGACCTGGACATACGATCTCTCTCTCTCTCTCTCTCTCTCTCTCTCTCTCTCTCTCTCTCTCTCTCTCTCTCTCTCTCTCTCTCTCTCTCTGTACGTCAATCGGTGGACGTAGTTTGTAAGTCATTCCGTGGACGTTGTTTCTCTGTAAGTCAATCCGTGGACTAGTTTCTCTGTACGTCAATCGGTGGACGTTGTTTCTCTGTACGTCAATCGGTGGACGTTGTTTCTCTGTAAGTCAATCCGTGGACGTAGTTTGTA
Organism: Conus canariensis; assembly: GCA_033310375.1. Taxonomy (NCBI): domain Eukaryota; kingdom Metazoa; phylum Mollusca; class Gastropoda; order Neogastropoda; family Conidae; genus Conus; species Conus canariensis. Next base: position 34,194,554 of record CM065747.1, read on the forward strand.
AGTCAATCGGTGGACGTTGTTTCTCTGTAAGTCAATCGGGGGACGTTGTTTCTCTGTAAGTCAATCCGTGGACGTTGTTTCTCTGTAAGTCAATCGGTGGACTTGTTTCTCTATACGTCAATCGGTGGACGTTGTTTCTCTGTAAGTCAATCGGTGGACGTTGTTTCTCTGTAAGTCAGTTGGTGGACGTTCTTTCTCTGTAAGTCAATCGGTGGAGGTTGTTTCTCTGTAAGTCAATCCATGGACGTTGTTTCTCTGTAAGTCAATCGGTGGACGTTGTTTCTCTGTAAGTCAATCGGTGGACGTTGTTTCTCTGTAAGTCAATCCGTGGACGTTGTTTCTCTGTACGTCAATCGGTGGACGTTGTTTCTCTGTAAGTCAGTTGGTGGACGTTCTTTCTCTGTAAGTCAATCGGTGGACGTTGTTTCTCTGTAAGTCAATCGGGGGACGTTGTTTCTCTGTAAGTCAATCGGTGGACGTTGTTTATCTGTAAGTCAATCGGTGGACGTTGTTTCTCTGTAGGTCAATCGGTGGACGTAGTTTTTAAGTCAATCGGGGATGTTGTTTCTCTGTAAGTCAATCGGGGGACGTTTGTTTCTCTGTAAGTCAATCGGGGGACGTTGTTTCTCTGTAAGTCAATCGGTGGACGTTGTTTCTCTGTAAGTCAATCCGTGGACGTTGTTTCTCTGTAGGTCAATTGGTGGACGTTGTTTATCTGTAGATCAATCGGTGGACGATCTTTATCTGTAAGACAATCGGTGGACGTTGTTTCTCTGTAAGTCAATTGGTGGAGGTTGTTTATCTGTAGGTCAATCGATGGACGTTGTTTCTCTGTAAGTCAGTCGGTGGACGTTCTTTATCTGTAAGTCAATCGGTGGACGTTGTTTCTCTGTAAGTCAATCCGTGGACGTTGTTTCTCTGTAAGTCAATCCGTGGACGTTGTTTCTCTGTAAGTCAATCCGTGGACGTTGTTTCTCTGTAAGTCAATCGGTGGACGTTGTTTCTCTGTAAGTCAGTCCGTGGACGTTCTTTATCTGTAAGTCAATCGGTGGACGTTGTTTCTCTGTAAGTCAATCCGTGGACGTTGTTTCTCTCTAAGTCAATCCGTGGACGTTGTTTCTCTGTAAGTCAATCGGTGGACGTTGTTTCTCTGTAAGTCAATCGGTGGACGTTGTTTCTCTGTAAGTCAGTAGGTGGACGTTGTTTCTCTGAAAGTCAATCGGTGGACGTTGTTTCTCTGTAAGTCAATCGGTGGACGTTGTTGCTCTGTAAGTCAATCGGTGTACGTTGTTTCTCTGTAAGTCAATCGGTGGACGTTGTTTCTCTGTAAGTCAATCGGGGGACGTAGTTTCTCTGTAAGTCAGTCGATGGACGTAGTTTCTCTGTAAGTCAATCGGTGGACATAGTTTCTCTGTAAGTCAATCGGGGAACGTTGTTTCTCTGTAAGTCAGTCGGGGGACGTTGTTTCTCTGTAAGTCCATAGGTCGACGTATTTCTCTGTAAGTCAATCGGTGGACGTTGTTTCTCTGTAAGTCAATCGGTGGACGTTGTTTCTCTGTAAGTCAGTCGGTGGACGTTGTTTCTCTGTAAGTCAATCGGTGGACGTAGTTTCTCTGTAAGTCAGTCCGTGGACGTTGTTTTTCTATAAGTCAACTGGTGGACATTGTTTCTCTGTAAGTCAATAGGTGGACGTTGTTTCTCTGTAAGTCAATCGGTGGACGTAGTTTCTCTGTAAGTCAATCGGTGGACGTTTCTCTGTAAGTCAATTGGTGGACGTTGTTTCTCTGCAAGTCAATAGGTCGACGTATGTCTCTGTAAGTCAGTAGGTGGACGTTGTTTCTCTGTAAGTCAATCGGTGGACGTTGTTTCTCTGTAAGTCAGTAGGTGGACGTTGTTTCTCTGTAAGTCAATCGGTGTACGTTGTTTCTCTGTAAGTCAATAGGTGGACGTTGTTTCTCTGTAAGTTAATCCGTGGACGTTGTTTCTCTGTAAGTCAATCGGTGGACGTTGTTTCTCTGTAAGTCAGTAGGTGGACGTTGTTTCTCTGTAAGTCAATAGGTTGACGTTGTTTCTCTGTAAGTCAGTAGGTGGACGTTGTTTCTCTGTAAGTCAGTAGGTGGACGTTGTTTCTCTGTAAGTCAATCGGTCGACGTATTTCTCTGTAAGTCAATCGGTGGACGTTGTTTCTCTGTAAGTCAGTAGGTGGACGTTGTTTCTCTGTAAGTCAGTAGGTGGACGTTGTTTCTCTGTAAGTCAATCGGTGGACGTATTTGTAAGTCAATCGGTGGACGTTGTTTCTCTGTAAGTCAATCGGTGGACGTTGTTTCTCTGTAAGTCAATCGGTGGACGTTGTTTCTCTCTAAGTCAGTCGGTGGACGTTGTTTCTCTCTAAGTCAATCGGTTCAGAAAGTGAGTGTCACAGTGAGGTGACTGCAGCAGGATAGTGCCACAAACTTAGAAGGAAAAATACTATTCCAGCAGACCAAAGGGACAGACTACAAAACAAAATACGACGTATTTCGACCTCTTTGGTCTTCTTCAGGCAAGATAAACAACATTCATGACAATGAAAACGAAGAACGTACAATCACTTATCTCCTCAAATTGTGAATTTTCATTCAACGTCGATTTTGCACTCAATTTGAGGAGATAAACGATTGCTCGTACTTTGTCTTCAGTGTGCTGAATGTTGTTTATCTTGCTTGAAGAAAACCAAACAGGTCCAAATGTGTTTGTCCTTTAGTCCTGTTTTGTCAGACGGAAGTGTTTTTTTTTTTTTAAGTTCGTGGACGTTGTTTCTGTGTAAGTCAATCGATTTAGAAAGTTTTGTACATATAAGTAAAAGAAAGAAAACGAAAATGCAGCGCTATGTTTCCACCCAAGTCTAGTCAGCCCAGTTGTTTGGGAGTAGTGTACTGTTCAACATTTGCTGAGAATCAGATTTGGAACACACAGAAAGACGACCAAAGTGGGAATGGGGCTTAAGTGAATGGTCATTAATGCGAAACACGAATAGCCAAGTTGTGAGGGTACTAGCCTCGAGCTGTGTGTAGGGTAAACTGTATCTGACCATTCCTGTTCAGCCCCTCCTCACCAGTGTCTTTTGTTGATGTGTCGCAGCTCTGATCCTTACCAACTGTTGAGGAGTATAATGTGCAAGAGCTGACGATGCTTCGTTAGCTGTGATTCAGACCCCCGGGCCACGAGAACTTGCGTGAGTCCAAACGCAGAGCTGTTAATGACGGTAGTACAGGCATTGATGCTAAAAGTGCCACTACTAGCAGCAGCAGCAGCAGTAACGGCAACAGCAACAGCCCCAGAAAGCAAACAAGTAGGGTAACTCTTGCTCCCACGATGAAATAGTCACAGGCCCCAAACTCCAAACGCATGATGCTTACGACACCAAATCGCGTAGCAGAAATGACAACACAGAGCACCCGGAACAACACCTTGTCCTATGTGCTCTGTGTTGTCAGTTCTGCAAGGCGATTGAGTGTCGTTAGCATCATTCGCTTGTTCTTTACTGTTTACCGTTCCCTGCCTCATTCAAGATTTCCTTTCAGCCCTAAAAAGCTCCAGTCAGGAACACAGAAAAGGGGCGCAATTCAGATCAATGCTGCACGCATTACTAGGAGCGTCTCCACCTCCTCACAGTCGGTGACCACCCAACGAACTCTTCCTCTTCACTTATGGACTATAGGAACCCAGTCACTGTCTGTGACAACCCAACGAACTCTTCCTCTTCACTTATGGACTATAGGAACCCAGTCACTGTCTGTGACAACCCAGCGAACTCTTCCTCTTCACTTATGGACTGTAGGAACCCAGTCACTGTCTGTGACAACCCAACGAACTCTTCCTCTTCACTCATGGACTGCAGGAAAACAGTTTGGGTATAGCTGTGAATCCTCGTCATGATGTCTTTGCGTTGGTCATGATCAACGTTAAAGTGTGAGAACGTTCCTGCTTTGTAGTCAGGGTCCGCTAAAGTGTCACACACACACACACACACACACACACACACACACACACACACACACACACACACACACACACACACACACACACGTGTGTGTGTGTGTGTGTGTGTGTGTGTGTGTGTGTGTGTGTGTGTGTGTGTGTGTGTGTGTGTGTGTTCAATTGTTTGTGTACTTAGACTAATAAAAAAGACAACAACTGATGTTTGACAGAATCTAGAGCTGCGACACTTAATTTTTTGTTTCTGTTGAAAAGATAGTTCTTTGGACAGTGCTACCTAAAGATGGTATACTGTTCAGTGCTACCTAAAGATGGTTTACTGTTCAGTGCTACCTAAAGATGGTTTACTGTTCAGTGCTACCTAAAGATGGTTTACTGTTCAGTGCTACCTAAAGATGGTTTATTGGACAGTGGTATCTAAAGATGGTTTACTGTTCAGTGCTACCTAAAGATGGTTACTGTTCAGTGCTACCTAAAGATGGTTTATTGGACAGTGGTATCTAAAGATGGTTTATTGGACAGTGCTACCGCAACTCTCTGTCATTATTTTTGTAGGCATTGTTCCTGTGCTTGTGTGTGTTTTAAGTTGGGAGAAAGATGCCTTTCATCCTAAAAAAAAGCAAAGTGTTGTGTGTCAGGTGTACTGGTTCTTGACTGCCAGTAAGTTTGCAAACAGGTGTCTTCTTGAGAGAGAGAGAGAGAGAGAGAGAGAGAGAGAGAGAGAGAGAGAGAGAGAGAGAGAGAGAGAGAGAGAGAGAATCCAAGAGTGGCATATGGACAGTAATAAATAAATTAAAAAAACAGACGCTAAATAAAGGTAATTTGCAGGGAAGACAACACACACACACACACACACACACACACACACCACACACACACACACACACACACACACACAGTGAGAGAGAGAGACAGACAGACAGACAGACAGACAGACAGAGAGAGAGAAATAAACACCGAAAAAGAAACGAAAAAGGCATTCCCTGTGTTTGCAGAGTTTATTGGCTACAGATCACAACGGCATTATAGTCGTGAACGTAACAAGTTCACTGCCATTGTCATACAACATAGAGACTACACTTAAAACAGAAATCTTTGTGGCAAGTCCTTCAGTATCCATGTCAGACGGTTCTTGGCAGTCGTATGGTCACCAAATGATATCTGCAGTAATTGATCACGATAATTCAAAAAGATTTTTTTCAGACACGAACTAAATTGAATGTCGTATTGTCACCAAGTTTTAGGAATCGTGCAGGACACTAAGCTTTGCTTATCCTCTCCTGTTACTAACAAACAACTTGTGCAACTTTTTCTTGCAAGGGCTGGTTTTCATGACCGAAGATAGGACAATGATTAAAGGCTAAAAGACACAACATCTTCCTTTGACAAATTGGCTGACACACTTATGGAGAGGGACTGGAAAGGAAAGTTGGTCCGGAT
>CM065747.1:34204971-34224971 GCA_033310375.1 Conus canariensis
GAACAGGCTAAAGTTTGGGTGGATGGAACTGAAAAATTACATTGGGACTAACTCAGGAGTCTGTATGTGATATTTAAGAGAAATAAAAATCACACACCTAGAGACCTAAAGAATTAGTGGTTTGTAGATTTTAACCATGTCATCCATTCTTTTGAGAAAAAAAAAGTAAGCTCAGCCCAGCTGTGATTAATCTAAATGACGACAAATGCCAAAGTCCTGTATAGAGTCTCACTGCCGGAAATGTACGTATTGACCGTAGCACCTCGTTGGTGCCGGAGCAGGGAGGGACACGAGGAAAGAGAGAGTTCAAACATCATTTTCACCAGTGACAACAAAATGATTCCCATCTTCACGTCTGTCGACGTTGTCTTCAAGTTAGGTCTCCACGGCCAGACATTTGGTGCCAGGCTGTGCACTGTCCCAAAGAAACAAAGTCACTCACTTTGTTCTGCTGATAGTTTTGTTCTCTTTCTTGTTTGTTACCCCCCTTTGCACAGCTTGTTTCCCAGGTAGTCGACTTCCTCAAAAAATAGTTGTTTCTATACATCCCAACTAGTTCCACATTGAAACATGATAGTTGCTTCTATACATCCCAACTAGTTCCACTTTGAAACATGTTACTTGTTTCTATACATCCCAACTAGTTCCACATTGAAACATGATAGTTGTTTCTATACATCCCAAATAGTTCCACATTGAAACATGATAGTTGTTTCTATACATCCCAAATAGTTCCACATTGAAACATGATAGTTGTTTCTATACATCCCAAATAGTTCCACTTTGAAACATGTTCTCTGCTCCCATGTGCAATATCCCTTTTGCCTTCCTACACAGCAAAGTTGAGAGTCGTGGACATTATTTATCTTCCAGCAGTGTCACACCATATTGGGGAACTTTTTTTTCCACATAGAGTGTTCATTTGACAGACTTTATTATCCATAGCTTTTTATTGGGGAAGGGTATGATAATTTCAGTGTTCCTTTGATAGACTTTATTATCCATCGCTTGTTACTGGGGAAGGGTATGACAATTTCAGTGTTCCTTTGAAAGACTTTATTATCCACAGGTTTTTATTGGGGAAGGGTATGATAATTTCAGATCCCATCTGGTTACACCGTGGCACGCTGCCTACTCTAAGGCAGCTGTTGGCGGACAAACCACACATCTCTTTGGCGCTCATTGAGAAGGTGAACAGCCACATAGATTTACACCAGTCTTATGGACCGTGTCAGAATGCAGCAAACTGCATAGTTTATTGCATGGATTTAGACACTTTCAGGAGGTGTCACTGCTTGCAGACTAATCCATGCACGCTACACCACATCCGCTTAGTTTCGAGACCACACCGCGTTCATGATTTAAAGTTCATGGGAAAATGAATTAATGACTGAGGTGAGAGAATTGAAGAAGAGGGTCTCGTGGCTACGACTTAACAGATGTCTGACCTATGCATTAGCCCAACGCGCTGGTCAGACGTTGGAGGGAGAGGTAACAATGGCAGTAAAGGAATAGAGGCAAGAACAGTTTCTATGTAGCGCCTTGACGTTCATCCCACGCATCATCAACGATGGAAACACACTGATCACCGACAAGGAAAAGATCTTCAAACTCTGGGAAGCACGTTTCAACAGTGTACTAAACTGCCCATCATCTGTTGATGGCAAAGTCATTGACCGGCTCCCTCAAGTGCCCACCAACAAAGAAATGGATGAACCACCAACCCTCTTGAAGAGCCAGGAAGCGATACCTTTGTTGTCCATTTGCAAAGCTCCAGGCTCAGACTCCATGTCAGCTGAAGTCTACAAAGAAGGTGGCACAGCTCTGACTGAAAAACTTTATCATTTGTTTCTTCTGATATGGCAACACGAGACGATCCCTCAGGAGTTCAAAGATGTATCGATAATCCATTTGTATAAGCGCAAAGGGAACATCCAGGCTTGTGACAACCACCGAGGCATATCCCTCCTTTCTATAACAGGCAGGATACTTGCTAGGATTCTGTTGAACTGCCTTATTACACACCTTGAACAAGAGCTTTTGCTGGAGACCCAGTGCGGCTTCAGAAACATAGAGGAACCATTGATATGGTATTTGCTGCTAGACAGCTCCAAGAAAAATGTCAGGAACAAAATGCCGACCTGTTCTCCCCCTATGTGGACCTGACCAAGGCCTTTGATACTGTCAATAGAGAGGGCCTGTGGAAGACCATGGCCAAGTACGGATGCCCAGTGAAATTCATCTCTATGGTGCGGCAGTTCAATAACGCCATGCAGGTCCGTATTCAGGACAATGGAGAGACATCTAGCCCATTACCTGTCACAAATGGCGTCAAGCCAGGCTGTGTTTTAGTGCCTACTCTGTTCAGCATCATGTTCTCTGCAATGCTGACTGACGCCTTCATAGAAGGAGACGTATGCATCGACATCAGTGTCAGAACAGATGGAAAGCTGTTCAATCTCAAAAGGCTCCAGGCAAAATCAAAGGTTATGACAGACATCATCAGGGACTTTCTGTTTGCTGATAACTGCACACTCAACGCTGGCTCAGCATCCAGCATCAACAAGTTTTCCATAGCCTGCGCCAACTTCGGTCTCACCATAAATACAAAGAAGACAGGAGTTCTGCATCAACCCGCGCCCTGCAGACTCTACCATGAGCCTAACATCACAGTCAATGGTGTGAGACTCGCTGCAGTGGGTAAATTCACCTACCTTGGCAGCACACTGTCCCAGAACGTCACCATCGACGATGAAGTGAGCATCAGAACTGCAAAAGTAAGTGCAACCTTTGGCAGACTACACACCTATATTTGGAATAAAAGAGGTCTCAGTCTCGAGACCAAGCTGAAGGTGTACAGAGCAGCTGTACTTCCCACACTCCCCTATGCATGTAAAACGTAGACAGCGTACCAACGGCATGCCAAGAAGCTGAATCACTTTCACACAGCCTGCCTCAGAAGACTGTTAAACATAAAATGGCAAGACAAAATCCCAGACACAGAGGTGCTTGACCAAGCAGGCCTGCCAAGCATCCACACCATCCTAATGCTGTCTCAGCTTCCATGGGCAGGTCATGTAGCTCGCATGCCAGACCACCGGCTACCAAAGAGACTCTTCTACGGTGAGCTGCAAGAAGGAAAGCGTTCCCATGGAGGTCAGAAGAAACGCTCCAAAGACACTCTCAAAACATCCTTGAAAGCGTTTAACATCAACCCTGACACATGGGAACAAACTGCTGTGGATCGAGCTAGATGGCGCTACTCTATCCACAAAGGTGCCAATGTATGTGAAGAAAGGAGGTCGGCTGCAGCGCAACAAAGGAGACAGGAAAGGAAAGCCCGCGCCAGCAATAAAAGGTTGGTATTCCACATTACATATCCAAGTTGTCACCGCACATTCCGTGCACGCATCGGTTTGATCTGCCACCTGCGTATCCACGAATCATTTCATCACACGCACACACACCCCTCCCCCCGATGACTGAAGTGGTCCTCGTTGATTCGACGGATGAACAACAACAACAGCAACGAGCGCTGACTCTTATTCATTCTTTGTATCCATTAATTTGACCTCAACAGTCAAAAACCGTTGATGAAAATGTTATACTGTGTGGGGTGTGTGTGTGTGTGGCGCGCGCGCGCGCGCGCGCGTGTGTGCGTGTGTGTGTGCGCGCGCGTGTGTATGTGTGTGCATGCATGCGTGTGTGTGTATGCAAGTGCGCACGTGCGTGCGTGTTTGTGTGTGTGTGCCTGTGTGTGTGTGTGTGTGTGTGTGTGTGTATGTGTGTGTGTGTGTGTGTGTGTGTGTGTGTGTGTGTGTGTGTGTGTGTGTGTGTGTGTGTGTGCGTCCTGCGTATATTTTAGATATTAATTTGTTAAGATTTTGTAAAGCGTTCAGCAGCCTGCCTCGTCAGGATGGGCGCTATAGAAATTGTCCTTAATAACGGTCATCAGCATTGATATTATCGTCATCATCATTATCATTATTCTTACTGTCATCATTACTATTATCATTATCATCATAATCACCATCAATATCATTGTTATTCGTTATCAAAAGATGCCCTTGGACAAACGACACATCCTCCAGAGCCGCATGACGTAACCGCTACAACAAGAAGTGTCTGTGTTATACTCAAGTGAATGCAGAACCAACCAACCAACCAAAAAATAAATTAAAGAAAACAACAACAACAACAACAACAACAACAACAACAACAACAACGCAGAAACGTCAAGTTCTCTGTGACGAAACAGACGAGTATTTCAGCGAGGACACACCCGCTGGTCACGCAGTGAGCGGCGGTGACGATGTATTCGTTGTTCCAGATGACAGAGCCGCAGATGTGAGACCAGCCATACCACCAGCTGAAAGACTGAAGAGAGCAGATGTAGGGATGCTCTCCGTAGATGGCCTCCTCTCCACCCACGATGCGGTTGTCGGCTGCTTCACTGACTAGCAGCCCTGCACAGGAATACACGGAGCTCTGTGCTCATGCAAGTGTCACGCGCGTACACACGCGCGCACACAGACACAGACAGACAGATAGACAGACAGATAGACAGACAGATAGACAGACAGATACACAAATACAAAGACACGCACGTACTCTCTCTCTCTCTCTCTCTCTCTCTCTCTCTCTCTCTCTCTCTCTCTCTCTCTGTCTGTCTGTCTCTGTGTCTGTCTGGCTGGCTGGCTGTCTGTCTGTCTCCTTTCCCCCTCTACACACACACACACACACACACACACACACACACACACACACACACACACACACACACACATCTCCGTACCTTTCTTCTCACTTTCTCTTACCAAATTATACTCCGATAATATCAACAAATCCGCCCCGCCCCCCTCCCCCCCCCCCCCCTCCCCAAGATGAAGTAGAAGATCTAAAAGTAATGACGCCATGCAAAATCAAATCATTAAAATGTAAGCAAGGAACACTTTGACAAAGCCACATTCCACAAAGCCAAAATATTTGCTCTCTGTCTCAGTTCATGTAAACAGACATAAAGGCAGATCAAAGCCAGGACTTTAATCTTGTGTTTCACATTTATAATTGTCACGACATAGTTTTCATATACATAGCCGCAGACTTACAGGAGCCTCTTAACATAAGTTGCTCTAAGATTTATAGCGTAACTTTGTTTACAATGAACTGTAAAGTCAGGGCTTGTAAGTGACCCGACCAGTCTTTAGATAAAAAAAACAAACAAACAAACGTGTACTTTCAGCTTCCCAGAATTCTGATTCCACATTCTGGCATCGTCACTGAGGTCTGGACTGCAGACAATTCTGTTACTGAAGCAACGAAAAGAAATTCAGGTCTGAGTAAGGTTACTCCAGGCGGAGTTTAAAACAAATCTAAAAGAAAAAATTATCATTCTTCCACCGGACAAATTTATCATTCTTCCGCCGGACAAAAATCATCATTCTTCCGCCAGACAAAAAATTATCATTCTTCCGCCAGACAAAAATTATCATTCTTCCGCCGGACAAAAATGATCATTCTTCCGCCGGACAAAAATGATTATTCTTCCGCCGGACAAAAATGATCATTCTTCCACCAGACAAAAAGGGGCACACGTCCATTTTGCGTCCAATTTAAAAAAAAAAAATGCGATTGCTCGATCTTTGTTTTCATTGTTCTAAAGATTGTTTATCTTGCCTGAAGAAGACACATTGGTCGAAACACACCGTGTTTTGCCTTTTTTGCCTTTTTTTAATTATATCAAGGATCCAGCATCATAACAATTACAGTTCCCGGGGAGAAAAAAAATAATGGAAAGCCATCGGTAGAATTACGAACAGCTATATCATGCATGATTTCAAGTTGCGCATGAAGATTGTTGTATTTGCGGTAGATGTCCTGAGTGATCGTTGTGCTCGACAGAGGAAGATTGCTAAAGCTGTTGGCCAAAGGGACTGACATCTAGAACAGGTTTTACAATGAAGAGAACAGATCAGCAGTGGGAGACAATAAGACTAAACATCCGGCCATCCGCAAGCACACACACACACACACACACACACACACACACACACACACACACACACACACACACACACAAATATGCCCACTCAAACACATATCTTCTTACACTTATAAGTGTATCCCCCAACGTCTATCAATCTTAAATCTGCCCATGATTCAACAATCATATTTTGTACAGCTTACCGCCCATCCATTCAAGATGAAATGAGTAACACAAGTACCCTGACCCTAGTCTCATACAGAAAGAAACACAGACTGCGTATCCAAAGGCAGTTCATACACCCATAGTCACTAGGTCAAAAACCAGCAGGCAGACAAATGGATCCTGTCACTGCTAACAGAACGTATAGAAACCCAGACTCGCAACCTCTAAGCACCGTCAAGGACTCACCTCACAGACAGTTGAACAAACAGAAAGCCCAGACACTAGCTGAATTGTCCGTTTCAGTTTCATCAAGGAGGCGTCACTGCGTGCGGACTAGTCCACATACGCCACACCACACCCGCTAACTTTTGAGACCACGCTACGCATGATTTGAAGCTGATGGATAAATGAATTAACAACAAAGATGAGACCGTTGAAGAAGAGGGTCTCGTGGCTACGACTCAAATTCGCTCAATACTGAATTGTCCAGTATGATATGGAAACAGATTTTTATGTGCCACTGAACTAAAAGAAGGCGAAAAAGCAAACAAACGAAAAAGAAAAAAAGAAAAATAATAATGGAGAAAAAAAAAACATTCAAAAAGGAGGGGAACAAAAAAAAGTGAGAAACATGTCAGGAAGCGAGGCACGTGAAGCACATAAAGGATAAAAAGAGAAAGAAAAGAAAACTGCTCCATGACCTGCATGCAAACGAGGCATTAAATAGATTTCCGGCCATTTTGTTTTTGTCATAACGTTGAACTGTGAGGTGTGTCTGTCTGTGTGAAAAAAAAATATGAAAAGCTTGTCTTACCTGACTGATAAAAGTAGACGACAGTTAGTTTGGTGGTTGGTTCCATGGTCGGTTTAATGGCTGATTCGTTCATTGCTTATTTATTTGGATAGATTGCTCTTTAAGATGTTGGACTGGTGATTTTGTCGCTGATTAGTGAACTGCTTGGTTAAGCTGTCAGCGACTCAGAGTCAGACTCTGCTAAATGCTGCGTTATTTGACCCTTTATGCCAGATGCTTGGTTGGTTGTTTGGATTGCCTCTTTAAGATGTTGGAATGGTGATTGTTTCACTAATTAGTGAACTGCTTGGTTCACTTTTCAGTGACTCAGAGTCAGACTTCGCTAAACACTCTGTAACTTGACTCGTTAAGTGACAGATTGGTTGGCTGGATGATATAGCAAAAGAGAGCAGTTCCACGATCTTCTTGGCTTTAAACGAAAAGAATCAATATTTAATAAGACCAGGAAACTGCTTGCCAAATTGTGCATGTTAGAATATGAAAAGCACAATTATTCAACAAGGTCGGCAAAACATTCATAAACACTGGCATGACGACACTTCGTTTGCTGCAGACTGACTTACCATAGGTACATTTAGGTTTCAGAGGGTTTAAAGCCAACAACATGTTTTCGCCATAATTTTCGGACACGAAACATGAAACGATAGCTTTTCAGAGGTGAGAGGTTCACAGCTGGTAAGATGTTTCTGCCACAATTTATGGACACTTAATATAAAACTAGGTATATCAATCATTGACTTTTAAAAAGCTTTCAGATAGGTCCAACGAAAAAAGTATCGTGTACAAATTCCTTCAATTAATATACTGTTTCCAAAATCGTTCGCATTCACACACACACACACACACACACACACACACACACACACACACACACACACACATGCACCTCACATAAAGGCGAGGACTGCATACATGTGCATTCGGTGATTTTTAACAGACCTGATGGGAATTGATCAGTATACATGTAAGGCCAAAATGTTTAATTTTGTCCGTTTGTACGTCCATGAATTTGTTACCAGGATTACTCACTCTCAGATTATATAGAAGTCAAGTGATTCACTGATCTGAAAGATGAGTTTCCACATTCAAAGAGTATCAGACAATTTTACAGGTCGATGACTATTCAAATCATGCTGTTAACACTCCAGTCAACCATGGAATACACTTCAGGGCTATGTGAGTCAAAGAAAACCAGTCAACCATAGAATACACTTCACGGCTATGTGAGTCAAAGAAAACCAGTCAACCATGGAATACACTTCAGAGCTATGCGAATCAAAGAAAACCGGTCAGCCATGGAACACACTTCAGGGCTATGCTAGTCAAAGAGTACAGCAGCTTCGGCTTCGGCTTCAGAATGTAGAAGCCTGGTGTTACATTTGTCTGATCATTGGAATACTGGGATGAGGAAAAAGCTGTCCATCCTCCGCTACATCTGCTGGGATTATCATTTATTCTTAATTCAGTGAAGCTATGCCTTCTATTCCCTCCCTTAACTCCAAGACACACACACACACACACACACACACACACACACACACACACACACACACAATCACACCTCCATAAATACAAGCAATGAATACACAAGAAAACATTTAAGGAGAGAGAGAGAAGACAGACAGACAGACAGACAGATAGACAGACGGACAGACAGACAAACAGACAGACAGAGACAGAGAATAAATCCAAGGAATATATTGAAAAAAAAAACAACTGCTAATGGCGATCAAAAACAGAACAAAACAGATAAACAAAACAAAGAAACGGTCTGCTGACGAATACCAGAAAATGGAAGTCATTGGAAGCAGCAACAGTCTGGTCATCAAAAAAAACAAAAACAAAACAAACACAAAAAAAACACCCTGGTTGCACCTGAGTTCATGTCCAACTGAAAGTAAGACAGATGGACAGAAAGACAGATGGACAGTAAGACAGACGGACAAAAAGACAAATGTGCAGACAGAGCCAACTCACCGAAGGCGCAGAGAAGAAGTGCCAGCAGAAGCTTCATGGTTGGTCACGTGATGCAGACAGGAAGTGACTTGGGGCGATGAATGCACAGTGGGAACTGCACGTGATATTTATACTGTTGACACCCCTCGTCCATCTGCTCTGCTCACACCTGCACCCCGCGTTTCTCCCAAGAAACAAGTGTCCTTCGAGGGGATCTGATATCGCTGGTCTCCACTTGATGGCAGCTCTTGGCAAAATGTTTTGGTCATAAGCAACTTAGCGCTGTTTTTGTTTTCTTTTTCGCTCGCGCATTCGTCATCTTCTTTCTTTCAGATACACGCAGAGAAACACACACACACCGCGCGCGCCGCACGCACGCACAGACACACACACACACACACACACACACACACACACACACACACACACACACACCACACACACACACACACACACACACACACACACACACACACACACACACACACACACAAACACAACACAAACACACACACACACACAACACACACACACACACACACACATGCACGCACACATACATGCACGCTCGCGCACACACACACACACAACACAAAACACACACACACACACTCACCCCCACCACACACCACACACACACACACACACACACACGACTCCTCCCTCCCTCACACACGCACCACAACACAGACACACACACACACACACACACCACACACACACACACACACACACACACAATCACACACACACACACACACACACAGACTCTCTCCTACACACACACACACACACACACACACACACACACACACACACACACACACACACACACACACACACACAAAAACCACACATAGAAAACAACACACACAGACTACAGCACACACACACAACAAACAACACACAGACTCACACACACACACACACACACACACACACACACACACACACACACACACACAGACTCACACACATGCACACACAGACACAGACACACACACACACACACACACACACATAGACTCACACACACACACACACACACACACACACACACACACACACACACACACACACACACAGAGAGAGACTCACACACACACACACACACACACACACACACACACACACAGACTCACACACACACACACACACACACAGACTCACACACACACACACACACACACACACACACAGTGAGGTAAAAAGGCAGCCATCGATGATGTAGCAGCAGCAGGTGTACCTGATAAAAACAAACTGACGTGTTATCTTTCAACAACACAACAACAGCAGCAACAGGAACAGCAAGAACTATAACAACAAGTGATTCCATGTTCTAACTACCCGTAGCGACAGCCTGATGTTTTACCTTTCATCACCAAGAGCTACAACAATAATAACATTAACAGGAACAACAACGACAACAACAACGACAAAAACAACACAACAACAACGACAAACAACAACGACAAACAACAACAACAACGACAACAACAACAACAACAACAACAACAAAAATAACATTTGTTTTAAAAAGATAATTATAACACGACTTCTTTCGTATCCTCCAGCGTCTGCGTTTTCTTTCTTTCTTTCTTTCTTTCTTTTTTTCTTTTTTTTTCTTTAACTGATTTCACTAAATTGAGCAGCATATGGCTACTTCATTGTGTTTACATTCAGAAAGGTAAAGAAAAAAGCATATCATCAGAAATCAAACGATTTTTCCAAAATTGAATTGACAAAAAAAAAGTATGGCCACCATTTCAAAAACGTTTTCTAATTATTTGTCTTGAAACAGACTCTTCAGATGGATGCTAGCTTTGATTTAAAAAAAAAAAAAAAAAAAAAAAAAAAGAAAAACTGACAGCAAAGAAACAACCTGATCTGCTCACAAACATCGACTTAATGCCCATGGCCTGTAAATGTTGTTGGCTGTTGCCCTCCCCCTCCGACCCCCCACCCCCACCCCCACCCCCCCCCCCCCCCCACCCCAACACACTCCCTCACTCCTCCACTCCTTTTCATTCCAGTGAAGAAACGGTACAGGCATATTAAACAGTCCAAAAAGCGCATTATCAAAAATTATCGATACAATTCATATTTTTCCAGATCTACATTTCTTTTAATAAGCAAACGTAGTACATTCACCTAAAACAAAAGTAAGCTACCTGAACTGGGATAGGTACTGTATGTGTTTAATACCAAGAAATGAAAATTGAATTATGTAAAGACAGTTAGAGTCAAACTGTTGTTGTTGTTGTTCAAAAGACCCACAAGAATCAATTCATATTTCAAAACAATAGAATAAAGATAGACAGCAAGGCACGAACGTACTGTGATTCCAAGAAGACAGATACAGTGCCAAATCAAATGAAGTAAAACACAAGAAAAGATATCGATTCAAGGTGTAAATGAATAAAAATGAAATACTTCCATGAACTTATCGCGAAACTGATTAGTTGTGTTTAAATCACCATATCAGGTTAAATTAAAATCAATAGAAATCTTATTAGTCTTCTTAACAACGACAACGACAACAGTAGCACCACCAACAGCAGCAGCAGCAACAACATGAATCCTCCTCCTCCTCCCAACAGTAACAATAACAACAACAACAATAACAATACCAATACCACTAAAACGACAACAACAACAACAACAACAACAACAACAACGACTACTACTACTACTACTACTACTACTACTGATCATAGTGGTAAGAAAATGGGGGGAGAAGGAGGTGGGTATGGAGAGGTAGTAGAAGAAGAAAGAGAAGATGAATAGAAGGATATAGTGAATGGGGAATACAGTAAAAAAAAACAAAAAACTAAGATATATACCAATAGTCAATAATAATCATAATCATCAAAATGACAGGATAGGAGAAAGACAATAAGATAAAGTATGAAAAGAGACCAATGCAAAGAAATTTAGAAATTCCAAGTGAAATAAAGTTCATCTGATGGCATGAATGATGGTAAAGTTGATGGTAATGTTGAGATTGATAATAACAATAAGAATGAAAAAGATAATGATGGTACTAATGATAGAAATAATAACAATAATAATAAAAAAAATATTAACAACAACAACAGCAACAACAAGAATAATGATGATGATGGTAATGATGATAATGATGATGACGATGATGATGATGATGATGATAATGATACTACTACTACTACTACTACTACTACTACTACTAAATACTACTAATGATGATGATGATGATGACAACAACAGTAATAGTAATAATTATAATAATGATGTTGATGATGATGATGATGATGATGATTTCACCAGTACTGCTACTACTAATGATAGATACTAATAACAATATGACAATCGTTATAATAATTTTGATAATGAGGACAACAACAACAACAGCAACAATGATAGTCATGATGATAATAGTAATAATAATAATAATAATGATCATGATAATAACAATAATAATAATTATGATGATGTTGTTGATGATAATAATAACAATAGTAGTAGTGGTAGTAGTGGTGATAGTAGTAGTAGTGATAATAATGATAAGAAAAATAATAACAATAACAATAATGACAATGATGGTAATGATAATAACAATGATAGTGATAATAATAATAATGATACTACTACTACTACTACTACTACTACTACTACTACTACTACTACTACTACTACTACTAAAGATAGCATTTGCCCATCAACCCCCACAACACCAGCCTGCAGTCCTCTCCAAAGACACACTACCGTACTACTCATTATTTGCCGCATGTAAATTACAAACACTTTCCCTCTTTTATATATATATATATATATATATATATATATATATATATATATATATATATATATATATATATTTCTCGTCTCTCTTTCCTTTCTTTCCTGTATGTGTATGAGGATTGAGGGAGGGGGGAGGGGTGATTACAATAGCACTGTTAACCTTATACTCACTGAACGTTTTTATTCCTTTCCACCTTAGTAGTAGTAGTAGTAGTAGTAGTAGTAGTAGTAGTAGTAGTAGTAGTAGTAGTAGTAGCAGTGGTGGTGGTGGTGGTAGTAGTAGCAGTAGTAGTAGTAGTAGCATTAGTAAGAGTAAGAGTTGTAGTAAGAGTACTCGTAGTTATTGTTTTTGTTGTAATAGTAGTACTTTTATCATAATTATTTGTGTTGTCGTTATTATCGTCACCGTCGCCGTCGTCGTCGTCGTCGCCATCGTCGTCATCATCATCATCGTCGTCGTCGTCGTCGCCGTCGTCATCGTCGTCGTCGTCGTCATTATCATCATCATCATTACTATTATCATTATTATAGTTATTATTACTATTTTCATATTATCACTAATTTTACCATTATCAGTAGTAGTAGGAGTAGTAGTAGTAGTAGTAAAATCAGCAGCAGCAGTAGCAGCAGAAGCCGCAGCAGCAGCAGCATCCTCGTCATCATTATCATCATCATTATCATTATCATATTTATGATAATGATGATGATGATGATGATGATGATGATGATGATGATGATGATGATGAAGACGATGCTGCTGCTGCCGCTGCTGCTGCTGCTGCTGCTGCTGCTGCTGCTGCTGCTGCTTTTCAAAGTCAACGCTCTCATCATTCATACAATATGATAAACTTTATCCCATTTGCATTTTAATGAGTGTCCATGCTTTAGTACATTTCTCTGATTTCATCTTGCTGTCTTTCCCTTTTCCTATATCATTATTATGATAATCACATTTTTGGTTATGATTTTGATTTTCGTTATAAGTATCAGTATGTTTCTTAGATTCTATTGTATTATCTTTCCCACTCTCTACATCCTTCTTCTCCTTACACTAGCTCAATAGATGTTCGTGAGTCGACGCCTAAGAATCGTTTGAGTGCAAGCAAGTGTACTTTTGCGCAATGCAATTCTACATTATCCAGTCCCCATAATTCCGTACGGTACTGACCTATCATATACTTATTTTGGAAATGTGCTCAAAAAATTATTTTTCAACTGATACATTTTTTTTTTAATATATAACAAAACATTTTTGGTTCGACAAGAATGGTTATTGCACGCTGCTAAAAAGAAAACAAACCTAAGCCTTGCAGAACAGTAAATTCCCAGGTATTTGTACTCATTAAAAGTAGGCATACTTATTCCATTTATCTCTAGCAGATAAATAACCTTCTGTCCTAAGTAAGCAACACTACTTTCATTCATTTTTACCCTCAAATACAGTGCTGATGCTGCGTGACAAAATATTTATCTGTTTTTCGCTGGCCCATAATTGTTCCTGCCATTAAATCAACATCATCGGCCAGTAGTAATATAAACAGTTTTAAGTAATATCGTGTATATATTGGGCCGCGTCTGCCTCCTCTTATTTCTTCTTATGCTAATTCATTAATAAATAAAGAGGACAATATAGGGCTGCAAACGTTACC
Organism: Conus canariensis; assembly: GCA_033310375.1. Taxonomy (NCBI): domain Eukaryota; kingdom Metazoa; phylum Mollusca; class Gastropoda; order Neogastropoda; family Conidae; genus Conus; species Conus canariensis. The sequence goes on from CM065747.1 coordinate 34,219,319, forward strand.
TTGTTTCACCCCCCAAAAGTACACTTAACACACCTAGTCGATTTAGCTCCACATCTGAGCCTAGCTTTTTATGTATATACTACGAATAGAATTGTGGAACCTGCCTTTAATCCCATTTTTGAAAAGGATCGGCCAAAACAAACTCCTTGCCATAGAATCAAACGTCTTTTCAAAATCAATGAAGGCAACGTTTTGGTTACGGTTGAAACAAAACTGTTTTTGTATTAATTATAACAAAGTAAATATATGGTCAACTGTAGAATAGCCTCGTTTAAATCCCAGTTGGTATTCCACTATCAAATTACATTCTTCTTTCCAGTCTTGAAGTCTGTTGTTTGTAATTGCTCTGTAGATTTTACAGCTGATATTACGTAAAGATATGCCTCTGATTGCTAGGGTTATTTACATTACCCTTTATATTAAAGAAAGTACGATAGAATCTGTCCAGTTGTCTGGTAAAGTACCCTTCATAAATAATACATTAAAATATTTACCCAAAAAGTCAGCTGTCCGATCCCCTGCATATCTTAGCATTTCTCCAGTAATTCCATCTTGTCCTGCAACTTCATCATTTTTCAATGTTCTTATTGCAGGCATCACTCCTTCTCTTGATAATGGGCGATTCCTAGCTGTCATTTCCTCTTCGTCCTCACAATCATATTCTAAATCAGTATCTGTGATACCTACGCTTGTGGTTGCATCTATTCCAAGCAAGTGCTTAAACAGCTATCCTATTTACATAAATTCTTTTATAAAATATGTTAACTTTTGGTACAAATGAACAAGAGTGGATGTGTGTAGATTGCCATATTGTATGTTGCTTGATTTGGAAGACCGTGACAAAAGAAAGTGGACTTCAAGTATTCGTTGTAAATTGTATATGTATAGTTTGGGTTATGTCTGGCTGAACCAAGGGGTTCATGCAGTTGAATGGCTTCTTGGAATTTCTGGGCATTGACTGATGGCGTGGGAGTGGCAAAAATTGAATTATAATGTAAGTGATAGTGAAAGATTTAATGTTTGTAGGCCCTGTTGCGCCGTGCCTAATGTTAAAATCTATCTACTACTGAATCTGGTCAGGCATTTAAACTAGCTAGGTACTAGATTCAGATATGCTATTTCTGAAATTGCAGTGCACTAGTACCGTCACCGACTCCATAGTTATGCAGATTTACTATGCCAACTCTGCAGACAGGAGATAGAAAGTGAAGTGCATTTTGTGTTATGTTGTCCTGTCTTGCAAAAATCTAGAGCTCAGTATATACTGTTAGGGTATTACAAAGTCCTTAATCACTTCAGATAAGCACAACTTTTGGCATGTAATCATGAAAAATACAGTCAGAAATCTGTCAATTTATTTCTTTTAAAGCATTCAAATTACGGTCTTTTATATATAAATTAGGATAGCCTGTATGTAGTTGTATGGTGCTTCTGTGGTTGTATTTGCTTGCACCTCTTTAAGAGGGGCAATGGCTTAAATGGGAAGAAATTATCTTGAGCCTTGAGACTTTTTCTTCTTCTTTCTCTCCTTTCTGTCCTCCTCCTCCTCCTCCTCCTCCTCCTCCTCTTCCTCCTCCTCCTTCTCATCATCATTGTCATCACCTTCCTCATCATGATTATTATTGTTTTCATTGCTATCATAACTATATAACTGTCCGCTCATTCCTCTCCTGTTAGTATCGTCGTCATCATCATCACCATCATTATCATCATCATCATCATCATCATCATCATCATCATCATTATTATCATTACTTCTAATACTACTACTATTATTATTATCAGTAGTAGTAGTAGTTGTTGTTGTTGTGGTGGTGGTGGTGGTGGTGGTGGTGGTGGTTGTAGTAGAAGTAGCAGAAATAGTAACAGTAGCAGTGGTGTTTTCTTTATTTCATGACCAATATTATTGTTGTGTTTGCCCGTGTTGTCTCCCTTGGCCTCAGTTCCATTCCGTGGTGCTGGTCGTTCACCTATGACCAAAACTGCACCCAACCAGCCGCCGTGGCTAAGTGGTTAGCGTCGCGGACTCCCCACTGGGATGTCGTCGGTTCGATTCCCATCCGAGTCATAAGGGATTTTTCTGCCCCGACTGGCTCTTACCCAGAGTTGAGTTTGCTACGGGCTCAGTTGGAAGAACTGGGACCACACAGTCGAGTTTCATCCACTTAATGGATGCGTCTCTGAGAATATTGCTCAAATTTCCTGACCAACACTGCAGGTGTCTGTATCTCTCGGGCCTGGTTGACGCTGGGATATATTATGGAAGTAAGCGTTTAGTACAGCTCTATTATGCAGTCTCAGACCGGTATGGAAATCCAAAACATTATCTTCATCACCCTAATTCTCATCAATGAGCATTTTAAAAAAAGTCTTTAAAATGTGGCCCTTCATACCCTGCTCTCATGGTAACCTCAGTTTTGATGTCCTTTCCACGTCTGTGGCCTTGGTTTGGTTCCGTCGGGGTCACCAGTATCGGCGAGTCCATGGGGGCTGTCGTTGGACGGACGTGGTGGCGCCCTCCGGAGGGAGAGCTCACTCACGCCGGCTGCGCGACTAAGCAATTATTGTCGTCAATAGGGGGCTTAGTAGGTGGTGTCCTGCGTATGTTGGATCAGAACAGGCGCCACTGAACTCCACCGAAGTGACTCGGCAGCAGTGCAGTGCCTCCTCCTGTGGGTTGCTTCTTGACGACTTGACATTGACTGCTCCAAGTGGATTGCTTGTGCAGGGGCGGCGGGCTGGGCTATAGCTATGAATGTGATGTCGGAATGAGGGGCGTGGGTGCACTGCCACTGAGGTGGCACAGAAGATGGGACTACAACACACACACGCACACACACACACACACACACACACACACACACACACACACACACACACACACACACACACACACACACACACACACTCACTCACTCACTCACTCACGCAGAAGTGTGCACGTAGTTGTTTTGCAGATGAATGATTATTTAAGAGAAAAAAAAAACGAAGACTGACATATTGGAAGAACGAGTAAGTGTTTTAACAGCCATTATGACTGCAATCAGCACAAAACATACGAACACAATTGCAGGAAATCTGCTTTTTTTTATCAACTTAATTAAAAACGTGGATAGTACACGTCAATCGATTATTTTTGTGAAAAATAGATTAACATATGAGCAGACAGACAAACAGACAGAGCTACAGATACACATGCACACAGACACAGACGTACACAGACACAGAGACATCCACGGCACACAGTACTCTCTCTCTCTCTCTATCTCACTACTCTCTCTCTCTCTCTCTCTCTCTCTTCTCTCTCTTTCTATCTCTTCTCTATCTCTCTCCCTCTCTCTCTCTTTCTCTCTCTCTTTCCTCTATCTCTCTCTCTCTCTCTCTCTCTTCTCTCTCTCTCTCTCTCTCTCTCTCTCTCTCTGCAAACGTCATTGACACATATAAGCAGAAGTGTTCTGAGCGTTAAATGTGCACACCATCTGTGAATGAAATGACTGTCTCACGAACACGCTGACGAAGGTGTGAGGAACTACCTCGTTTGATAACGCGTTTATGTTGAAGAACAACTGTGTTTGAGAACAAAGGTAAAGGCTGGTGTCATGAGGCCGTACACCAGGAGCGAGTGTTTTGGGACACAATGAGAGCGGCTTGAACAAATGTCTGGGCACCAATGAGAGCACTTAGGGGGGAGGGGGGGAGAAAGAGAGAGGATACGAAATAGAGAGAGCGAAGAGAGAGAGAATACAAACAGAGAGAGGGGGAGAGAGAGAGAGGAATACAAAATAGAGAGAGAGAGAGAGACAAGACAGAGAAAATACAAAACGGAGAAAAGAAAGAAGAGACAAAACGAGAGAGAGAGAGGAAATACAAAACAGAGAGAGAGAGAGGACGAGAGAGAGAGAGAGAGAGAGAGAGAGAGAGAGAGGAATACCAAACAGAGAGAGAGAGGGGGGGGAATACGAAACAGAGAGAGAGAGAGAGAGAGAGAGAGAGAGAGAGAGAGAGCAATACGAAACACGAATGTGGTCAAGGTAAGGTGTTTGGATCGTATGAATCGATGTTTCAACTGTTACAACACTACACCACAGCGCACAAACAGTGTGGTATGGCGAGAAATGTATCCAGGAATATGGGGTACAAAGAGAAAAGAATGGAAAAGACCTGCAACATTTCACACTACAATGAAACGGATCAGGACGAAACGTTTTAAATACTTGAAAGCTGTGTCTGCTGTGAACAATTATGAACAAAACTGTTGCCAGATTATCTGAAATCATGTTGTTTTGGTTTGTAGAAGAAAAGAATGATTTCAGGTTGGACAGGCGCTTGCAGAATTTTACAAACGGGCAAATGTGTTATATTTAGGACTTGATAGCAACAGAATTTTACAAACGGGCAAATGTGTTATATTTAGGACTTGATAGCAACAGAATTTTACAAACGGGCAAATGTGTTATATTTAGGACTTGACAGCAACAGAATTTTACAAACGGGCAAATGTGTTATATTTAGGACTTGATAGCAACAGAATTTTACAAACGGGCAAATGTGTTATATTTAGGACTTGACAGCAACAGAATTTTACAAACGGGCAAATGTGTTATATTTAGGACTTGACAGCAACAGAATTTTACAAACGGGCAAATGTGTTATATTTAGGACTTAATAGCAACAGAATATTTGAACGCACAGTTACGATAGAACAGTGCTGACAGTGTTGGATTAAACCGAGTTTTCATAGTGAAACACTGAGCTTCAATCTCAACGACAATTGCACACATGGACATGTTTAACACTCACTTCAAAACCTCGGCGATTGGGTGTTGTAAGCAGCATTCGTTTGGAGCGATGTGGACGTATTTCTGTCATCATGGGAGCAGGGGTTACGCTACGTGCTCGTTATTAACTATTTACCGTTCTCTGTCTCCTTTAAGATTTCTTATCGTACCAGTCAAAATACAGTTATCTGTAGTTGTTATTGTTCGTCTGTATGTTTGTTTGACTATATTCAAGATCGAAAAGGTTGTGCCAGTCTTGTGTTTGTTGGACTATATTCAAGATCGAAAAGGTTGTGCCAGTCTTGTGTTTGTTGGACTATATTCAAGATCGAAAAGGTTGTGCCAGTCTTGTGTTTGTTGGACTATATTCAAGATCGAAAAGGTTGTGCCAGTCTTGTGTTTGTTGGACTATATTCAAGATCGAAACGGTTGTGCCAGTCTTGAACACATATCAGATTTAGGTGCAAGTTACGTTTTTGTTTGTTTTTTTTAATTTCAAATCTTTGCCAAATCATTACTATAATGATGGAAGAATTGTTAACCTGCACTTTTCCCCCACTGCTTATTTGTTCAGCATTATATATATATATATATATAAGAGAGAGAGAGAGAGAGAGAGAGGAGAGAGAGAGAGAGAGAGAGAGAGAGAAATATATACACACGTGCACACACACAGCCAATAATGAATTATACCGTTGAACTTATGCCTAAGTGTAATGTAGATATAATATCGATTCCAGAGTTCCCCACAGTTCCAATGATGCCTCCTTGGGAACACTTGAGTGGAAATTTTGATTATGAGTATACAGTCTCAAAGAAAAAAGAAAATATTAACATTCTAGTGAACGATGCGAAAGAACACCTCGAAAATTCTT
>CM065747.1:34227471-34229971 GCA_033310375.1 Conus canariensis
GTGTGTGTGTGTGTGTGTGTGTGTGTGTGTGTGTGTGTGTGTGATTGAACTGTTAAGCTGGAGGAAGGGGCACAGACTGCATTCAACGTGGCCACCAACGGCATCTGTCCCATGAAAACGGCGGTGTCACACTCGCTGAACAGAGCAGTGCCCCTGCAGAACAGGCAGCCAGACAACAGAACATCTGCTGCAGTCCTGCCCGCTCCACCAAGCGCTCCGAGAGAAAACCTGGCCCGACCCAATACCAGTGGCCCGGAAGCTCTACGGAGGACTGGAGGACCTGCGACGTACTGCCACCTTTGTCGAGGAGACGGGGAATCCATCTAAAGACATGACGAACGAGACAACAACAACAACAACAACACTCGCTGAACGCGAGCTCTAACACAGGTTACCTCCCTTGCACATTTCCGAACATTGTGAGAGACGTGAAGGATATCCCTGTGGAAGACTTTGTTTATGAATTCATACACTTTGTAACTGAACTGAAAGTTGATGTTTTAGGCTTTCACAAATTCAGGTTTTCATAGTGCGTCGGTGTACGCTTAATGAATGGAAACCTGTCGTGGTTATACACCTCCGGCGTTACATAAAGATGATAACTGGAATTGAAATGGTTGGCATTCAGTGATACTCATGCTCAGATGTGTGGCAGATCACGAGCTCCCCGTTCACTGTGGTTTCAGTGGCGTGGCCTGGTCGATCTATATATGACAGGATGTACTTCAGAATTCTGCCATTTGTGCCAGTGCTGATCAGGGGGCTCCTTTTCATTCCTTCAAACTCGAGAGCCATCAGCGATGACCTCATTGTGACCACAGTCCTCATTGGCGACACAGCCCATCCCAGTGAGACCGCTGACGTCATCGTGACTACAGTCCTCACTGGCGACACAGCCTATCCCAGTGAGACCGCTGACCTCATTGTGGCTCCAGTCCTCATTGGCATCACAGCCTATCCCAGTGAGACCACTGACCTCACTGTGACTACAGTCCTCATTGGCATCACAGCCTATCCCAGTGAGACCGCTGACCTCACTGTGACTACAGTCCTCACTGACATCACAGCCTATCCCAGTGAGACCGCTGACTAAACCCTTCAGGAAAAGTAGGCCATCCGCCACAATTAGGATTTTGCACCAAATCACTATGTAATCCAAGTGAGGGTTTTGAGGCGTAACACACATTTGAGCTGCAGTTTTGTATTAAACTGATAACAGATCAAACGAACAGTCCAACACAAATCATTTCACTATTTTCAGGCATCTCTACCGATGTTATCATTTGTACCTTGGAAATACATGAGCTACCCCTTAGCTGAAGCCACATTTCAGGCCTTCGCACTCACCCGTGACCCTGTCTTTGCGCCAAGTTATCTCATTCAAATAGTCCCATTCTCTTCATTTTAATCTTTCTGCTTGGAACCACAGAGCACGTACCTTGATGGGCGCATGAAAGAGAAGATGAAGAATCAACCTCCAGACAAAATGCAAATTCTCAGAACAATCTAACCACCCTCCACACAAAATGCAAATTCTCAGAACAATCTAACCAACCTCTTGACAAAATGCAAATTCTCAGAACAATCTAACTTTGCGTGTCTATAATTATCAAAATGCAAATTCTCAGAACAATCTAACTTTGCCTGTCTATAATTACTAAAATGCAAATTCTCAGAACAATGTAACTTTGCCTGTCTGTAATTACTAAAATGCAAATTCTCAGAACAATCTAACTTTGCCTGTCTGTAATTACTACAATGTAAATTCTCAGAACAATCTAACTTTGCCTCCTTATAATTACTACAATGCAAATTCTCAGATACAATCTAACTTTGTCTATCTATAATTACTAAAATGCAAATTCTCAGAACAACCTAACATTGCCTGTCTATAGTTACTAAAATGCAAATTCTCAGAACAATCTAACTTTGCCTGTCTATAATTACTAAAATGCAAATTCTCAGATACAAACTAACTCTGCCTGTCTATAATTACTAAAATGCAAATTCTCAGAACAATTGAACTCTGCATGTCCCATAATTACTCGGCTTCTCAAGCGAGGCCTCGGCCCATTAATTATTTTTTTTTTTTTTTTTTTTTTAATGTGACGCCAGCAGTTGTCCGTTATCTGCCGCGAGGTTCGGTGAATCGACATTAGAAAGCAGCCTTCTCTCCCTTTGCTCTTTCTTACGGGGCTGGTAGGAGTCAGTCCATTTGGTGATTCTGGAGATTGTTGACCTTAAAGATTATTACACACACACACACACACACACACACACACACACACACACAGACCACCTCTCAAGTGTGTGTGTGTGTGTGTGTGTGTGTGTGTGGTGTGTGTGTGTGCGTGCGTGCGTGCGTGCGTGTGTGTGTGTGTGTGAACATGAGGGAGGAGGTAAGCAGGCGCCTTGTGTGTAAGTCTCTATAGTTCAAGCGAGTGCGTCAGCCTAACTAAGTGACTAACATTTACTGACACAGTCTCTCTCTCTCTCTCTC
>CM065747.1:34232471-34237471 GCA_033310375.1 Conus canariensis
TGTTATTTTACCGTCAAAGCCGTTACTAACATCTATAACGTCCCCCATAACATTTTTTCTTCTTTATGGAATATATCAGAAAGTACTTGGCCGATCTTTCTGAAAATTTGTAGGCATGTTCATTATGGGTCACGGATATGCCCGATGTTTTATTTATCCGTTATAGCCGTAACTAACGGTTATAACGGCCCATAACGGTTTTTCTTCTTTATGGAATATCTCAGAAAGTACTTGGCCGATCTATCTGAAAATTTGTAGGCATGTTCATTATCGGCTATAACGGCCCATAACAGTTTTTCTTTTATGGAAAATCTCAGAAAGTACCTGGCTGATCTTTCTGAAAAATTGTAGGTATGTTCATTATGGGTCACAGATGGTAGCTGATGTTTACCAGAATAGCCGTTACTAATGGCTGTAACGGCCCAAAACGGTTTTTCCTCTTTATGGAATATATCACGCGCATTCAAGATAAACTGGGAGCACGTTTATATGCTTTGCGTCTTGTTTTCTTTTATGTATACCAGCACAGGCATCCCATACAGTACAAAGCATAACGATATGAGATCTTGTGTGCTCATTGCGGGATATTCTACCGGAGCTAATATTAGTAAAGTGTTTTAATTTCTCTAACATGAATAAGCTTTTCGAAATTTTTCTTATTACATATTATACGAACCTCCTACTGCAGTTGGCTGACTAGAACTAATTCTGATAGTGTATGTTGCCTAACCTGACTGATCTGATGCACTTCGATGGATAAAGTAAATGGAAACAAACCTACCTGATTTCTTTTCTTGGGGGGGAGGGGGGGGGGGGGCAGGTGTGTATGACAAGACCTTCGGTTGTAGGAAGATTTAGGAACATTACCTTATTTTCGTACTATTTTTCTACTTCCATGAGACTTTGTTATTCACGACCATTAATGTTGCTGATATCCTTGTCAGGAGTATAGATGATACCAACATCAGTAACAATTCACATTACACGCTTCTTTATGAAATGCTTGGTTTAAATAACTTTTATTTCGGAAACAAATGAACAGAATACCTTCATAATTGACAGGACGAATGAGCAACAACAAGCCCTAGGCTTATACTGTGCTCAAATTGACATTTACAATATATTGGCGGTTAAATACATTCACAATATACTAAAATGAAATGCTTAATGTAAGTAATTGATAAACACACAAAAGAGAAGGGGGTCTGAAACAGAACCTTGAGGCACTCCTTTGTCGACTCCCTTTTCAGCAGAATAGGACACATTTGAGTAAGACCCGTTGGTATCTACCTCCAAGATAAAACTCAAAGAAAGCTATTGTTTGTGGACTTTTGATGTACATATGAATTTTTCCAATAGAACATCATGGTTAATGTGATCAAAAGATTTTTTTTAAGTCAAGCAATATTATACCAGTTCAGAGAGACAGACATATGGACAGGCAGGGAGCGAGCGAGCGTACGAGAGAGAGAGAGAGAGAGAGAGAGAGAGAAGAGAGAGAGGAGGAGAGAAGAGAGAGAGAGAGAGAGAGGACACCCATAGGCACAAACCATGACGCACAGAATGTATTCTATACTTCTCCAACCGATCTTTCTCTCAGATACCTCTTCGGAGCCCCAGGCAAAAAAAAACAGGACGACGCCTTTAAGCCCAAACACCTTACAGCCGGGGACAAGTCACAGAACTACAAGGCGGAAGCGAAACCCCCGCGAGAACCCCAGCCGAACCCACACAGGAAACCTGAACCCAGCCGAACAGTCGCGCAGAGACGGCTGACAAACATGGCCGACACTAAACCGGTGGTCATCGAGCAGGCGTCGCCATGGCAGCCACGGTCACGTGACCACAAACATGGCCGCCAGGTCGGGGTGTTCTGTGACTGCTTTTTCTGCCAGATGGACATGTACACCCACATCCGATGGTGATGAGGGAAGGAATGGGTGGGGAGGAAGAAAGGGCGGTGACTGGGGGATGGGGGGGGGGTGAATGGATGGGGGTGTGGGTGGAGGGGTGAAGGACAATTGGGTGAGGGAGTTTGAGGAGTGCTACCGTGTCTTTGGTGATTTCGCGCCTTTTGTGGTGGTGGTGGTGGTCTCCTTACGTTGCTCGTGAAGGCTTTCATATCTATCATATAATTCACATTTCTTATATAATTCCCTGGCTTTTCATTCTCATTTTCTTTACCGCCCCCCTCCCCCGCCCCCATCCTGTTTTTTTGTTGTTTTTTTTATTTAAATTTTCCAATCTTTGTCAAGCCTTTATTCATATAATGATGGAGGTATTGTTAGTCTGCATTTGTTTTCTCTCAATACTAAATTGTTCTCTCTCTCTCTCTCTCTCTCTCTCTCTCTCTCTCTCTCATATATATATATATATATATATATATATACACACACACACATATATATGTATATATGTATGTATGTATATATGTATATATAGATAGTGATAGATAGATAGATAGATAGATAGATAGATAGATATATTGTGTTGTGTGTGTGTGTGTGTGTGTGTGTGTGTGTGTGTGTGTGTGTGTGTGTGTGTGTGGTTCAAAATTAAACTCGACTCCACGCAATAAAACATTGGAGCATGGGAGCGAACGGTTTGCCGATCTAATATTTTGGTTCGAGAACGTGTCTGTGATTGGATGCAAAAGAAAGATTTTTTTTTTCAAAAGGCAATTCGCATATTTTAATCACATGTTATAAGTGCTCATGAAAATGGTAAGCATTTTCTAAAAGACGTTTGTTGTTGCTGCTGTTGTTTTTTGTTGTTGTTGTTTTTTGGGGTACATCAATAGCTAGAATCTTGGCTAACGTGAAGCAGGACAGTATTTGCAACTCTATTCGTTTATCTTTCTTTATTTGTCAGTCTGTATGTTTTATACTATGGTATGTCTGTCGCCTGCTGCCTGTCTGTCTGTTTGTCTGTCTGTCTGTCTGTCTGTCTGTCTGTCTGTCTGTCTGTCTGTCTGTCTTTTTTTGTCGGCAATGTAAATCAAAAACATTTCGAAGGATCTGTATTAATTCAAACGAGTCATTAGAGGAGTTCACCATTGTGTCTAACGTCTTATTACTGGTAATGAAGATAGGTTGGGGAGGGGGGGGGAGAGATTGATTGATTGATTGATTGATTGATCTTTAATACGCAAGGATGAAGATTTTAGGCCAAATCCTAGTCTTACAATCTGTCCTTGAGAGAGAGAGAGAGAGAGAGAGAGAGAGAGAGAGAGAGAGAGAGAGAGAGAGAGCAGGAGGAGGAGAGGAGGAAGAAGAGGAGGAGGAAGAGTGAAAGATCACTGGACAATGCCAATTGTTGTTGCCATCAGGGCTGACCTAGACGACTAGACGGCACTGAATACAACGCATACACGTGCAAAAGATGTCCACAACTTTACCCGGTCAAAACACATGTGGCATCAATGATTCTGGTCATTTGGCTGAGGTTCATGAGTCTTCAATTTCCATCCACACCTTTCTTGTTCTTTTTCTCCATTCTGAAGAATCTGTCTTCATTGGGGATTTCAGTCAGCAAGCTGCCCTCGACCATAGATGTGTTTTCCCGATATCCCTTGTGCTTCGTCAGTGGCACTCTTCCCGTGATTCTTTCTTTCTTTCTTTCTCTCTGCGTACGCAGGCTGATACTCCTGCCGACACTCCCTGTGTAGACAGGCAAGGATTAATCCCATCTACCCAACAAAGGGAGTGGAGTTTTGTGTGTGTGCTCGTTTTTTTGTTTTTTTTTTTGTTTTTTTTTTTATCCCGCCATTAAGGCAGCCATATTCCATCTTCGGGGAAGCTCGAAGGTGCATGTTATGTGTAACGTGTCATCCATACCACCGCCTTCTCTTCCGAAAGTTGGTGATGGAATTTGACGTGTGTGCAAGATGTTATGCGTGCGTTCACACACGGAACCTCGGTTTATAGTCTCATTCGAAGGACTGTATGGGAAATGGAGTCAGAACCAATGTTAACTCCGAGGGAAAAATCCCCCCGTACCGAAACGGCCCGGCGGAGATTCGAACCCGCAAACCCCAGGATCACGCATCCGGCGCTCTACCAACTGGGCTATTCCGGCCCCCTTCCCGTGGTTTTCATTCCGGCTGTTTTCTTCACAGCCACATTTCGGTTCGTCCTGCTGCTGTTCCTGCACCCAGGGACCACAGCTATCAGTCAGCATCAACTCGTCGTCAGACATCCCACCAGAGGAGACACTGCACTGCTGCAGTCCTTTTTATTTTGTACTCCCAGTTCTTATAGAACAGGGAGTACTTTAGAATGGGAACGAAGAAATGCTCTGTGTGTGTGTGTGTGTGTGTGTGTGTGTGTGTGTGTGTGTGTGTGTGTGTGTGTGTGTGTGTCCGTCTGTGGTCAAAATGTGTTCCACTCGCTCCAGACAAAACTACTGGGCTGATCTTCCTGAAAATGTGTAGGTATGTTCATTATGGGTCATGGATGATGCCCGATGTTTTATTTATCCGTTATAGCCGTTACTAACGGTTATAACGGCCCATAACGTTTTTTTTTTCTTTATGGAATATCTCAGAAAGTACTTGGCCGATCTTCCTTAAAATTTGTAGGTATGTTCATTATGGGTCACGGATGATGCCCGATGTTTTATTTATCCGTTATAGCCGTTACTAACGGCTATAACGGCCCATAACGATTTTTCTTCTTTATGGAATATCTCAGAAAGTACTTGGCCGATCTTTCTGAAAATGTGTAGTACGTTCATGGTCACGGATGATGCCCGATGCTTACCAGAATAGCCGTTACTAACGGCTATAACGGCCCAAAACGGTTTTTCCTCTTTATGGAATATCACACGCGTTTTCAAGATAAACTGGGAGTACGTTTATATGCTTTGCATCTTTTTTTTTTTCTTTTGGTAGTGTTCAGGGACAGCTACTCTGATCCAACATATGCAGGACTCCGCCTACTAAACCCCTACAGACAACAGTAGTTTTTGGTAGCTGAGCCGGACCAAGTGACTGTCCAGAG
>CM065747.1:34244971-34264971 GCA_033310375.1 Conus canariensis
CACACACACACACACACACACCTTACCGAGACCACAAGATGAAAATGGCAGGAACTGGTATACCTCCGACCCCTTCACGTGTACAAGTCTTCCTGTTTTCTGTGGATTGCACCAACAACACACTGCACCAAGGGAGGGAGGAGTGAGGGGAAGAGAGGGAAGGGAGAGGGGCAGGTTGGGACGGGAGAGGGAGAGAAGAAAGAGAGACGAGGGATACAGAGAGAGAGAGAGAGAGAGAGAGAGAGAGAGATGATGATGAGGAGGAGGAGGAGAAGGAGGAGGAGGAGGAGGTGCACCAACACGCAAACACGTACGCATGTAGGTCCAAACACACACACACACACACACACACACACACACACACACACACACACACACACACACACATACACGCACGCATGCAGAGAGAGAGACAGAGAACAGAGAGAGAGGAGAGAAGTCACACGCATGCATACACATACAGAGAGCGAGGAGAAGGGTGGGGGCGGGGGGAGGGGTAATCTGTACACAGTATTATTTTTCAATCAACTTGTGTTGACACAGCCTTTCATCATACAGAAATACTACGTGCCTGTAAGCGCTCCACGCTGTGGGGACGGTTTTCTTTTCTGCTCATTAGCACTACACACACACACACACACACACACACACACACCCACACGCACGCACGCACGCACGCACGCACACACACACACACACACACACACCACCACCACACGCACGCACGCACGCACGCACGCACGCACGCACCACACACACACACACACACACACACACACACACACACACACACACACACACACACACAGCGAGATACACACACACACACACACACAAACACAAAGACACACACAAGATGGCGGCCACGGTCAACAACTAGAGCAGAAACTAGCTGAGTTTTTTTGTAAAGTTAAAAAAAATGATGACCAGGATGACAAAAACAAGAAACGCAAGAGGTAAGCCATCAACTTCGCCAGTGGAAAAAAGTAACAGCAGTTTGCAAAATGTTCAATCGACTGTAACAAGCCAATCGAATTTTCGAAGCGGGGGTGACCGTTTAGTAGCCTAACCCAAACAAAAATGTCCGGTACGCCTACCGACAATAAAGGCCCCGCAGAAGACAGCCCGAAAAGAGAAGCGGGAAGTAACACTGACGATTTCAAAGCTCTCATAATGACTCTGAGCGAACGAATCTTGAGTCTAGAAAAAATAGTTGAAAAACTGACCAAAATATTTGAATCGAACCTCAAGATAATGAAAAGCGAAAGTGTCGCCATTCAGACCGAATCGACCGAAACATCCTTCGCAACGCCTCACCGCGCTTATGCAAAAGTTGCATCAACATCGCTGCCGGCAAAATCTCCTCCCCAACACAACAAGGGTGTGGATGAATTGTACGAGCCGTACATTAGGCCAAAGAAAATAACCTAATGAAACAAAACCAAAAAGAACAAAAACTGAATTGTGACGTAAAGAGTCAAAGCAACGTCAAACAAGGTTATGCGAAATTGCGTAACACATCTGTGGAACAAAAGATAGAAAACTCCAAGTCTCTACACAAACAAAACGTCAAACAAAAACAGTCTGGCACAACAAAGAAATACGTATCCCATTCTGTTTCTGCATCTGGTGGCGACTTGCCTCGTGTCCTCCTGATACATGACAGTATCATGAAGAAGGTTGATGCACGGAGACTTGGCCTGTCATACGGTCTGCAGGTGGCAAAGAGAAAAGCTTACCAGATTGAGCATTGCACACGCGCTCTGAACGAGGCAAAAGTATCTCTGAATCCTGAACCCGAATGTGTAGTTTTGCATGTAGGAGTGAACGATTTGAAGGGGAAAGATCCGGAGAAATGCAGCACGGAAATGCAGAAATGCGTCAAGGAAGCCAAAGGTCAATTTCCCAAAGCCAAGATCGTTGTAAGTCAAGTGGCTCCTGTCAAAAATAAAACACTAGACATTAAGAAAGATCTGTTCAACGCAATGACAAGGCAGAAACTACAGACAGAAAACGACATTACTTTCGTCTCCTTTAACGAGTTGAGGATGGAAGACAGAGGAGTCCTGACAGCTGACGACGTTCACCCCACGACCAGAGGAGCGAGCACCATCGCGAGGACCCTGGGCAAACACCTGCATGGAATGTTTTGGGAAAAGCCACGGAGGAGACCCGCGGCTTTTCGTTACAGTTGCCAAGGTTTTCACCCTCCGCCTTTTCCACGTCCTTGGTTCTACTAAACTGGTCGTACTTTGACTCTCAACTGTTTACAGTCAATCATCAAGATTTTCTGTTTTTATCTGTAGTCATCTCTAAGATAGTTAATGTCTAAATGATATAAATTATTGTGATATATAAATGAAAGCACATAAAAAGCCAAACATTACATTTCTACAGTGGAATTGTCGTTCTATAACGAAAAATCTATCGTACTTAAA
Source organism: Conus canariensis (assembly GCA_033310375.1). NCBI lineage: Eukaryota > Metazoa > Mollusca > Gastropoda > Neogastropoda > Conidae > Conus > Conus canariensis. The sequence continues at coordinate 34,247,410 of CM065747.1, forward strand.
TCAATATCTAGTAACAAATAAGTTTCATGTTTTATTACTACAATCTTTAAATGTGAGCTGTGATAAATTACCATATCTACCTGGATTTTACCACCCTCCGGTTTACGAACAATGTGGAGACAGAGTGCAAACAGCCATTTATGTGCGTGAAGACCTGGACTTTTGTGAAAGAACTCCACCAGTGTATAACATTTCCTCTGTGTCATGCTGTGCAGCTATGGTTAAGTTCACTTCATCCTTGATTCTTAATGTTGCTTCAGTTTATCTTCCAAAAGGTCCTGATAATAAGAACACTGAATGGTTGAAAGGGTTCCAATATCAAACGGATAAGTGGGTTATTGGGGGTGATTTTAATGCACATGCCCCTTTCTGGGATAAGAGTTGTTCCTATATTTCTAATAACCGTTTGTTAGATAACATAGCGGATTCTATTCTTTACATACTGAATAATGGAAATATAACTCGTATTCCAGATATATTTAACCATAATCCCTCAGCCATTGATTTAACTTTTGTATCTCCATCATTGGTAGTCAACGCAGTGTGGGAAACGGGAGATGACTCTTTAGGATCAGATCATATTCCAGTCATAATATCTTTAAACAAAATAGCAGAAGAAGAAGAAAACACAGAAGATGTTATCCCAAAGTATAATTACAAGTGTGCAGATTGGTCACTCTTCAAAGACATCCTTAAACACATAGATTTAGATTATTCTACTGAAGAAAATATAGACGATCAGTATGATAAATTCTGTAAATTTATCCTAATAGCAGCAGATAAATCGATCCCCAAAAAAAAAAAACACAAAATCTAAAAAACACAATGGAAATGTGTGGTGGAACAAGGAATGTGAACGCGCAAATAACAAGAAAAAAGAAAGATTTAAGATATATTGTAAAAAAAAGATCAGCAAGTAATCATGAAAAAATGAAAAAGACGGGTAAGGAAAGTGATGATGCAATAGAATATGCAAAATTGAAACATTGGAATGATTTCTGTAACTCTGAAGTAAAACATTGTAAGGATATGGGAAAAGTATGGGAAGAACTGAAAGCTATGAAAAATGGATTGACATCACCACAGTATCCCATAAAAATAGATAACAATCTACCCACTGCTAAAGAGAAAGCAGAAGTTTTTGTAAACTTATTCGCTAATGTCAGCCGTCCTGAGGGTCTAACAAACACTGACCGAACTTACAGAGAAAAAGAAGAAAGTAATATAACATATGATGATCCACCACCAGATAACAGCATTAACATCAATGCTCCTATAACTGTACATGAAGTAAAAGAAGCCATTAGAGCAATTCCAATAAGGAAGTCATTAGTTGGTTTAGATGCAATATCTAATCAGATGCTAAAGAATTTACCTGAAAATCTTGTAGTTTTTCTTCATGCTCTGCTAAGTACTTGCTGGAATAGTAGCGACATGCCCAAAATATGGAAACAGACAATTGTTGTCCCAGTTCATAAACAAGGAAAGTCTTCTAGTGATCCTAAAAATTACAGACCTATAGCATTAACATCACACGTCTGTAAACTATCAGAAAGAATTGTTTTGAATAGACTAGCACATTACTGTGAAAAAAAATGACATAATTCCTATTAATCAAGCTGGCTTTCGTAAAGGGAGATCTACTACAGAAATATTAGTGAAATTATCAACAAATATAAAGAAACAATTTGCAAGACGTAAATGTGTCCTGGCTACATTTTTTGACATAACCAAGGCTTACGATCAAGTATGGCATTCACAGCTGTTAAACAAACTTTAAAATATTGGACTATCAGGAAATGTATACAATTATGTTAAATGCTTTCTGAAAGATAGGGTAATACAAACAAGAGTAGGAAAAACATATTCCACCAGTAGAACTTTGTCAATGGGAATCCCCAAGGGTCAGTGTTAGCTCCGCTTCTTTTCTCATTGCTATTGTATGATTTGCCAAATAAGTTATCTAAAAAGGTAGTTCTCGTTCAATATGCAGACGATATTTGCATGTGGATGGAAGTAACTCTTAAAAAGAAAACTCCACAGCTTGATATAAATTTCATCAGAAAGATCTATCAAGCCGAACTAAATAGGATGGCAGAATACATGAAGTTAAATGGATTATACTTATCTATTGAAAAAACAAATATAATTCTTTTCAATAGTGATAATAGTCCAGAAAAACTGCCTGTTTTTACATTGGGCGAAACACCTCTTAAATACATGACAGAAGTTAAATTCCTAGGAGTCCATTTCACATCTAAACTATCATGGAACGCTCATATTGAATACTTATTAACAAAGGCGAGGAAAATATTAAATTTCCTTAAAATTATCTCTAAAGAAAAATGGGGACAGAATCCATCTACATTGATAACTCTATGTAAATCTTTAATGAGGTCGAAAATAACATATGCCCAAGAAGTAATCTTTAGTGCTCCCAAATACCTATTGAAAAAGCTTGAAAGTATTGAATGCAAGGCATTGAAATTAGCACTTGGCCTTCCGGTGCATGCATCATCTTCTCGTACGTATTATGAAGCGCAGATGCTTCCCTTAGATGAATACAGAGAGTTAGCGTGTTGTAAATTTGTTATCAAGAGTACAACTAATAAAACGCACATTAGATCTGAAATAAAAATGAGCTCAGATATTGATTTTCCTAAAAGAGCAAAATCTATAGCTTCTCAAAAAACACTGGCAACGTATACGTCAAAAAGTATTACTGACTCCGGAGTTTCAATCGATAACGATGCTCTATCCATTAGACCGTTAGAGAAAGTTTAAATGTCAGTTCTAGATCAGCAATCTTATTTCGCCCGCAAACCCCCCTTTTCACATAATCAAATTTCCTCAACCAAAAAAAATAGCTAAAAATCTACAAAATTAAACAAATCTAATTGCGTGAAAAGGGGGGTTTGCAGGCAAAATAATTTTCCTGCTCTAGAACCGCACATTTAAACTTTCTCTCTGATTAACTAACAGGCACTGTGTTTGGTGGGACAACTTGCAACTCTTCGCGAACAAACGATCTTTTAGGGGCAGGCTTTTTAGACGTAGTGGCGCCGCTAGAAGAAAGAGTCTCTCTTAAATAATACACGGGAGGGGTTGTTTTCATAATTCTTTCAACTTCATATACGTCTACGCTCCATATAGGGTCTGTGGCTCTAATTCTAACATCACCCTCTGCCTCCCAGGAGCATACAAGTATCTTACTTTTAGTCCAAAAGGTAAGAGTTTTTGATTACCTTGGATGTCTTCAGTAATACTTATTTTTTTCAATTTGATCGCGTTCACCGGTTTAAGACCCGTTGCTTTAAATTCTTCATTGTTCATGGCGCGTAAGACTGCCGGCAGGTATCTATACTTTCTCTCTGATTAAATCTTCTATCTCAAGCACTACCAACAAATCATAACAAACAACTGGTTTCCCGTCTTGGTTAGTTATTTTTACACACACCGAATTTATATCCTCACCAACTAATTTTTTTAATTGACTGTTTTTGTCAAATGTATATGACTGATAATCGCAAAACCCCGCTTCAAGTGATGGCAACACTCTTAGAATCGTAGATGGCTGACCATTAAACAAATTAGCATCTGTTTTTAATTCGCTTAAATGAACATACAGCCTTGGGTTAATTAGAAAATCGGATGCTCTACTACCTGCATACTCGTAAAGGCCACTTTCTAAGTACTTATGGGTGTTAACGCTATACGTTTCACCGCTATCATAAAAGCCCAAGATTCGCGCAAGACCTTTAGGAAAAACGTACTCTCGCCTTTCTTCTGGAAAGTGCATAGTAATTATAAGATTTGCCTCATTAATTTTTAACTTAATGCCAAAATTTGCTAAATACTTCTTTTAAAGAACAAAAGTTGTAGTAACCATCAGGTATTTTTAACTGCTTTAATAAATTACCTTGCCCATCCTTAACATTCGCCCAGTTATTCTTAGCTTTTTCAGATATATTAATCCACCTAACTTTAAAACCAACTTCTCTAAGAGCAACCCTACACTTCCCGCCTTTATTGTTAACTGAATACTTTAAGAACATGCGCTGGTTTTGCTTGGTTATATAAAGGAACATCCTTTTTAAATCCTTTTTTTTTTAATCTATCTAAAAATGGAACCTTTTAAATATAATGAAAGTGCCACTTACGACGTAGGAGGGGTTTATGAGCCCAAATCTTTGGACTTTAGTAACCTAACCATCGCAGTGGATGAATCATATGGCTTTCTAGTTAGACTTGTAAACCACTAACTAGATATTTAAATCCTCCAATAAAGAGCGATAGAGTGCCATCAGCATGGTCATCCAACCCTATGGCTTTTTACCAGAATCAGTTAAATTTTGCCATTTACTGCTCAACTACTGGCTGTGGTGTTTCATATGCAAACCATTTATACCACCCCAATCTCTTAGTAAGGTCAGTATATAACTTTCATGTTTATTATCAGTATTGACGCATACTAACTGAACTGCAAGTACCCCTCCCCAACGACAACGCGTTTAATCCATTTAACAGTCCAATGGACAATAATGCATATGAAAGAATCTGCAACGAATTTAACATTAAACCTTCAAATAACTTTAGACAAAAGTTAGACCGCAATCATGGGTTGGGCACATTGTATTTGTGGGGCACGCATAGAGAATATAATTTTGACTACTGGCCCGGCCACACCTCTTTTAAGCCAAACTCCCAAGTTAGATTGGGATCAATAGAACAAAAACACCCCAATGCTTGGGCAACATTTATCTTAGATGAAAGTAAAGGCCTAACAATGCCAGGAGTGCAAAGACTTAATGACTCCATACGCACGTACGTTTGGTGTCTATTAGGAGCGCAAGCACAGACCAAGTCTAGCATAGTGGATCAATCTACAGGCTTTGACGCCAGAAAACAATTTCTAGCCAATTTAGAAGATGCTATTAACTCTGCTGTTGATTTGCCTTCCAGCATACAAAGGTACCAAAACGTTCTTTCACATGCGAGGTCAAAGGTTGACTTTGTTGTGGGCCATGGATTATACATGCTGCCTTCTGACCTTAGACTGCAGATTGGCATGATACAGAATTATAATAATGAAATCCTCATAGCCGGAGACGACCAAAACTTAGGACACAATCAAGGTTTAAACACAAGGCCCGCACCAGCCATTTTAAAAAAGTATCTAGCCCTGAAAGCGACCCACTGCCACCAGTTATAAGCAACCCAGAAAGCGACCCACCGCCTGTTGATGTACCTCACCCCGACAGACACACTAGCGAAAAGACAGCCCTTGTTGTGTTTTTAACTTTTACTGGATTAGCCATACTTTATTTCACTAAAAATTAAACCAGCAGCCAGCACTCCTAACGTCCACAGATGGTCAGCCATATAACCAGCCACTTTGCCTATGGTAGACAAAACCCAACTAACAACACTGCCTATTATGCCAGGCAGATCATCAAGCGCTTTGACAGCTAACTTCTTTAATAAGTTTGCTAGATGGTGCAGTTGTTTTCTAATCCAACTTTTACCAGGCTGAGGCGTTGGAGGCGCTACTGGCCCTGTTGGCGCACTGCCAGTTAATGCATAAACCAGCGTAGAGATAGCAAACCCAACAGCCGTCAATATACTAACTATTGTAATCCCCTGCTCTCTGAACAGAGTCCTTATTCTTTCTGCTAGCGTAGTATTTTCATAAATCATTTTGTTTATAGTTTCTCTGATTCTGCTTATTTGGGTATCTATTTTTTCTCTGTTAATATACAACGCTGATAACCTGTTTGTCCTTAGTATCATTAAATCCTGTATTTTCGCCTGTATTCTAGCCTTTTCTTCTACTCCTAAATTGTTATCATCTGCATCAGCCAGTTTATTTTTTACTTCTTTTATCTCTCTCTCTAGTATATTAAATTTTGCCAAGTTGTTTTTTAGTTCTTCGTTTATAGTTGTTAAAGTAGATTTAATAGCCAAGAGTTCACGCAGAGCAGCTCTAATATCCTTGAGTTCACTCGTAGACAATGGAGATCATCAATTGATTTTAAAGCTGTTTCTTCCTTCAGGACTCAGCTCACCTTCTCTTTGCCCAGGCGAACCGCCAATTGACCCCTCAATAAAACTCGTCTCAATTTCTGCTATTAGATCATCTGCTGTTCGATTTAATTCTTGAAGAGGTATGTTTTGTATTTCAGATTGTGTTGGCAGCCTTTGCTTCACGTTCTGTAAAGCACTAACAGCCTTAGACCTTAGAGCAGACTTCCTTGGATCTGCAATATTTAATCGCCTTCTGATCCGAATAGGAATCTCTCCAAGTGAGCCCAGAGTTAAAAACTCGGAGGGGTCCCGGCTATCAGTAACTTGTTTACGCATTTGTTTATTGCCCTTCATATATTTTATAAACAAATGGCCTTCCTCGTCTCCGCCCCCTTCTCCCATCTCAAAATCGTTAAGATCGATCGCGTCTGGCAGCTCCCGCCCTATACTTCTATAGAATAATTCAATTCGTTGTCGCAATAGTTCTTGACGGGCTTTAGGGAGTGAAGAGCCTACTCCTAAAAGTTCTTGACGAGCTCTAAGGAGTACAGAGCCCGCTCCTAAATCTTGAGGCCGTCTAGGGAGTAAAGGACGTGCTTCTGCTCCCTCAAGTTCATCTTGTATTGAACGACCTGGTTCTATTTCATCTTCATCTCCTTCAATAGGACTAATCGCGTCATAATCGCCGCCTTCTGCCATATTTATATATTTATTATTTTTTGTTTTATAAAAAATGAACCCATACGGCTGCGACCTTGATCCATTCAGAAAAGCGAAGGAGCCCCATGGTATAAAAGGCATAAGACAGACTGTGCGCGTTGTAAATAATCCATCAACAATTGAGCCCAATGAAATGTTAACAGTAAGATTTAGTGATCTCGGGCCTGACGATGTTATAATGCCAGGCACTGCCAGGCTGTCATTCAAAATAGATATTGAGTCGGCGGATCCTAATGCTACTGTCGTTGCTAACCTGGGCAGGGCCATCATTAAAAATATGGTAATCAAACTGGAAGGTAGAGAAGTCTTCTCACTGAGTAGCGCAGACATTTTCAATCTCTATTCTGATCTGTGGCTGCCTAGAACAGAAAGAAAAGACAAAATCTTTCAGGGGATCCAGAGCCCAAACGGTCTTAAGCACAGGCTTAATGCTGCAGATGCAAAGGAAGACGAGGGAGACCAGGCAATAGCGCGAGCATTTAAGAACAGATTTTGCATCCCTCTAGATTTTGAACTGTTAAAAACCCATCAGCCATATTACCAAGGCGCACTAAGAGACAAACTTACTTACGAACTGACATTCAATGACAGCGGGTCTGTTATTTTATCAGATGACCCAACAGCTAGATACACTGTCAGTAACATCTCTCTTAATTTTGATGTTGTTACTAACCCCGAACTAGCTAGAATAATCTTAATCCAGTATAAAAGTAGGGCGGTTGTTTACTTTGAAAGAGTTTTACACCACAGTCTAGCGATTAAAAACAAGCAAGACACCGTCTGGGAAATAGCTATAAGCAATTCTTTAAGGTCCCTAAAGGGGGTTCTCTTGCTATTTACTGAACCCTCAGCTCCTTTTAAGAGGAATCTGATGTGTTTTACAACCCAAAAATTGAGCAGTTGTCTTGCACAGTAGATGGCAAGCCTTTTCAGTTGTATTCGGCCGGACTTTTACCCGACCAACACTTTGATGAAATAAGAAAGTTATTCGCGGAGGCAGACAGACAAGTCCCATAGCCGATCATGTGTGTAAAAAACTTCACCTTCACGATGTAAGACTCGAAGATTATCTAACAGACAAATATGGCTATGGCTGGATTTTAGATCAACGTATGACAACAGACTGCACGGGAGTGGAAGAAGGGTAGGGTCAGATGGCATACTCATACAGATTAATAAGGAAGAGGAGGAGAATGGCCAGATACAAATGCACGTTTTGTGGTTTATGACGCCCAGCTGAACATTGAAGAAAATAGACTGAAAGAAATAGCCTATTAAAACAGATGGATAGTTTGAACTTTTTGCCCAAAGACCCGCACTGTCGCTTATTTGTGGGATTACTGGGTGTGGGAAAACTGTCTTCGTACTTGATTTGTTACAAACAGTCTACAGGTTTCATTACGAGTACATTGTTATATTCTGCACAACCATTAAGCACAACAAGTCTTAAAAGAAAGGCAGTTTGTTTGGACAGACGATAATATATTTTAGTTGATCCTACTGACAAGCTAAGCGACTGTTTAGAACATTACTATAGGCTATTTGAGGGAACCGAAACGCTGTTTATTATTGATGACTGTTCAGCGAACAAGACATTGTTAAAAAAAGAAGGACTCTCTCTAAGCTAGCCTTTAGCGGAAGACACGCATTAGTTTCTGTTTGGCTTTTAACTCAGAAAATACAATGCTGTCTTAAAAGACTTTAGATCGCAGTTAAAATCGTTTCTTATTCTATACTAAGGACAAGGACAGTTTTGAAGAATGTTTGAAGTGAAAATATATAATCAGGGATAAGGATGAACTAAAAAAAATAAAAGAGCAGCTAGAAAAATCTAAGCACGCTAAACTATGCTTACGGACTGACCCCCAGTTCAATACGTTTGCTTATTAAGTTGCCATTATGATTGTTTATTACAGATTGTTTATTACAGATTGTTTACTATAGATTGTTTATTACAGATGTCATTTAATGTTTATTATAGATTGTTTATAATAAATTGTTTATATTAAAAAGAATGTCTCGAGGGCCTGAATCAAAAGCAGAGTTAGCTCCTAAATGCGTTGCAGTAGAGCTAAAAGATCTAGCAGACACAACTGACTTTGATCTAATAGGAGTGGCAGGAAAGTTTATGGATTTGAGTACACCGACGATGGCGTTTACAAACGAATAGAAATTGAAGAAAAAAACGACAGCAATATCCTCCCTGGAAGAGATAAGAAATCTAAGAGCAAACGATTTTGGTAAACACGAATACAAACTTCATAAACGAGAGAATGCCTGGGCGTTGCTTCCTGACATTAACTGGCATTTAAAGTTTGAACTACGAAGCCCCTATGTATACTTTGATAAGAAATACAATTTTAGAAAAGCTTTAAATGAAGGACGCCTTCTTGCTAGCCTAGTCCCAGGAACACAACAGAAAAAGCAGATTGAAATAACTAAGCAGGGCTCTGAATATATGCTGCGGAGAAAGAAGTCCTTAGCTGAAGTGGGGGGCGACACCGTCGGCTTAGAGTTTAACCCAAAACTAGAATCACTGCCTAGAAAAATGACGATGCTTTTTCGCTTATTTATTACTCCGAGGGAGTCTGATCCTAGTTACCAGAGCATACGTTAATCAGAGGCGTACAAATAAAGTCTGAAAACTTGGGCGGTCCTCTTAGGCTTGTTATTGTTATTACTAAAAACGGGATGAAATAAACACTTCTGTATCTTCTGACAAAGTTACTGTGATGGTTGACAAAGACAAACTAACAGGTACTGATTTTATTTTCATTAAGTATGTTGATTTTATTGCGTTTTACTCTGTTGATGAGGTGCTGCCAGAAGGGTTAATAAGAAGATATGTACAGATTAAAAAAATAATCTTGTTTAAAATGGAAGACGGTCAGCAGTTTAGATTAAAGCACATGACTGAGCTTGAAGAGAAATAGAAAGTGACTTAAATAGTATAGGGTTACTAGAAAGAAATATGCTAAAGCTTTAAATGTCCTTTCTTATATAATCACCGGCTCATCGGTTGTATCCGGCTTAAGCACTGGGTCTAGTGTCGCTCTTTTAGCTGCTGGAGTTGGGACACCGATATCCATAGCTTTTGGGAGCGTTGGTTTGGGTTTAGTTGCCATGTCCACGATTGTAAGTGCTGTTTTAAAGAAGCTAACGCCCAAATTACAAAAGCACACTGCCATTGTAGCCCTAGCAACAGCAAAACTTCATTCATTAAGGCTGATTATAAGCAATACATTACTGGATGGGAAAGTAACAGACGAAGAATTTAAACGAGCCATGGCTGACGGTGATGATTACAGACGCCAAAAGATCGACCTCCAAAAGAAATGGAGAAAGACTTTTACTTCACAACAGGTAGACGCTGAGGCAATCAGAAAGAACATTGCAAAGCAGAACCCTGCAAACCCAAAAACGAGCCTGATTTAATTATTTGTATTACTTATATATTTGATCTTAAAAATGACGGGCAAAGTAGTTACAGAGCTTAAAAATATATGCTGCGCCTTAGAGTTAATGATGGAGCAGGGGGCTAATGAAGAAGAGTTAAGAAACAAGTTTGGCGAATTAATTGCGGATCTTTTTGAGCACGTAGATATTCGTGAAAGTGTAACTAACGTAATCAGTAAAATGCCAGATTCTTGGCCCAACCCAGTTATAAAGTGTATTGCAATTTTAGTTAATATTATGGCTCCTGATGACGTCGAATTGTCTATTTTTACTAACTCTGAAGGAGCAGCTATTCAATTTAACTAAATTTTAGTATTTATTTTTTTGTATTACCTCAAATTAGTAAATATTAGCTAAATTTTAGTATTTATTTTTTTTGTATTACCTATTTATTTGATCTTAAAAATGACGATCACAAAAGCGATGGATGCCAAACCGGTGGGCAATATGTTCAGCGAATTAGTCATGGACATCATTAACCCCACAAACGTTCAGGAAAGCGTAACACATGCCATTTCTAAAATCCCAGAGTCTCTTCAAATTGACCCGCCAGTAAAAGTGTTGTTGGCCATTCAGATTGAATATATAACCCCCGATGATTATAGTATACTAGTCTGGGTTTCAACTAGACAGAAAGAAGTAATCAGCTATTACGACTTTAATTCTGACTGGGCTGATTACATGCTTACACAGTTTAACCATGCGAGTGAAGAAGCAAAATTGCGCGGCTCCGGTTGGTCTGAAGGAACGGTCATTGAAATCAGATTAAGACAAACAAAGTTCTATCCTATTGTCGGCAATTCTTACATCCCTCTCCCAAGAGAGTTAGAGTTAAAACGAGCAGTCTTAAATATACATAATTCTGACAATATGTGTTTTATGTGGTGTGTTTTGGCACACTTACATTCAGTTAAAAATAATGCAAACAGAGTATCTAATTATAGGCAGTATAAAGATAGCCTGAACTTTGATAACATAACCTTTCCAGTGAGTGTAGAAAGTATCGGCCAGTTTGAAGAACAAAACAAACCAATAACCGTAAGCGTATACACATGGAATTCAGTAGACAATCTAGTCCCTCTAAGGATCTCTCCTGAAGCCCCTACTTTAGGTGAATCACTTGAGAATCATGTCGACTTGATTCTGTTTACAGACGGTTCCAAGAGCCATTATGTATTAATTAGATCAATTAGCAGACTTATGGCCTATACTACAAACAATACAGCTAAACAAGAGCTTTGTAGAAGATGTTTGGTCAGAATTCCATCTATAGAGGCGGCTGCTGAACATAAGAAACATTGTAAAAGTTTTGTAGACTGTAAAACCGAACTTCTTACGCCCCCACCCGGGTCTAAAGTTAGTTTTAAGAATGTACACAAACTGCAGATGAGGCCATACGTAGTCTATGCTGACTTTGAGGCGATCTTGCCACAGTACTACGGCCCTCAACAAGAACAAAAAACAACCTTATTAACCCACCATCAGATTTGTTCTTATGCTTTCGTCGTTGTTAGATCAGATGGGGCATACACACAACCAGAGATTTACAGGGGTCCCGACGCAGCTAATCGATTTTTACAACAGATGAAACACCTTCGCAATCAATTCTCCAATCAGCTGAATCTCTCAGACATTAAGATGACTCCTGAAGACCAAAGGCGCTATGAATCAACCACCCGCTGCTGGATATGCGGCTCAGGGCTAACACCCAACAGTAAAGACGCGACAGTAAGAGACCACGATCACATTACTGGCAAATTCAGAGGGGCAGCACACAACAGCTGTAATCTTCAACTCAAGGTTGACCCCGAAAAATGGAAACTGCCTATCTTCTTTCATAACTTACGAGGCTACGATTCGCACTTTATCATGCAAGCAATAACTTCTGAATGTAAGAGGGTTAGCTGTATTGCACAGTCATCAGAAAAGTACATGACCTTTACTGTAGACTGTTTATCCTTCTATGACTCTGCCCAGCATCTGATGGGAAGTTTAAGTAAGTTAGCAGAATCTTTACACGACTGTCCAATCACTAAACAATATTTCGATCCATCTTTAGTACGTAAAGGTATTTACCCTTATGAATACATGGACTCATGGGGCAAGTTTGATGAGGCAGCGCTGCCGCTTAAGGAAGACTTTTACAGCCAGCTTAGAGGTGGAAGTATATCTGACGCCGACTATGAATACGCGCAAAAAGCCTGGACAGAATTGCACTGCAAAACGATGGGCGACTATCACGATCAGTATTTATTGGCCGACGTGTGTTTATTAGCTGACGTCTTTCAGAATTACAGAGCTACTTGCATGAAACATTACGGTCTAGATTCATCACAGTACATCTCTGCCCCGGGCCTCTCTTGGGATGCATTCTTGAAGTCTACAAACATTCAGATCGACTTAATATCGGATCTGGATACACTTCAGATGATTGAGGATGGGCTGAGGGGAGGCATTAGCATGGCCTGTCATCCTTACCGCAGAGCCAACAACAAGTATTTAGACGATTATGATCCAACTAAACCATCCAACTATCTAATGTATTTAGACGCCAACAATCTGTATGGGTGGGCCATGAGCCAGGCACTGCCATTAAGAAACTTTAAAATGATACAAGGCCCTCATGAGGTTGATCGGGTAGTAGGACTATTGTCAGATCTTACGCCCGATAATCCAATAGGAGTAATCTTAGAAGTAGACTTAGAATATCCCGCAGAGTTGCATGACCTTCATAATGATTATCCTCTAGCAGCAGAAAGATTAAAGATGAGTCCCACCGAACCGCCTAAACTCGTGCCTAATCTTCGACACAAGAGAAAGTATGTCTGTCATTACAGGCTGTTACAATTTTACCTAAGACACGGGTTAAAACTGAGAGCTGTTCACAGAATAATTACCTGTGACCAAGAGCCTTTCATGAGACCATACATCATGAAGAACACCGATCTTAGGACTGCGGCCACGGACGCTTCAGAAAAAGACTTTTTTAAGTTGATGAACAACAGTTGTTTTGGCAAAACCATGGAAAATCCACACAAGCGTAAAGATGTAAGATTAGTTACAAAAGAAAAACAAGCAATTAAGCTGGTCTCCAAACCTAACTATCAAGACTTTAGAAGATTTAGCGACAGCCTGGTTGGCGTTATGATGAAGAAACAGAATGTAAAGTTGGACAAGCCGGTGTTTATCGGGTTTGCCGTGCTAGAGTTGTCAAAGCTGTTAATGCTAGAATTTCTATACGACTACTTTAAGCCGCTGTACCCAGAATCAAATGTCGTTTACACAGACACCGATAGTTTTATTCTAGACATCCCAACAGAAGACTTCTATAAGGATTTAGAGGCGGAGGTAGCTAAAGGAGCTGATGGGTGGTACGACACATGTGACTACCCAAAAGATTCGCCTTTACATTCAACTGTAAACAAGAAAGTGATTGGAAAGATGAAGGATGAACTTAATGGGACGGTTATACAAGAATATGTTGGCTTACGGGCAAAGATGTATAGTATTGCTACCCAGACTTCTGTAATGAAGAAAGCTAAGGGCATAGGTAAAGAAGTTGTCAAAAAAAAAAAAAGTCACGACGACTACAAGCAGGCTCTCTTTGAACGCAAAGTATTTTATCACACAAATGTTAATCTGCGCTCTACTCTTCATCAAGTAAACACAACCGCTGTTAATAAGAAGTCGCTAGACTCTACCAATAGCAAGCGAACTTCCGTTAACCCCGAGTTTTCATACGCTATAGACCACTGGAGAATCGACTTGGCCGACTTAACTAGTACTTAACTAGTACTTTACTTAAGAACTTAACTAGTACTTAACTAGTACTTAACTAGTACTTTACTTAGACTTAATAGTACTTAACTAGTACTTAACTAGTACTTAACTTAAGATCTTAATATGACTTGCACTTTACTTGTACTTAACTTGCACTTTACTTGCACTTAACTTGTTATAACTCACTTAACCAGTACTTTGCTTGTACTTAACCAGTACTTAACAACACATTTAAAAAAACTAATTTATTAAAAATGGGTCTACAGCAGGAGGTTGTACTTTTTTTGCAGAAGCTGGTTCTTTTACTGTTTTTGTGGGGTTTGTGACTTTGTTGCTAAGTATGGCTTTAGGCGCTTGTATGCTAAAAGCCCCCCACCAACAACAATACTCCCCAGTACATAATAATACATCTTATAGTTTGATTGTGTTGTTGGGCGGGCGGTGGCGGTGCTGGTGCTGATGTTGTATTACTATCTAATAATTTTTGTTTTGCTGCTTGGTTTGCTTTTTGCAGTCTGTTCCATTCAACTAGTTTACGACCGGCCTCAACACGGCCAGAATTTTTAGACTTAGTAACACTACTCACTTGCGGGCACTCACTTGTGGATTCACTTGTGGGGCACTCGCCTGTAAATTCACTTGTGGGGCACTCGCCTGTAAATTCACTTGTGGGGCACTCACCTGTGGAGTCTTCTCCTGCTCGCTCATTTTTTTTAGTGCGATTAAAATTAATATGATTGAAATTAATATGATTGAAAGTAATTAATCCCATGATGAATGGACATAACAACGTCCCAAATCTATAATACATGTCACATGCAAGAGATTCTAGAGACTTGGTTAAAACCGGATCTTGTGTTAAGTCATATTTTAAATCTTCTTCTGAATCAATCGGCGCTATCTTGCCTACTAACTTAGCATATAAACTAATTATTGTCTGTCCCACCGATCTAACCATTTTTGATCCTAGCTGTGCCTCGTACCTGGCGTAATACTTCTCAACGTCTGATGTAGACAATGCTGAATCTGTCGATTTCTTAGTTCAACGCCTAAATACTGCCTGGTTTTCCCACATGCCGCCAGCGAGTATAATCTTTCTTTATGACAGAGGTCTGCCGCCTCCTCACACTTTAATAGCTCGTCGCAATCCATTTTTAAACTCTTTTTAAAAACAATAAAAATAATAAAACCATGAGTTTAACGCTGGTTAATTATGCAGTGCCCATTGTCGGTGTTATAGTTTATTCAACCCTAGCAAAATGTTTGTTAAGAATAAAACCGCCCAACATGGGAAAGATAGAAGATTCGCCGAAACTAGTTACAACCTTATTTTTAGCTCTGGCAACAAAAGATTATCTGATTAAAAAGCACATAGACAGTCTTTCATATTATGATTATTTTAATTATTTTTTTAGTTAATAAAAAACATGAGCGAAAAAAAGATTATTAATACGATTTACCACTCTGCTGTAATCGGCGGCCTTAGTATAGGATATAGCATGTTAGCAAAAAACATGTTTAAGATGAGGCCGGCTGATCTAGGAAGGTTAGACATTGAGGATGTTGTTAAGGTTATAGCTGTAATAACTGCAGGGATTGCCTCAAAAGACTTTCTTGTTGCACAGGGGATTATCCCAGAAAACATCAATGCATAGAAAGATTAATGCATTTAGACAGATTGATTTATAAAAAAAGAATATGATCTATAAAAATTATTCATTTATAAAAAAAGATTCATTATTTATGAAAAAATATGTCTAATATTGCTGCTCGTGGCAGGATCTATTGTTTAATACAATTGGCTGTCTGTGAGGAGCAACTCATAATTAGTAATGGAAGATTTAGCTAAGGCAAGAGACGCTTACGAGAAAAGGAGAATTGCTCACTTAGATTTTATTAATAAAAAGTTAAGAGAGCAGGGACATGCAGAGCACACATTTACAGACGTTGATGAAGCAATGAATGAATATTACTTAGTGACAGGAAAGAAGTTTCTAACATCGGCACCGCCAGAACTGTCTGACTTTTATGAACCATCTGAGGATCAGAAAATGGTAGAAATAGGCTTTATTATAGGTGCTATGGGAGCAATCTTTCTTCTTGCATATTCAATCTAAAAACATAGTTAAAATGTAATAAAAACAGTCTCTTATGGACAATACAAAGTACAAAATATATTATTCGCCTGGAGGGTATTGGAAAGGAAAGGCTGCTATTGATAAACTGAGTAAAGCTGCTAGGGTGTCTGAATCAGAAGCGAAAGACTGGCTTTCAAAACAAGCGATCTGGCAAATATATCTGCCTGCCCCCAAAAGAATAATAAGGCCTCGATTCGTTAACTCAGTTCCTAATGACACCCACCAGATGGACTTGTTGTATCTTCCGCATGACAAAGTTAGAAGAAAAAAGTTTAAGTATGCTCTGACTGTTGTTGACATGGCTTCAAGGTATAAAGACGCTGAGCCTTTAACGGATAAAAGCTCAACTGCTGTGGCTGTGGCTTTACAACAAATATACATGCGAGGCCCATTAAAGTATCCTAGGTTGATCCAGGTTGATGATGGGAAAGAGTTTAAAGGAGCTGTAAACCAACTGTTTTTAAGACACCGGGTTACAGTTAAGAGAGGGATTCCAGGCAACCATCGTTCCCAGGCCCTAGTAGAAAACTTTAATAAGAATCTAGCTGAGCGCCTGTTTACCTATCAATACATAGAGACCTTATGGACAGAACACGCAACACAGAATGGGTCAGGAGATTGCCGGCAGTCTTACGCGCCATGAACAATGAAGAATTTAAAGCAACGGGTCTTAAACCGGTGAACGCGATCAAATTGAAAAAAATAAGTATTACTGAAGACATCCAAGGTAATCAAAAACTCTTACCTTTTGGACTAAAAGTAAGATACTTGTATGCTCCTGGAGAGGCAGAGGGTGATGTTAGAATTAGAGCCACAGACCCTATATGGAGCGTAGACGTATATGAAGTTGAAAGAATTATGAAAACAACCCCTCCCGTGTATTATTTAAGAGAGACTCTTTCTTCTAGCGGCGCCACTACGTCTAAAAAGCCCGTCCCTAAAAGATCGTTTGTTCGCGAAGAGTTGCAAGTTGTCCCACCAAACACAGTGCCTGTTAGTTAATCAGAGAGAAAGTTTAAATGTGCGGTTCTAGAGCAGGAAAATTATTTTGCCTGCAAACCCCCCTTTTCACGCAATTAGATTTGTTTAATTTTGTAGATTTTTAGCTATTTTTTTTTGGTTGAGGAAATTTGATTATGTGAAAAGGGGGGTTTGCGGGCGAAATAAGATTGCTGATCTAGAACAGACATTTAAACTTTCTCTCCGTTATTTTCTCCTATACCACCATGGGAGCTTAATAAAGCACATTTTGATATTGAACATACCAATATGAAAAAAGATGCAAACATAAACATGTTAGCAAGCTATATCAAATGCCATGTTGAAAAGAACTATTCAAATTATTTGAAAATATACACAGACGGTTCGTGCATCGATAAACAAACAGGTTGTGCATTCCTAATACCAGACTTAAGAGTAGAGAAATCATTTTATATCGGAATTA
>CM065747.1:34269971-34277471 GCA_033310375.1 Conus canariensis
ACATCTAAAGAGAGGCGAACGAGGAAGAAGAAGAAGGCAGCAGCCAGACGATGGGCGATAGAGTCAGGTGGAACAAGCAGTCCATGTCAGCCACACAACCAACTTACGACTGGGCCAGCCATCCGAAAGATCAGTTAAACAATCAACCAAACAAAAGCTGTAAAAAAAAAAAATCATTCAAACACACGTCGAATAACATGGCAATTCACCAGCCAAAAAGTCAGCCAAACCATGTGTATCCGATCATTGAAACAACCCATCAAACAAGAAGCTATGAAGTCATTCAAAACTACACCAAAGAATCTGGCAATGAACCAGCCAAAAAGTCAGCCAAACAATTTATTCGATCACTTAAAGATCAATCAATAAAAACAAGCTGTCAAGTCATCCAAAACTACACCAAAGAATCTGGAAATTAACCAGCCAAAACGTCAGCCAAACTATCAACGGAACCAACCCACCACAATCTACGTCATACAGGGGGCCAGTCAGAAACAGAGTCAGTGAGCCTAACAGTCTTCTTCTTTTTCTGCGTACGCAGGCTGACACTCCTGCGGACACTCCCTATATGGACAGACAAGAATTAATCCCATCTACCCAACAAAGGGAGTAGAGTTTTGTGAGTATGACCGTTTTTTATCCCGCGATTAAGGCAGCCATACTCCACCTTCCGGGAAGGTGCATGCTATGTGTAACGTGTCATCCACACCAACGGCCAAACTGGCCTTCTCTTCCGAAAAAGTTGGTGATGGGATTTTACGTGTGAGCAAGATGTTATGCGTGCGTTCACACACGGAACCTCGGTTTATAGTCTCATTCGAAGGACTGTATGGGAAATGGAGTCAGAACTAATGTAATTCCGAGGGAAAAATCCCCCTGTACCGAAACGGCCCGGCGGAGGTTCGAACCCGCAACCCTTGGATTACGAGTACGACGCTCTACCAGCTGAGCTAATCCGGCCCCCAAGCCTAACGGTCAACAAAATGCTCAGTTTAACAATCAGTCACCAGAGAGTCCGTCAGCCAGTACGTCAGTAAGTAAATCAACCAGTCAACACGATCAGATCAGATCACGCAGTAAGCCAAATAGTCCGTCAAATAATCCGCTAACAATCAGCCCAATGTTTAAACCTCACTCAGTCATCCAAACGTTCAACAAATGACCAAAATCAGGTGACAACCAAAACAATCCTCCCGACATGTAGCCACAAATAAGCCCAGCATGTAGCCAGACAACGAACCAATCAGTCAGTAGGTCAAAAACGATCATCCAAACAATCAGTCAGCTAAAGGACCTCAAAGCAATCAGCCAATCAGTCAGCTAAAGGACCTCAAAGCAATCAGCCAATCAGTCAGCTAAAGGACCTCAAAGCAATCAACAATCAGTCAGCTAAAGGACCATCAAAGCAATCAACCAAACAATCAGTCAGCTAAAAGACCATCAAAGCTATCAACCAAACAATCAGTCAGCTAAAGGACCATCAAAGCAATCAACCAAACAATCAATCAACCAAACAATCAGTCAGCTAAGGAACCTCAAGGCAATCAACCAAACAATCAGTCAGCTAAAGGACCATCAAAGCAATCAACCAATCAGTCAGCTAAAGGACCATCAAAGCAATCAACCAATCAGTCAGCTAAAGGACCATCGAAGCAATCAACCAAACAATCAGTCAGCTAAGGAACCTCAAGGCAATCAACCAAACAATCAGTCAGCTAAAGGACCATCAAAGCAATCAACCAATCAGTCAGCTAAAGGACCATCAAAGCAATCAACCAAACAATCAGTCAGCTAAAGGACCATCGAAGCAATCAACCAAACAATCAGTATGCTAAAAGACCATCAAAACAATCAACCAAACAATCGCCATCAAAGCACTCACCCAAACAATCAGCCCGTAATCTGAACAATCACCGAAACAATCAGTTAGCCACATAATCAGCTAATCAGTGAGCCAAAAAGGCAGACAATCAACCACTCATTCAGACAGCGACAGTCAGCCAAACAGTCAGCCAAACATCTTCATCATTCTCTTCATGCTGCCCACGCTGTTTCCGGTCAAGGTCGGGAGAGGCGGAGCAGGTGCTGGCACTGGTGGTTCCTGCAACAAACAGTAAGAAATAAGATCTCTCTCTCTCTCTCTCTTTCTCTCTCTCTCTCTCTCTCTCTCTCTCTCTCTCTCTCTCTCTCAAGACTGGAATTCCCATGTACAGAACAGTGACAGATTTGAATTATATAGAACGTATAGTCATTTACGATATTTACCTGTCTATATGTCAATGAAAAGAGACAGACATCTAAACACATTATGACTAGGTTTAGATTTGGTATCTCTAAGCTCTTTACTCATTACTTTCGTCGTAGACAGTCATCTAATGAAAATTTGACCTGTCCACTATGTTGAAATACGAAAGAGGATGAAATTCATTTTGTATTGGTTGGTCCAGTATTAGATCTCAGAGAGCAATTCATCCCACAGAAGTATTTCAAGAACCCTTGCCTTTTCAAATTAACCTTCTTAATGTCATCATCAAATGAAAGCACTGTAAAACAGTTAGCTATATATTTATACAACGCATTTCAGAGGCGAAGTGTGTGTATAACATAGCGAAGTATGTATATAATATAAAGAATGCCAATATCAATTTGCGACATGTATGACAATGTATATTCCCATTCTATGGGGCTTTGGCCTTTATGAATAAAACACTTGAGTCTTGAGTCTTGAGTCTCTCTCTCTCTCTCTCTCTCTCTCTCTCTCTCTCTCTCTCTCTCTCTCTGTTACATGTCTATTGAATACAATTTAACATTCCAAGCTTGGTGAAACGTCTATTAGTCAACTGTGTCGTGTACAATCCAACTTTCCAAGCTGTCACGCGTCTCTTAGCTATGATCTTACATTCAAGCTCTGTCAAACTTCAGTTGTGCATAGTCTTACATTCCAAGCTCAATGAAACATATGTTAGATATGCGTACATATATATATATATATATATATATATATATATATATATATATATTCAATTATAAACAAAGCTTGCTCTTATGTCTTAGATTGAAGAAATAGGGTGCTTCTTAGGTGGCACCTTTGGTTGGTTTTTTGAAAACTCAACAAACATACTACGGTATTGCACACCAGCCTTTCTAGGATAGCATTCTTGTTAAAACCGAAAAGGCAGAGGCGTCAAATTACCACTTTCCGCGGTCACTGAGGAGAAACAATCAGGTTTCGAAATATCGGTATCTGACCAGGAGTTATATGCTAGTGAGTTTCCTCCCCATTGGAGAATGTCTCCTCCTTGGAGACTATAAGCTTGCTGAAGGCTCATTTTGAGAAGCATCTATTTTATTATTTTTTCCCCATTCACCCACTCGAGCACATACTGTTAGTTAGGCAGAACTATCTACCACCGCAGATATGAATGCTTATCTCCCCCTATTTCTTCAATCTAAGACATAAGAGCAAGCTTTGTTTATAATTGAATATTTCTTGCAGTCATTGCAACACCAAGCTGCTCTGTAAGTTGCTGGAATGGTGCTCGGTACTTATCCTTGGAATTTATTAGTTATATATATATATATATATATATATATATGTTTGTGTCTACTAAATAAGTTTTTTTTAATTCATAGGGCTCCAACCAATACTATACTCAGAGGCATAAAAAACGCGAAAAATAGAGACAGTGCACGATTGTTCACATTGTGAACAGGACGTAAGCAATGTCGTTGGCACGTGCAACATTAGTAGTACGTGGTGTCTTGGCCGGTTGTAACCTCGTAACAGTGGGTGAATGTTGCCGGGTCAGCGTTTTTGGCACGAGGAGTGCATTTGCCATGTGGACTACCTACGCCACGTGCATCAATGTGAATTGCAACTCAATGTGGCCCCGATTGTGGGCTATAAATTTCCAAACCCCCAAAATTCAAATTATCCCTTCCAGTGGCGCCAGCATAATGCCGAGACTTTCTCGTCAAGATCGTTGCATAGCAATGGGGCAACTGCAGGCCGGGGTTCCAATGAGGCAGGTCGCTATCGCATTCGGAGTCCACATTTCCACCGTCTATTGCCTTGTGGACCGCTTTCAAGCAAGAAACACCACTGATGACAGACCGAGGAGCGGCAGACCGAGGGTCACCACAGCAGCCCAAGACCACCATCTTCTGCGTCAGCATCGACGGGAGCCTTACCAAACCGCTGCCAACACAGCCAGGAACACCGTCGGCAACCATGGCAGGCCAATCACCAGCAGGACCGTGCGTCGCCGACTGAACACAGTTGGTCTCCAATGCAGGCGTCCAGCCCGGCGACCTATCCTGACACTCCAGCATCGCCAGAACCGTCTGCAGTGGGCACAGATCCACGTGCATTGGCGCCATCGGGACTGGGGCCGAGTCCTCTTCAGTGATGAAAGCCGGTTCTGCGTCGACCCAGGCGACGGCCGCATCCGGATCTGGAGAAGAGCGGGGGAACGCTTCACGGATGCCAACATCACCGAAAGGGACCCATGGGGTGGTGAAAGCATCATGATCTGGGGGGCTATCGGCATTAATCGCCGTATTGGGCCAGTCATCTTCCAGAATGTTGGTCCAGGACGTGGTAACGGGGTCACTGCTGTTCATTACATCGACCAAGTTCTGAGGCCCCACATCCTGCCGCATTTCCAGCGGCATCCACAGAACCTGTTTCAGCAGGACAACGCAAGGCCGCACACTGCCCGTGCTACGCAGAACTTCCTGAGGCAGAACAACATCAATATGCTGCCTCACCCAGCCCGTTCTCCCGACCTTAACCCAATAGAGCATTTCTGGGATGCCCTTCAGAGGCAGTTGAACCAGCTCAACCCCAGACCCCAGACAGCAGCTCAGCTTGCTGTCGCTGTGGGCCAGGTGTGGTGGCAAGTCCCCCAGAGGCAGACCAACACTCTGGTGCGCTCGATGTACCGCAGGTGCACAGCTGTGATCAATGCTCGAGGTGGTCACACCAGATACTGACATTCTGCTGTTAACACAGGGTCAAGGTCAAGTTCATGTGACCTTATTTTCTACCAGAATGAACTTTGAAAGGACACTTTTGCGGTGTTTGATTGCTTTTTCTCACTTTCTATTACCAGTTCAAAGGAATCGTTGGCCAAATTACATCAACATTTCTATACAGTTTGTTTTCGCGTTTTTTATGCCTCTGAGTATATTTTAAATGCAGACTTAATCTCTTTTACTGAATAAAGTGAGTGAGTGAATGAGAGTGTGTGTATGTGAATGTGTATGTGTGTGTGTGTGTGTGTGTGTGTGTGTGTGTGTGTGTGTGTGTGTGTGTGTGTGTGTAATCCAACATTTCAAGCATGGTCAAGCGTTGTCTGTGATGTATAATCCAACATTCCAGGCTCAGTCAAATGTCTGTTACATATAATCAAACATTCAAGGCTTGATCAGACATCTGTAAGTAATCCAACAGTCCAGGCTCGATCACACGTATGTTCAGTATAATCCGCCATTCAAAACTCTGTCCAATGTCTGTCATGGATAACGTAACATTCCAAACTTTACCAAACATCTCTTATATATGATCTAGCATTCCGAGCTTTACCAAACATCTCTTATATATTATCTAGCATTCCGAGCTTTAGCAAACATCTCTTATATATAATCTAGCATTCTAAGCTTTACCAAACATCTCTTATATATAATCTAGCATTCCAAACTTTACCAAACATCTCTCATATATAATCTAGCATTCCAAACTTTACCAAACATCTAGATCTCTTATATATAATCTAGTATTCCAAGCTTTACCAAACATCTCATATATAATCTAGCATTCCAAACTTTACCAAACATCTCTCATATATAATCTAGCATTCCAAGCTTTTCCAAACATCTCTTATATATAATCTAACATCCCAAGCTTTGTCAAACATCGTCTGTGACACATGATGAACAACAACTGCACATTATTCTGAACATCGTCTGCATCATGCAGTCCAATGAACCAAACTTTGATAAACGTCGTCAGTTACATGAAATCCAACATTCCAGGCTCTGCCAATCGTCATTAGCTACGTATAATCCGGGGCATCATTCTGATTTGCATATCCCCAATTTCTCTGTTTCGGAGTTGCTTCTAACCGCTTCACTTCTTCTTCACTCGCCAATAACGAAACTGGTGGTTCTAATATGTCTATCCCTTATTTGCTCATATACATGATAAGACATCAGTTGCTCCTGACCCCCCCCCCCCCATCCCCCCATCCCTCGCCCCACCCACCCCCTCTCCCCCTCCCCCCACCACCACTACCAAAGAAAAAAAAATAATCATGATTAATAAAAACAGACAAACAAATAGACAAACTCGAGAGCATGTTTTGAATGTTCGCAAACACACATCGTCTTCATTTTACGTCAGTGTGGCAGTGTACGTGTTAACAGTTCAGTGTATTATGATGCTCTGTCCAAAAGCTCCAGGAGAGACCGTTCCACAGATTAACTGAGTGTTTTCAGCTTCTGTAAACGCTCTTCTCTTAGCGTCTGTGTGTTCTGTTGATAATGTGTACGGCTGCTATGGTTGTCGTGTCTACGTCTGATGATAAATTGAGGATATTGAATTTCCTGATGGTTTTGAGGTCCTAATATGCTGATGAATTTAAAGTATTGAATTCCCTGAGGGTTGTCATGTCCGTGAGTGCTGACAGTTTGAGAAGATTTCATTCACGAATGCTTTCCATTTCCTTAAGTGCTGACAGGTTCACAACATTTCATTCACAAGCGCTTTCCATTTCCTTAAGTGCTGACAGGTTGAGAAGATTTCATTCACAAGTGCTTTCCATTTCCTTAAGTGCTGACAGGTTCAGAACATTTCATTCCCAAGTGCTTTCCATTTCCTTTAAGTGCTGACAGGTTGAGAACATTTCATTCACAAGTGCTTTCCATTTGCTTAAGTGCTGACAGGTTGAGAACATTTCATTCACAAGTGCTTTCCATTTGCTTAAGTGCTGACAGGTTGAGAACATTTCATTCACAAGTGCTTTCCATTTGCTTAAGTGCTGACAGGTTGAGAACATTTCATTCACAAGTGCTTTCCATTTCCTTAAGTGCTGACAGGTTGAGAAGATTTCATTCCCAAGTGCTTTCCATTTCCTTAAGTGCTGCCTAGTTGAGAAGACTGATTCCCTGGTGGCTTTTATTTTCATATCTTTGAGCGCTGACTGTGTGAGAACGTTGAATTCCCTTACAGTTTTCATTTTCCTGTCCATGAGTGCTGACATGCTGAGGACATAGAATTCACTAATGTCCTTCATGTCCACATGCGCTGATACATCGAGGTCATTAATTCTTTGGTGGTTTTCATGTCTATGCGTACTGACAAGTTGAGGTCATTAATTTACTGACAAGTTGAGGACATTGATTCCTCAATGAGCATATGCGCGGACTCTCTCTCTCTCTCTCTCTCTCTCTCTCTCTCTCTCTCTCTCTCTCACACACACACACACACACACACACACA
>CM065747.1:34284971-34287471 GCA_033310375.1 Conus canariensis
GGTAAACGTTAACACAACACAGGGGCATGCGGGGAGGGAGGGGGGGGGGGGCACTGTTTTGCTAGCCGTGCCCGTGTTGACTCGCCGTCTTAGGCATATATAGCCCTGAATCCTGGACTGCACTTAACCTCAACACGCCCTTTCTTTGCTTTACCGCTTCTGTACACATAGTCACAAAAGCCTGGCTATTTTTGGACCAAGTCACAGGCATGTCGCTGATTCACTGTACATTAAGTTATAACGTTGTAATGACCGACCGGCTGCCGTGGCTTTACGGATTCCCAGACTGGGAGGTTTAGGGTTCCATTCCCATCAGACCCATTTATTTGTTGTATTTTTCTGCCCCTGAATCATCTTCATTCTCATTGAACAGCACAAGGTCTCAAATTCTGCGGCCCTGTATGCCTTGCTCGTTGTCAATACATGAGGCTTTGTAGGCGGCGCCCTGCATATGTTGGATCAGAACAGTCACCACTGAACACCACTGAAGTGAGTCGACAACTGTGCAGTGTCTTCTCCTGTGGGTTGCCTCATGACGGCTCGACATTGACTGTTCACTGTGGGTTGCTCTGTTGATGATGCAAGAGGAAAATCCAAGTCCAGGGTATGGGTGTGGATGGGGAGTCAGAATGAGTGGTGTGGAACAAGACCTCTGAACTGGCGTGGAAGGTGAGACAGCAAAACAAATAAGTAGATAAATAAACAAATGAAGAAAGAAAGACAGAGATATAATAAATAAATAAACAAATGAAGAGATATAATAAATAAAAATAAACAAACAAACAAATTAATAAAAGATGTGTGCATTGTGTATATCTCAAGAATTCAGCATCTTGCGATCATCGTCGTTTTAGTGGAGTAAGGTTTTCAGCTTAGTGGTCAGTACAGTGTGATCTGCATGTGCTGGCTATTTGGGTTTTGTTGTAGTGCAAGGTTTCATGCCTACATTCACACACGGGACTTCCTTTTACAGTCTCATCCGAAGAACTTTATGGGAAATTGAGTCAGAAACTACACTGACTCCAAGAGGGGGCAAAAAAACAACAACACAGGTACGAAAATGGCCTGGCGGAGATTTGAACCCACAGTCCTGGGATCACATGGGTGACAAGTCTAGCTTTGTACCAGCTGAGTTATATCACACAGGAGACGAGACCAAAAAAGAAAAGAGAGAGAGAGAGAAAGAAAAGAGTCTTTTACAATCCAGTCTCTGATTCACTTCCTTTGACAGGTTTTTTTGTTTGTTTGTTTCTTTTGTTTTTGTTTTATCTGATAATCCGCTTCGGCTTCTAAACAAACAAGATTAAAGATCGCAGGAGGTGGGAAAAGAAATCTTTTCTAGTTATATTCTGCCAAGTATTTATTCATTCAATGCACTACAAATGTTAACATCTACTGCTCAGTTTTCCACAAATGTTATTTGAGAGAACGGTGAGTGAGCACTTAAGTGCAATGTTACACCTCAGGCTTCCAGAGCTCTCGCACGGAAACATTTCAACAATGTTCAAAATACCTCCAACAAGGGGAGACAAAGTCCATGTACTGCACAAACAATCAAAGCGAACTCTGTTACTGTTACGGTCTCATTCGACTGAAAAACCTTCATGGGGTTGGAAATGTTGTCGAGAACCATGGAAAAATGAGTCTGTTGGTTCAATGACGTTATCTCATTCTCTCTGTTTCAAATCAAAGGCAATGGTTCCGATAAGTGTGTCAGCAGCCAGCTAGCAGTACATCACTAAAAAGGCACTCTGTACGTGCTTCAGCGAAATTCTCTGGCATTAAAGATCTGTAACGGCGGACCGTCTCATACTATGTTTTTTTCCCGGATCTGTTACGCACAAGAATTCGCGCTCGGGGTTGGGCAAATTATAATAATAATTGGATGAAACGTGCTGTAGCCAGGCAGACTGGCATTCAGGAGAGCCCGCCCCTCCTTCAAGGTCAAATAAATACGGGATCAGTCCTATGACTCACTTCATGGTTAATAGGAAATAAATAAATTAATTAATTAATAAATAAATAAAAACGAAAACAAATTTTCTGCCAAGGGAAGTAACAATTGGTATAGACTAAAAGAGTTTCCTCCCTTTTTCTTTTTCCCTTTTTTTTTTTTCTTCTTTTTTTCAATATTTAAGGAACTTGAAAGATAAAATGTCAACATTCATGTTAGTAGAAAGTTTAACTATTCATGAAAATATATTGTTTACTAGAAATCGATCAGTTTCTGTGAGAAATTTTCAGAGGAAACTGTACAATAACCTAGCTGAACACAGGTCCACTGTTCAATGTGTTCTGGACCAAAATTTTTAGAGGCTCGTTCTTAAGCCACATTCCAAAGTCTGGTCAAAATGGGTTAAGAAGGTTTTGTGAAATCTTACCAACAGGCAAGCTAAGCAGTGGGGTGCGAGTGAAACATAACCGTCTTTGCGGAGGTAGTAACACACTTGTAGCAGAGTGGTTTGGATTTCTGTGTTGTAGTGCATTGGTTATTAAATAG
>CM065747.1:34294971-34322471 GCA_033310375.1 Conus canariensis
ACTTTTTGGAACGTTTTGCTTTTTATATTCTAGATTTGCCTAACATTTAAAGGTTCCCTTCCATTACACCTAAAAAAATCGTAATTTAGAGAAGCTACAGAAGTGACGGTTTACACTTGATCACTGGATGAAAACACTTGCAAATCTTTCAAGCTTTAGGACAGAGTCACCATTTTCTCTTGACCTTATGTCCAAATGTGCCATGACTGCGGATCCAATCAGCAACAAAAGTCAGTGGGAGAGACGAGAGGCAGGACTGACCTGGAGTGATGACATGAAAGACTGAGCAAGTTGTCACAGAACCCTTCTGGTTTTGTGGGTGACCTTATAAATGTTTTGCCGTTGTCCCAATTCACAGAGATTTTGGTCTGAATTAATTTCTCTTGTTCACGAGAAATGTGAGCATTATGAGAATCTTTCTATTTGGCGAAACCCTTTTTCTTTTTTTTTCTTTTTTTTTTTTAACACAAAAAAGCTCAACAGACTATGTCATAAAGTTACTTTTACTTCTGGCTGAATTCCATGCTCATGCAAGAAAAAAAATGTCAGAATCTAGCCCCAGATTTGACAGTCTTTGTACGATAATTAAAAAGAGATGCACTGTTGAAAAATGCAGACAGATGGTTCATGATGCCTGGAAATGGATTCATTTCAGTATTAATGGCTTCCATACTAAGCCCTTATAGAGTGGGATATGATGTTTGCTTATATAATGTGCATGATGACATAAAGTATGCGTTCTAAAGCTGATCCTTTTAATCTAAAAATGAAGAGAATGAGTTCATCAGGCTTGGGTTTTGTTTCTGTTTTTGTTGTGTGGTTTTTTTTTTCTGTCTCACCCTCTGTCTTCCTTCCTCAAAAGTTACCTGGATGATAGTTTAAATAGCAAGGCCGCTGGATCTGGTTACATGGCCAAACCAACATAGTTTTTGTTTGTTTTTTGTCTGTTTTTCACAACTGATGCCAGCAGATTTTCATATGATCTGATGTGCCGCTTGGTGGTGTGATCCATTTATTCATTGGCAGTATGATCAGTATACTTGATGTGCTTGTATGGAGTCCATGCACAAAATACATGAATTCACTGTTTTACATGAATTCACTGTTTTGTTTTCTGCCTCCCAAGTGTGTGTGTGTGTGTGTGTGTGTGTGTGTGTGTGTGTGTGTGTGTGTGTGTCAATGTTTGGGTGTGTGTATCTATGTTTGGGTGCATGCATGTGTGCTTGGGTGTGTGTTTATTGGTGTGCATGCGTTCGTGCATGCGTGCGTGCGTGGGTGTGTGTGTGTATGTATGTTTGTGTGTGTGTGCGCGCATGCATGTATATGTGTATGACTCCATGACTGAATGAGTGCAACAGAGAGCAAAAACAAAAAAATGAGAAGAAACAAAATTCTAACTCTTAGTAACAGAGAGGTGAGAGACAACATTTTCATCCATCAAAACAAAAACAAACAAAAAAGAAACGAACACTCAATGCAGACAGTAAATTATTTTAACCTCTATCTATCTGTCCATTTATCTATTTGTTTATTCCATCTATCCCATCTAGCTAACTTGCTAGTCATATTAAAATCAACTGACTGGATCAAAATAGTCAACATGAAATAAAAAATAAAATGTACAGGACGTCTCGTTTCTAACCTGCCTGTTTCTGCTGGACAGTTTGTTCAACCATGTTGATGATGTCATCTTCTGTGACTTCCTTCTCCAGCTGAGGGATGATGTTGTGTCGACGGAGAGCGTCATTCCATTCTGTGTCTTCATTGGGGTTCTGGCAGATAACAACAAAGAAATGATGAGTTAGACATAAACTTTGTGTTATTAACTCTATGAATTGACTAAAAACAAGCAATTCTACATTATTGCATTAAGACAACGTTGAAAACTGAAACGAAACAAGACCGAATTCTGCAACATTTTTCTTTTCTTGCCCTGTCTCCTCTTCCATGTCCTGAGTGTCTTGCCCGAAGAAGACCTAAGAGGTCGATACGCATCGTGTTTTGACTTGTGATTCGTTTGTCTACATTTTTTCGACAAAGCCTTATACATCATTTTTCAAATTTGTTAAGATATAAATCCAAGTGATCTATGGAAACATTTGACGGATTTAACGTACTGAGATTGTTCTGAAGCATCATGGGGTCAAACAACAATGTGGGATCAATTCTGAAAATGCTGGGCCTGGTCAGGGGAAAAGAGAGAGAGGCTGGGGGAAGGGAAGGGATAGCTGCTAAATTCAACCTTTGCTGACTGAAGCTGAAGCCTAAAGAGGCCTACAAATGTAGAACAAATTCACAATTAATCCACTGTTGCAAAAGTCATCTCCCCTTGGCTCTCTGTCAGTCCACAAGAAAGACACGTTGTGAAGTGATATACCTGACCTTGAACCATTCTTTCTGAGAATGCACTGTCTTGAAGGCACAAATGCAGGTGATTGAAATTTAAAAAAAAAATCACAGTCATTGTGAGGTTATTACAGAACACAACTTTGCAAACTATCAGACATAAGTAGTAATGACACTTGATATACCTGTCCTGTAAACTTCAGTATTCAACCCTGCCAACACCTTTGTAAAGTTATGGATCACTGCCATACCCACTTGCTGGGTTTTCCTCTTATCTCAGGCACTTACTGGACAGAACTAGTGTTTCTTATTTTTTCTGTGCTCAGCTGATTTCATATGATCGGAATCCTTTTAACTTTGAGTGTGCAGTTCATCAGCTCTCTGGTTTCACTGTTCTGCGAGTCTGAACTAATAACTTTTGTATCTGATGAAATGCATTTAACTGATACGGCATCAGGGAAAAGAATCACCCCTTTGGAAGGGAAGTAAGCCACATCTATCTAGGGGTTGTCTACTCCTGTTCCTGGAAAGTAATCTGACAATTGCGAGCAATACCGATATGGAACTATTACTGTTATAATCAACCAGCTCTCTGCATAAAGTCTAGTGGACAGATCTGACAAGCGCTTGGGCCAGAGAGGCAGAAGCCGTCAAGCACAGAAACTTACTTTATGTATGGGTGCCATAAGCTGTGTTAGTCTTCATTTAAAAGACGTTGGAAAGGGCAGCCCAGAACAGAGTGTGCTGGCGGATTGTTGTTGATGGTAGAAAGAAACTCGTGGAGAGCGTGGCAGCAGAGAGTCCTCAGAAGAGAAGCCCCCTTCAAGCAAGTGTTTCGGCCCTTATCTCCTGACACTCTAGGGGGGTTGGGCCACACCCGGTTCATGACTCCGGATGTCCCTCTGCTGCCCCTTTTTTTCCCATCTTGGGACGAGCCATGGCTGGGATTCGACCCCATGACCCTCTGGACATGCTCATTTTCCACTTAATGACTCGCGCTTTAACCACTGAGCCACAGGGACACCTGATATTTGTAGGGAAATTAAGCCTTATGAAGTTCACTTTTGTTCCTCCTTGACCAGATCCAGCTTGAACACCTCTCTGCCGCTTCTGCCATTGCTTTCAGGGCTCTCGTTTTTTCCTTCCCTGCAACTGAGAGCTGTTTCATGAGGCTGTATGCAGACGTTCCTACAAACCCCCTAGCTCCAATTTCTGCAGTGAGGACTTTGACCTGATAGCCTTCTCTCCTCAGGCTGTTTGCCAGATCAGCATACTTTTCAGTCTTGTAGATTTGAGCTGCCTCCATTCTGTTCTCATATGGCACCGTGAGCTCGATCATGATCAGCTGCTTGGTTGACTTAGAGTGGACTACTATGTCTGGTCTCATGCCACTCTTGCTGATGATCTCTGGGTGACTCTTCCATTCTGGGAGGTCTGCAGTGCACTCCCAGTCATCTGCCCCGTCCAGCAGATTCTGCCTGCATGTTTCGAGTGGCACTGTTGTTCTTGGCCATGATTTGCTGCCTCCTGCCGTGAAGAATGTTGCGGGTGCTTTTGGAGTCCTGATTTTCCCTTTTGTGGTGTTGGTACTAGCCCAGACTACTTGTACAATTTCTTTGAGCACTTGGTTGTGCCTCCATGTGTACCTTCCTTGAACCAGGGCTACTTTACATGAGCTTAGGACATGCTCCACTGTTTGTTTTTCATGGCAGAGGGGGCATGCAGGATCGTCTGTTTTCCCCCACTTCACCAGGTTTGCATTTGAGGGCAGAAGGTCATATGCAGATCTGAGAATGAAGCTGATCCTGAGAGGGGCCATGTGCCAAATGTCATTCCAAGTGAGACTTCTTTGGAGTGCATTCTCCCACGTTGTCCATTGCCCTTGCTGGCTCTGCTGGACTGCTTTTTGGAGTCTTTTTTGGTCTTCTTCTTTTCTCATCTCCTGAATCATCATGTCTCTTTTGGCTTTTCCTTTGGCCTTTGACCACCATTCAGTTTTGGTCACCCCCAGTCCCTGTCTGTTGGTCTGTGTGTGTCCTGTTATTTCTCTGATCTTGAGACTTTCTTTTGCAGAATCCATCGCCTCTTGAACTTTCCATTTTCTGCCTGTCTTCAGCTGGGGCTTAATTGCTTCTACCACCTTATCTCCTGAGTCCTCCAGCATGCTTTGAAGTCTGATCTTCCCTGCTTTGTATTCCTCCAGGATGGATTTCAGGGGTAGTTTCAGCTTTGCTTGGCGACAGTACAGCGCTATGTCAGTCAGACAGGGTGGGACACCAAGCCATTTCCTTGTGAACTTGTTGATTTTGGCTTCCATTGCCTCCACTATGCTGGTGCAGATGTCGTATATCATCAGAGGCCATAGCAGCTTTGGTATCAGCATGAACTGCAGACACCAGACCTTGTATTTGCCAGGGAGCCCACACTGGTCAATGGTCTCCAAGCCTTCCTCCGCCATCTGCTTGGTTTCTTTTGCTCTTTGTGTGTCTTTCAGCGTATCATCATACCATCTTCCAAGGCTCTTGACTGGTTCTTCTGTGACTGTTGGAATGGCCTGGTTGGCAACACTGAAGACCACAGATCCGGCCACTTTTCCTTTCCTCAGTGAGAGACTCCGTGATTTCTTTGGCTTGAACTTCATTCTGGATGAGGCAACTATGTCGTCCAGCCTCTCCAGCACATGACGTGTCTCGTCTTCTCTGGATGAAATCACTGTAGTGTCATCCATGAAGGCCTTGAGAGGAGGCATCTTGTATCCATCGCCAAGGTCTGTTTGTCTCGCGTTGTTTGTTGCTGCTTTCAAGATGAGTTCCATTGCCAGCACGAACAGTATTGGGGAAATTGCACAGCCCATTGCAATACCCACTTCCAAGTTGATCCAGTCTGTTGTGTACTCCTTGGTAGAGAACCGCATTGAGAAGCCATTGAAGTACTTCTTGAGCATGTCGCGGATGTTCTTTGGCACATGGTACATCTCAAGAGCCAACTGTATCATCTCATGGGGCACAGATCCATATGCGTTTGCCAGATCAAGCCACACTACGTCCAGGTCTCTCTTTTCTGTTTTTGCTTTTTGGATTGCGTCCCAGATCATTGTGGCGTGTTCTACACAGCCCGCCACGCCTGGGATGCCACCTTTCTGGACTGACACATCCAAGTACTTGTTTTCCATGAGGTACTTGGTCAGCCTTGCTGCCATGACAGAGAAGAAGATTTTCCCTTCGACGTTCAGTAGTGATATTGGCCTGAACTGGCTAATGTCACTTGAGTTTTGCTCTTTGGGGATGTACACACCATCTGCCGTCATCCACTGGCCGCTGATCTTCTGGTTTCTCCAAGCCGATCGCAGCAGCCTGTGGAGCCACTCCAGCACCTTGGGACATTTCTTGTAAAGCTGGTAAGGTATTCCGTTTGGCCCTGGTGATGATTTGGCTCTGGCTTTGTCGACCACCTTCTTGATTTCCGCCAACGTTGGAGGCTTGCCATTGAACTGTTCCTCAGGGTTGGTTGGCCACACCAGACCTTGAATGTCGAGTGGTGCTTTGCTCTGTGGGTCAGAGTATGTTTTCCTCAGATGCTGCTCAAGAACTCCTTTGTCCACACTTAGGGTCCCAGATTTTGGCTGCTCAAACAGTGTTCTGGCAAACTGGAAGGGGTCTCTGAAGAAGCGCTCTTGTGTCTTCTTCTTTTTGCTCTTCCTCTTCCTCGCAGATTCCGCTTTGCTGAGGGCACTGTGTTTTTCTTTCAGGTCTTTCCACAGTTTTTCCAAGCCTTGTTTTTCAGCTGGCAGTGCGGTCTTCATTTGCATCTTGAGGTTTTTCTTTTGGACCCTGATCTTGTCCATCTTTTCTTGGCGTCTGGATTTCTTTGGAGGTGTTTTCTCTTTGGGTAGTTTTGCTCCATAGGCGTCTCTACATGTGGCATACACAATGTCCCCATATGTGGCTAGTTTGTGTTCCAGGGTGCTTTTCCCTATCAGTGCATCGAGTCTTTGGACGATTTTTGCATCCAGTTTCTCCCAATCTTCAGTTTCGTTTGCTCGTGGCAGGTTGAGTTTCAGGCGCCTGGCATCGAGGGCCTGTGCAAATTCCTCATCCGAACCAACAGCGTGGATGTCCTTGGCACTGTGGTTTAAATCCTGGCCTTGGTCTTCCGACGTCTTATCTGCTGATGCAGTGCGCTGCTGCTCATTCAGATGAGTCTTCACACATCCCATCTTTGTTCTTTGATGGCCTTTGCTCCAGTGGGAGCTGATGGCTTGAAATGAATGAATGGCGTAACTGAAATAGCTATAAATCAGGACTTCAAAATGCTTTACCATAATGTGCTTGAGTAGGAAAGTCAGAGTCCATGGATCATCTCAGACCATCTCAGATCTGCCTTATGAGATGAAAGCTTTGGAACCTTTTTGTTGCAAAGAGAACATATAATTTACACAGTGTTCCACTGAATCAGCAAGGTTTTTATATGTCATCAGTAAGTCTGCAGCTCTGAAGCGAAAGGAAAGCAGAAAAGCATCACAATCCTCCAAGAAAAATCCTATGGCTACTTCATGCGCTAACACTTCTTCACTAACACAGTAACTGCCTGATTTCATAATATTTGTCAAGTGCGCTTGTAGTGGTTGGCAAGCACTGCAGTACTCGGCAGTCGTGCTTACTGTGCTGCAAAAAAGCTTCGGGCTTGTAGAAAGTAAAATCCACAATGTCAGAAAATATTACGCGCCGTTAGTTTTGTTGTGATAAAACTGACAACTACCACAAAACCTTTATTTGCATGACCTCAACTGCTGATTTAGAAGATCAGATATTGGCTTACTCAGTCTAAGCTCTCTGGAATTATATCATATCAGATAATCACATCATCACACCTCTCTTATACACACACACACACACACACACACACAACTGGAAGTGAGCTCCACTTGTACACTTTTTTCAAAAAGATTTTGTAAGCAAGCACTTACTTTGGTGTTGTCAAGCACAATCTTCACAATCCTCACCAAGACACGTGAGTTTAAAAAAAAAAAAATCTACGAGGAAAACTAACAAGGTTCTACTTAAAGTTACGTTTTCCATGATGGCCATGGTATGGTGATGGTCGCAAATATCTGCTAACATCGTGATCGACAACGGTGCTGGCCTAAAATTCGGTGGATGTTACTAGAGATATAAACCTCTTAGTCTTTTGCCAGAAGTACTGTAGAAGTTTCAAAAATTACATGGATATATCACCTGCATGGTTGATCCCGATATGTTGCTTCCACTGTTCTAGGCACTAATCGTCTGCTTCTAGCACGCCTCTCTTTCCGGAAATTGAGGTGTGGATTCCGTATGGCGTCATCAGTTGTGCGTGACTCATTTCCTTATTTGGGCATTACTAAATTTATCGTCTGACACATTCCTGTTCCGGCAATTAAAATATTATTCAAGCCATCTATATATGTGTATATGTATAGTTACAGGCACTTACGCTTTACATCGTTGATAATGTAAAGTATAATAATAGCCTGATCAAAAAGAAAGATTGGGCAAGGGAAGTTGCTACATGACTTTGATGACGTTTTACACGTATTCTGTACTTATCTCCCTTTAATACACAAGGGAAGTGGAGACGACGGCGAAGAGTACACGTTTGCGACGAGCTGTTCATTCTTTTAGTTTGTAAATTTAACACAAACAGCGGATTTGCTTCGTCATACTTTTACCTCCAATTCTATACTTACCATGGAGGCACTGTATCACCAAACGAACAAGCTGGTTCAAGATGTGGGAAGAGAACTTGGACGGCTACAAAGAACAAGAGAAGATACGGCGCCGAAAGTTGAGAGCGAAGTCCAAGCTCAGTTAGATCACATCATCAGCAACTGTGAACGTTTAGATATCCTCGTCACCAAGGAACCAGTCACACGCCGCGCCAACGCCAAAATGCGGGTAGATCAGCTGAAATACGATTGCCAGCAAGTTCAGGCAGCCCTTCGAAATCTCCAACACAAAAGGTGATCACAGGTCTTTGTGAATGGCCCATATTTACCCCCAATGTACTCTTGAGAGTGAAGTAAACTAAAGCCACTTTCTCAAAGTGAAATAGGGTAGGGGCCACACGTGTGACTGGTATATATTTACGACCAGTTTGCCATACATTCGGTTTCAGTTTGCATTGTTTTCTGTCAAGAGTACCACACAACACAAAAACGCCAAAGCCTTGAAGCAGTTAGATACATTATGCTTTTGCCAAACAGAGTCATAATTTTCCTTTCCACACAATTTAGGCACAAACACACACACACACACACACACACACACACACACAATACACACACACACAGAGTACACACACATGTACAAGCACACACACATACACACACACTCACATGCTCATGCTCACACATGCAGACATACAATGCATACATACCATAGTGACATACACACACACATACACGCATGCGTGTGCATGCACACACGCGTGCACACACACACACACACACACACACACACACACACACACACACACACACACACACACACTCACACACACTTTGCATTTGTGATTGCAGTGCATGAGTTTGTGTGTATGAGTACGAGTGAGTGAAATGTGTGTGTGTTCACTCACAATAGTCATGCACTGTGTGTTTGTGACCAATTTCAGTTGATAACTTGACATAATGTATATGCATTATCATGATCCTTGTGTGTACTCGCCCTCTCACAGTCACACACATACATATGCACACAAGACACACACACACACATATGCATGTGCATGCATGTGTTTCTGTATTCACCGGCAAACTTAAGACATGTATACATTCATGCACACATAGCCACCAAGTGACAGTGTCACCACACTCACACACACACACACACACACACACACACACACACACACACACACACACACTCCCAGAGACAAAAATGTGTGCACACATACATACACTACATCCTTCGGCCATTGTGGTCACATTTGCATGTACACACTGACACAGCTGTGTTTTGCACACTCCACGTTCTGCCTTTAGATGCTTGAAAATGCTGACATACATCCCTTACAGAGCTACTTTCGTGTTCGCCTGATTAGAAATTGGATCACCTACCAAAGAAAAAAAAGCACACTGGTCAATTCTCTGAGCCATTTCAGAGATTCCATGACATCTTTTACCAGCATTGACTGGACCAGTCGATCAGTCGCAAATGTGGACCCCTACCCTGCGGGCATTTACATGAAAGTTTGAAAAAAATAGCTTTTCGGTACTTCAAGCAGAAGGGGGTATATGTTGATATTGCATCTCTCTCTCTCTCTCTCTCAGATAAGTAGGATTTCCTTCTACCATGCCCCAGTTGTTAGTGGACATAATCAGAAGAGCCAGCTCTAGGTTTTGTTGCTTTTTATTTTTCTACCCAGAGAGATATAGTTTGTGTGTGTGTGTGTGTGTGTGTGTGAGAGAGAGAGAGAGAGAGAGAGAGAGAGAGAGAGAGAGGCTGTCTCTGACAGTGGATGCACAAACAGCCCAGACTTGACTGATTCTGAAATAGAATGCAATGTCTGAATGAGAGAGGGAGAATCACCTGAGTTAGAATCTTTGACCAGGGAACTTAAGGTTAAGCATATGGCCAGGCAGAAAACTGGATCAGGGTGGGGAAGTACTAAGTGACTGTCATCTCATATTTTCATTTGTTCATTTTTTTTTTTTTTCCTTTTTATCCTTCTAAGGAACTAGTGTTATTGTTGTCTGGGAAACAGAAACAAAAATATGACAGTTAAGTCTCTTGAATTGTGTGTTTCTCACTCTTCAGTCTTAAGTCCCCCTTGTCCCCACCCTACCCCCCTACCCTTCCTTCTTCCACCCTCTTCTTCATTGTTTAGATCTCTCTCATTGTTCACACACCACACACACACACACACACACACACACACACACACACACACACACACACACACACACACACACACGCCTGACTACAAGACTCACATATACACAGTGATCACACATTGTGATCGTTCTCTCTCTCTTTCTCTTTCTCTCCCTCTCTCTCTCTCTCTCTCTCTCTCTCTCTCTCTCCCTCCCTCTCTCTCTCTCTCTCTCTCTCTCTCTTTCTCTCATTCCACACACACACACACACACACACACACACACACACACACACACACACAGACGGTAGTCTGACCATAAGGCATACCATCCCTTCTCCCCCACCTCTCTCATACCTCCAGTGCCCTGCCAAAAGCCTCTATCAATATCAGTTATCACCCTCTCTTTTTTATTATTTTCTTTTTGCACTTTGAACTTTACCCTTTCCTATTTTGCCATTTTCAATCTCACAGTCACATCCACCTCCCTCTGTCTCCCTCTCTCTCTCATTCCTCCTCTCTCTCCTCTCTCTCTCTCTCTCTCTCTCTCTCTCTCTCTCTCTCTCTCCCCTCCCTCATCTCTCTCTCTCTCTCTCTCTCTCTCTCTCTCTCTCTCTCTCTCTCTCTCTCTCTCTCTCTCTCTCCTCTCTCCTCCATGGTCAGCAGAAGCACTTTCTGAAATGAATCCACTTCGCATAGATCTGCATATATATTTTACAAGAAAAATAATGGGAGTAGATCCATTATTTCCATGCTGACTGAACATGATAATGCCTACATGCTGGCACAATTTATTCTAAGAACACACCTTGCCTCTGGAAGACGGCACTCTGTCAGGACTCCATCATGAGAAAAACCAACAAAACAGGGTGGGGAGGGGGATGGAAAAGGGATGAAGAGGGAGATGGGTTGGCAAGGGGGGGAGGGGAGGGTGGTGTAGTGTTCAGGTGTGAAAATGATGAAAAGCAAAAATGGAAGTGCAGACGGTCTTCACTGAAGATAACTTCTCTCACCATAAAATGTTGATCACCCGCAGACCACTGGGGAGAGAATGTGTACTGGACATGATTGAGTTGTGATGGACGATGGGACAGTTGAGTGTTTCCAGCCCAGATGGTGCCAGCTCTTACAGATGCCCCTCTTTGAAGTGCTTTTCAAAGCACTTTACTCACAATACATGTATAGGAAGTTCTGCTTTCTCAGCAGTCTTGACACATGTGATGCACATGTTAGCACTTACACACACGCGCACGCACGCGCACACACACACACACACACACACACACACACACACACACACACACACACACACACACCACACACACACACACACACACACACACACACACACACACACACACACACACTGTCTTCTCAGTCAGTATACTGGTTACTTCATTTATAAGTGTCCAAAGATAATCTCTCTCTCTCTGTCTGTCTGTCTGTCTGTCTTCTCTCTCTCTCTCTCTCTCTCTCTCTCTCTCTCTCTCTCCTCTCTCTCTCTCTCTCTCTCTCTCTCTCTTCCTCCAAGGGCTTTATAGCTAATGACAGTAAAACATCAAAGTATCAAGTGTCTCTCTCTTCTCTAGCTTCTCTCGCTCTCTCTTTCTCTCTCTCTCTCTCTCTCTCTCTCTCTCTCTCTCTCTCTCTCTCTCTCCCTCTCTCTCTCTCTCTCCAAGGGCTTTATAGCTAATGACAGTAAAACATCAAAGTATCAAGTGTCTCTCTCTTCTCTAGCTTCTCTCGCTCTCTCTCTTCTCTCTCTCTCTCTCTCTCTCTCTCTCTCTCTCTCTCTCTCTCTCTCTCTCTCTCTCTCTCTCTCTCTCCAAGGGCTTTATAGCTAATGACAGTAAAACATCAAAGTATCAAGTGTCTCTCTCTTCTCTAGCTTCTCTCGCTCTCTCTTTCTCTCTCTCTCCTCTCTCTCTCTCTCTCTCTCTCTCTCTCTCTCTCTCTCCCTCTCTCTTTCTCTCTCTCTCTCTCTCTCTCTCTCCTCTCCTCTCCTCCTCTCTCTCTCTCTCTCTCTCTCTCTCTCTCTCTCTCCTCTCTCACTCTAAGAGAATGTCATGCTCAGTCCCCATGCCCTCCCCTTTGAATATGATTTATCTTCCTCATCAGCTCCTGCATTTCTTTTTCTTCATGTATGTTGTGTGTATGAGGGAGATACCACCCCCAAACAGGGTTTATTTCTTTCACAAATATTTTTTCTTCCTTTTGTAGTAAATATTCTCCCCCCCCCCCCAAGTTCCTAACACACACACACACACACACACACACACACACACACACACACACACACACACACACACACACCTGCACCCCTCACCTCCCTCACCTCTCTTTCTTCATACCTTCATAACTCATTGAAAATCGCCTCTGTTCAAGGTACATGAGAGACCAAGAGGAGCAGGAACGCGAAGCCCTGCTGAGCCGCACCTTCACGACCAACGACGCCACCTCCATCTACATGGACCCCGCCCTTCAGCATCACACCAAGATGACTGAGGCTCACTCCCGCATGGATGACCTCCTGGACTCCGGCGCCAGCATCCTCCACAACCTGCGTGACCAGCGGGGGCTGCTCAAGGGAGTCCACCGCAAAGTGCTGGACATGGCGAACATGCTTGGCCTGAGCGGCACCGTGATGCGACTCATCGAGCGGCGGAGTTCACAGGACAAGATCATCATGGTGGTGGGGATGGTCGTGACGTGCGTCATTATGTACCTGGTGTGGCGCTATTTTACGTGACCTCAGGATTAAGTGGGACATGGAGATGTGTGTGAGTGTGTGTGTGTGTGTGTGTGTGTGTGTGAGTGTGTGTGTGTGTGTGTGTGTGTATGTGTGTGTGTGTGTGGTTGCCATGGCATGGGAGGGGATGAAAAGTTGTTTAGATTGAGTGTGTTGGTTAAGGCTGGATTATGTAACAATTGAGGGGGATGAAAAGTTGTTTAGATTGAGTGTGTTGGTTAAGGCTGGATTATGTAACAATTGAGGGGATGAAAAGTTGTTTAGACTGAGTGTGTTGGTTAAGGCTGGATTATGTAACAATTGAGGGGATGAAAAGTTGTTTAGATTGAGTGTGTTGGTTAAGGCTGGATTATGTAACAATTGAGGGGATGAAAAGTTGTTTAGATTGAGTGTGTTGGTTAAGGCTGGATTATGTAACAATTGAGGGGATGAAAAGTTGCTTAGATTGAGTGTGTTGGTTAAAGCTGGATTATATAACAATTCTGCTGTATGTCCCCTTTTTGCTGGTTTTTATATTATTCATTTTATTGGCAGCAGATTGCTTCTATGATAGTTTTTATTTTCAGTTCACTTACATCATATCGCTGGACCCTGTTGTGTATATAGTACTACTGTTGCAGGCAGACAAGAACACCTTGCACCAGAGTGTACCTGCACATGTATTTGTGCATGGATACACACACACAAACCACACAGACACACACTCACACACACACTCACACACACACTCACACACACACACACACACACACACACACACACACACACACACACACACACACACACACAAAACACACAACACACACACACACACACACACACAGATGCTGGTACACATACGAACCAAGAACCATAACAAAGTCGAATACATTTGTTTTGTAGATCGTATGACAAGAGATCTATCGATCCAGTCGTTCATTCTTTCATTCATACAAGTTCACAGAATACATGTAAGATGTGGTGCATTTATGCTGTCCCAGGCACTCCAAACTTGTGTCCTGTGACTTGGGTCATAAGAAGTACGCATGTATGCAAAGCAGGAAGCTCTTACCCTGACAGTTCAACGGAATAGATAATGTGATTTTTATTTTAAAAAGGGAGGTTATTAGTTCTGCTAAACAATCCAGACAGATTACAGGACAAAACATGATGCATTTCGACCTCTTAGGTCTTCTTCAGGCAAAACACAAAACATTTAGGACAATGGAAACAAAGAACGAGCAACAACTTACGTGATTTTTAGTTTTACTTAATAACGTCATGCTCTAGAGCCATTTTACAGGTGTTGCAAAACATCAGTGCAACCGCGCACATGCATGTGTACAGATTGTAGAAAGTTAGACTGGCTAGTGCAATAGAAGCGACGGAACTACAGTGACTCATCCGTCCATTGTACAGTATAGTAATGAGTATGATTCCAGTCTCCATGCACTCCCCCCCCCCCCCTTCCAACGATCCATCCCACCAGAGCCCATGGTCTTTCTATCAGCTTACACACACACACACACACACACACATTTGCACACATAAACACACACACACACACACACACACACATACACACACACACACACACATAAACACACGCACACACACACACACACACACACACACACACTCATTTGCACACATAAACACACACACTTACACACACGCACTCAAACACACACACACAGTGACACACACACATACACACTTTCTGACTCGAGAATGAGGCAGTCATGTCTGCCTGTATGTCTGTAGTGTTTTGTTATGATTAAGACTTCCATGATTTTATATAGCTGAACATTCCACAGTTTTCTTAACTCAGATCATGGGAATATAGTGCAAAACTGGCACATGACCAAGTTGATGCGTGTCTATGAAAATATCCAGGGAAAAAGAAAAGATCTTCTGGTATTTTGACAGAAGGATTTGTACATTACATGTTTAGTGCCTGTGGGTAATGCAAGTGTGTGGCATTTTGGTATGTATTTCAGAGAGAGAGAGAGATGTGAAACGGGTTTTTGTCATGGCCCATTTTGGACAGTCACAGAGAGACAGCATTAAATTATTACTTCATTGCAGTGGTTTGTGTCATGATTCTGATAATCAGAATTCTCAGTTCCTGGAAACACTAATCTGTGCCATCTTGTGGTTTCCACAGATAAATATTTAACTGAAATGATTTTGTTACTGTGCGATAGAAGTCAAAAACAAGCGCCTCAGTCAATCTGTCAGAAGCCCTTGGTGGTTTACACCAAGGAGCACTTTACACAGGATCTACATTCATCTTACCCATCATTGTGTGTGTCAACTTCATGTCTGTTCACTCTGTGGGAGTAGTAGTCCAGGGATTGACAACTGTCTGAGAGTGGTAGCCTTTGGATTCACAGGGATCAGTGCACATGCCAACAGGTGAACATGTTCATCCATGAGAGAAACAACATAACCAAGTCATAGACCAGAACAACCAAGTCATTGACCAGAACAACCAAGTCATTGACCAGAACAACCAAGTCACTGACCATGTCTAAGGTCACACTGGAACAGCAGTATTTCTTTTTTTTTGAGGGGGGGGGGGGGGGGGGGGTTGTTCTTACTAGAAGGATCCAAATGGTGAACAATTCACCAGCTTTCAGACCCTGCACAAGATCTTTCACAGATGAACTGGTAATGTCTGCACGGTTAGACACGTGATCTATGTCTGATGGTATGAGTTCTGCATATCTGTTTGGCAGTTCATCACCGATTAATTTGTTCAAGGATGGTGTGGTTTCCAGGGCCTTCCTGGTCATGTCTCTCAAACGAAAGGTTAGATGTCATGGCCTGTGGTGTGGAGAGATTCCGTGACTTATAGACAGTGACACACATCTAGTAGTGAAGATGATGATTAAGACCAATGGAAAGCAGGGACTAAATGATTTTAGAAATGCCTCCGAAAGCGAGGAATGCATGACACTTGAGTCTCCACAGGGATGCTGATGGCACATTCAGTGCCAATTGTCTCCCCCTTCCCACCGTCTCCCCCCCATCACCCGACTCCATCCCCCACTCTCCTCCAGTTTTCCGTCACTCTCTTGGACTTTACCTCGGTGTATTTTTGTCTTGTTGTCATTTTCTAGCCATAGTCTCCAGTGGTTTGGCCTTTATGGGGACCATTTGCCTGCCTTTGTCCTGGAAACTCATGACTTCTATTCTGGTCACAGTGTATGTTATGCCGGTTGTTTTGATGTCATTTGACGCCAAGGTTGTGAAAACACTGTCCTCAGTCAACACTAGCTGCCCCGTTCTGCTGGGTCTGTTTGCTAACAGGGCATTTTTATGTTATTACATGTACACGTTTTCCACAGAAACTTGTTTTTCTTCTTAACCTGGGAGTAACGGATGAAGGTGAACACCAGTCACTCACAGCTTAGTTACCTGCCCTGAGGATGTTAAATAGTTACCTGCCCTGAGGATGTTAAATAGTTACCTGCCCTGAGGATGTTAAATAGTTACCTGCCCTGAGGATGTTAAATAGTTCATCTGCCCTGAGGATGTTAAATAGTTACCTGCCCTGAAGATGTTAAATAGTTACCTGCCCTGAGGATGTTAAATAGTTACCTGCCCTGAGGATGTTAAATAGTTCATCTGCCCTGAGGATGTTAAATAGTTCATCTGCCCTGAGGATGTTAAATAGTTCATCTGCCCTGAGGATGTTAAATAGTTACCTGCCCTGAGGATGTTAAATAGTTCATCTGCCCTGAGGATGTTAAATAGTTACCTGCCCTGAGGATGTTAAATAGTTACCTACCCTGAGGATGTTAAATAGTTCATCTGCCATGTCATGACCCTTTACCAGACATCATTTTTGACTACACACTGCGCGACAAAGTGTGTCACCTACGACTCGCAGTATGAATAGGGTCTTGCTGTGTGTTTTTATCACGTTTTTACTAGGTTTAACCATCATCAGATAATGCAGGTCTACAAGACCCATACTGGTCACAGAATCCTGGAGAGTTTCTACCTTGACCAACAATTTGGGTTGCCCACAACCCGTACTCAACGT
Organism: Conus canariensis; assembly: GCA_033310375.1. Taxonomy (NCBI): domain Eukaryota; kingdom Metazoa; phylum Mollusca; class Gastropoda; order Neogastropoda; family Conidae; genus Conus; species Conus canariensis. The sequence goes on from CM065747.1 coordinate 34,311,948, forward strand.
GCATTGGTATTTTGACCACCACTGTTCAAAGTATGAATCCTCGATGAGATATACCAAGGGAAAGCATTTAGTTCAAAGGATGCATTTGTTTCTTTCCCTTTTTAAGCATGTACCCCCAAATCGACTGACAAATAGCTAACTGAGTTATTGACAAAGAACCAATTTCAACTGAAAATTTTAATAGTTCGAGATATGATTATTTTACTGTGTTTTGGGGGTCATGGGCAATCCAGGAAGCATGGCAAAGGTTAACCGTTTTTTTTTGTTTTGTTTTTTAATGACAGTTGTTTTATTCGTTACTTTTTCAATGTGAACCCTTTGTCGCTGCATGTTGACAGCCTTCTAAAGACCCAGTGTGGTTGACAGGGCTACTGTGGTAAAGTTTTGATAAAACACATGCTGCTGCACTCTCCTCATCTTAAAGTCACAAAACAACTGTCGCATGTCTTCGGTGTACTTAAGGATGCACTTATGTGCATAAATGAAGCGCTGCAGTTCCAGTTTGATGCAAAGAAATGTCACTCTGTGTGAATGTGCTGGCCTGTTAGACGCGTCACATTGAAATAAGCACAGCAGACAACACATCTGGAATTTTGAGGGGAAATCTGGTCATTTCCTTTCTCTGCCCATGAGCGTGTGCACACCAGTCGTGTGAACACATCATTGCTGTTGTGGTTCACCAGTCATGTGAAAACATCGTTGCTGTTGTGGTTCACCAGTCGTGTGAACACATCATTGCTGTTGTGGTTCACCAGTTATGTGAAAATATCACTGCTGTTGTGGTTCCCGTAAAACAATAATATTGTTGAGGCTAGCCCACCTGTACCTTCAACTTGGACTGCTTCTGTCAGTAAACTCACTGCTGATGAGGTTGAGATGGCGAATATCACTCGCACGCATGCATGCATGCAAGCATGCACGCATGCACGCACGCACACACACACACACACACACACAACACACACACACTGCTTTAAAAAAAAAAAAAAAAATTTTTAAATGGTGGCCTGACCTCTGAGACTTGAAAACCACCCTACAAATACTGTGGTCAAAAGGTCCTGATGACCTTCAGAATTATGTATTTAGTGGGAACACTGGTCTTGACAGCACGCAGCCACATAAAAACATAGGTGTGTGCATGTTTATGCGTGTAAGTGTATAAAGATAAATAGATAGATAGGTAGACACTGCATGAGGCTTTTCACAAAACAGTATCTGTAGATGTATCTATGTCCTTCCCATAACCGGTTGGTGTTTGACCAGTACAAGGAGTGGAAGTCAACAGTTTGTGCATATCCCATCCTCTCATAGAGAGCAATATGTCAACTTGCATGGTGCAATAAGTATACACTGTTGTTTTCATGACACCGTCATCACCACAGGAGCCCAACGGCTACTAGCAATCAGAACATCACAGTCGCCTCTTGGCGCCACTCGTTTGCTGTGGATCGGTTTTTGTTTGCGAATGTATTCTCCTTGTTTCCTTCCTCCCGTATTTAAACGATGCAGGGAATAAGTTTGTGATCTGTCATCTTCAAGAGGGTGTTAGTTTAGTGGTCCAGTAGCAGCAGCCTTGTTAATCTAGCACTTCACAGCAGCACAGTTAGTTGCAGCGGTTTACTGCATAGGGATTTTCAGTCTGCCCGGCACGAGCAAGCCAGAACAAGGAATGTGTGGATGAATGGAACTGACTGGATGATGTGAAGTTTTATGTAATTCAGTTCAGCGATTGGCATTGTCAAAGGGGGAGATAATAACTCTTGTGGGATAGGATTTAGGAGGGAGTAGCTTAATGTTGGTTATAGGGTGTGTTGTTTTCATCAATTTTTATGCTCTTAGAGAAGTTTTAATTTTGATATGAAGTTTCATCGTTTGAAAATAAAATAGTGAAAGTCACACTGTTTGTCTTTTGTTATTGGTAATTGCGTATTTGCATTTCTTATATCTATTTTGAAATAATAAAAGTCTCCAAAGTTGAATGATGTTTTGAACTTTTTTTCATCTTTGGTGCTGTTCCAGTTTTATTGCTCTCTCAGTGGCATGAACTTGCAGCTGCTTGCATTCTCTGCCCTCTCTACAGCCACACCTCCACTCGTTCTGTCGCAGTCCTCTAAAAGGCGCAGGACACCCACCAGAGGAGATACTGCCTTGCTTATGCATCACTTTGGTGGTGTTCAGTAGAGCCTGTTCTGATTTCATGCAGAAGATGCTGTCTGCTGTAACTCTCTAGTAGTGATGCTTTTTGCTTAGTCATGGAGCCAGAGGAGTTATTTGTCCTCTTCTGGAATGCCCCAGTCATCACAGCCTTCTCGTGACAGTCCTCCATCGGTATGCCAGCACACAGAACGCTTGGACATCCATCCATGGACAAAAATCTGTCGGTGTCTATGCAAACAAAATTTACAGGAAGAAAAAAGTTTAAGCCACTTAAGATGTCTAGTTCCAACATTGTGGTGTGCCGCCCAAGATCACCACCATCATCAGTAACTCGTACAGGGTCCTGACCTGCAGAGTCATCCTTGGAGGGCAGCTCACGAGGGCATTCAAGTGAGGATTGGCGTCAGACAAGGTTGCCTGCTTTTACCGTTTCTGTTTCTACTGGCAATGGACTGGATCATGAAGACCTCAACAGATCAGAGAAGACATGGGATTCAGTGGACACCCTGGATGCAGCTCGACGATTTGGACTTCGCCGACAACCTGGCACTACTCTCGCACACCCAACAGCAGATGCAAGAGAAGACAAGCAACGTAGCAGCCACATCAGCACAAGCAAGGCTCAACATCCATAAATTTGATAAAGGAAAGAGTAAGATTCTCAAGGCCAACGCTGTCAGCTCCAATTCGATCATGCTGGACAGTGAGATGCTAGAGGAGGCAGAAGCCTTTACCTACCTGGGCAGTGTCATTGACAAGCAGGGGGGCACAGACGCCAACGTCAGAGCAAGGATCGGAAAGGCCTGGGCAGCGTTCGTACAGCTACGGAACATCTGGAGCTCCAAGGAACTGTCAGTCAACACCAAAGTCAGGCTCTTCAACACCAACATCAGGGCAGTTCTACTGTGCGGGATGGAAACCTCGAGAACTACAGTCACCACCACCAAGAAAGTGCAGGTGTTCAGCAACAACTGCCTGCGCAAGATTCTCTGCATCCAATGGCCAGACACCATCAACAACAACGAGCTCTGGGAGAGAACAATCCAGCTGCCTGCAGAACAGGAAATCAAGAAACAACGCTGTGGCTGGATCGGACATATGCTGCGGAAGCCTGCAAGCACATCACCAGACAAGCCCTAACATGGAACCCCCAAGAAAAACGAAAAAGAGGTCGGCCAAGAACACCTGGCGCAGGGACCTGGAAGCTGACATCAGGAACATGGGGATGACTTGGAACCAGCTGGAGAAAAGAGCCCAGGACAGAGATGCCTGGAGGTCCTTGGTTGGTGGCCTGCACCCCAGGAGGGGTAATGGGCGATGAATGAAGCTAATATTCTATTTGTCAAACCATCATGAATGGCCATTAAACTTACCGGTTCCAGCCGTAACGAACACCAGGGGAGACAGAGTGGCCGGATACAGGCGAAACAAATACAAGAGGGTTAAATGTAGCGCATGATTCACACTGAAAACACACAATCATCTTCTAACCTTGTACTATCAGACATGCGGTCATCTCCTAGCCTTTGACAAACCGGACGAGTACTTTCAATGTTTATTTTTCTCTATGCACATAACTGTGTTTATGAATGGTTAGGGAGAGTGGGGTGGGTTGGAGATGGGGACAGACTGGATGGACTGGGGGATGTTATCGGATGAAGCCACACTATTTATATTCCATTCAAAGACATTTAAAAACCAGAGAGGCCTCTGAAGATAAACCAATTTTGTAGAATACTTCATGTGATTTGCAATCTGCCAAGCTGCTTTCTCATGGTTTTCTGGATCTGTCGAAAAAAACCTTTGGCAGCCTAACAATGAGACAGGAGAATTAGACTTTTCAAGGTTTGGTCGCAGATAAATCATCTTCCATTTTCAAGGCGAGTCAAAGCCTTGATGTTTCAAACCTTAAGGAACCTAATACCTCTAACCATACTTTGTCCCACATTCGCTTACACACACACTCGGACACACACACACACACACACACACACACTCGGACACACACACTCACACAATCTTTTTGCGAAAAGACATTAAATGAAAGTACTACTTCTACCACTACACACACACACACACACACACACACACACACACACACAAATTGGCAAGTCTTTTTTTTTTTTACCCAGGCTATTTTTATTTCACTTACAAGGATAAGACTCTTTGTAGTACAAGACACCGTCTCCCTCATTCAAAAAAAAAGAAAAGAAAAAAAAAAAAAAGACGCTGTACTTGAACACACTTGCAGACATGCTCCCAGGCACCACCACTGATCGATCTGCGTCAACGGATAGTGTCGGTGATATCACAGACACAGACAAGAAACAATCCATTAAAAAAAAAAAAAAAAAAAAAAAAAGAGAGACAGAGAGAGAGAGAGAAATGGAGAAGTTGTATTTTGTCAAAGCAGAATCATTGTGGAGGAAAGGAACTGCCCATAACAGGCAAAGATAAATACACATCAGAAAGACGGAACAAGACAAGACAGACAAGACAGACATCAGCTGACTTGACGAAGAACAGATCATGAGGAAAGAGACCAGCTGACTTCAAGAGAAAGACCACAAATGGATTAGGAGGGGGGGGGAGTGAGGAATGCCACACTCGCACAAGACCAAATGACTTCCGAGAAGGGGAAAAAAAATGCAGGTGTTTGCAAACATGAATCATCTCTCTCTCTCTCACCGCCCTTGCCAAGTCATCAATTCTGAAAAAGGATTATCACAAATGATGAGTAATGTCCCATTCATCAACATTTATTTGCTCTTGGGTTAAACACACACACACACACACACTAGACTCCCCTAACACTCCCAGACCCTGTCTCCCCGCCCCCATCCCCCTGACTACCCCTTTCCTCCCCCCCCCCCCCTCCACCTCCATCCCCACCCCAATTCCCTTTCAAAAAAAAAATCCAGGGATATAACTGTAGCACATAGAAAGTGAAGACATTTTTGCCCAATTGACATGACCACGCACACAATCACACACATTGTCGGCATGAATAAAAAATGCAATAACGGTGCACAGAACATTCATAATCATCCACGGGGAAAAGCTGGAAATTACGAACAAATTCAGGTCATCATCATCCATGAATGAATCAATAAATCAATGCTCCATCCAGTAACCAGTACCGCCTTGCCATGGGAATGAAAACAAACATGACGATAAGGGAACACGGATGTAAGTGTAAGCTGGGATCAAGCCATGCCTTGCCACATACTGTGACGCATTTCACATACGATCCACAACCATGAAACGGAGTAGGAAGCAGCCACTTTCCATACTTTCTTTACTTTACTGACATCAGACGCTCTGGAATCATAACTTTTTCCCCAGAACCAGCTTAATTCACTGTTGCTCTGTTCCATACTTCTTGAAAAGGTTAACGTCGCATAGGCTGATGGCTGTTGGGGGGTGGTGGAAGTGTTAAAAAGAGATTCATTGTGTCCTGGGCATGGCATCATGAAAGACACAGCCCATCCCTCTCCTTCACCTACCTTAACTCTTTCATTCCTACTTTTCTATGAACCATTACTTCCTCTTGTTCCTAGATTCTTATAATATGAGTATTCCCTTCATTCCTGGATTTAGAGGGGAAAAAAAAGAAGTGTAAAGTGAGAACTGCCACGTATGCAGTAGCAAACAGGCCAGAATAGAGCGGCGACCACTTTCCCACGCTGTAGGGGCCGCCTGGCATCCATTCCATTCATAAACACTGCCCCGCGAGTGACCCAGTCATGACGTGTACCGATGACACGACTCGTGTGAAGTTCAAAGCGCTTACCGCAAGAACCGATTTTCCGGGCTGCAGGAAGCAAAGGAGGGATTTTGTGCTACCTGGTTTTCCGGGCTGCAGGAAGGAAGGGAGGGATTTTGTGCTACCTGGTTTTCCGGGCTGCAGGAAGGAAGGGAGGGATTTTGTGCTACCTGGTTTTCCGGGCTGCAGGAAGGAAGGGTAGGATTTCTGAAAACTGGGTTGTAGGGGTGAAAGAGTTAACCTTCCCTAATCTGAATCAGGTACCCACTTACGGCTGGGTGGCCACACAGAGTTCTACATGCCTCCGAAGTTCAGCCCCACAGACCAGTCTTACTCCTGACCATCAGTTCCACTGACAAATTCTCCAACCATTCGACTACAGGCCCCCTTGACCCCCCACTCCCCCCCCCACCCCCCCCCCCTCCCCTCCAGATTTCTGAACCCATTTTTTTCTGGCTTCTTTGTGTCAAAAACACCCACAATAGTTTGTAGTTTAAAACCTCCAGCATGTTTTCCCTTCTTCCTAAAACAGAACAATCTATCTTTATGGCAGCATCGGTTAAGCTGGTGAGAACATGCAGAAACAACCCCGAGCCTCACAATAATCTGACTGGCACATCGATGTTGAAACTGTTTACTATATTTCTAATCCCAGTTTGAACACTACAAACCTACTTTCAAATCACACTGTTGTAATCCCAGTTCGAACACCAGAAACCTCCTTTCAAATCACACTGTTGCGAAAGCAACAATCTGTTTGCCCCTTGATGCCTGAACTTCAGCTGAAAGCATCCTAAAGCCTGCAAACTGACTTGGACGCAGACCAAACCTCAGAGATCTACATGAAAGTCACCATACTTTTGTGTGGGAAGGCCCTTTGTCAAATGGCGACAGCCAAAATACAAATATTTAACACACAAAATAGTGTTCAACAATGCAGATTATCATGTACAATACGAAACGGACACAAGTAAATTTTCGACAAATATGCCTTCTTTAAAACGTTACAAAACAGTACAGTAAAAAAAAGCACAAAACAGCACTCCCCTGGCAACAGTCAGGAAGAGAATGACAAGCAGGACAAGTGAAGTGCAAGTGAGCACAATTTGAAAAAAAAAAAAAAAAAAAAAAAGAGCAGGAAGGGGGAGGGAGAGGCAGACACAATGAGTGGAAAGTGGGTGAAAGGGAGGAGGGATGGAGCCTACATTCAGCTCTGGAGCTGATGGGGGTCAATTTGAACCGCTCACTGGGTCAGACTTTTTTTCCCCAGCTTGAAAGTTCTGTCTGTTCAGCCAGCAGTGACTGGGCGCACGGTTCAATTCGGGGAAGGTGAAGGCGGCGGAGGGAAAGAAAGGGTCCTGTCTGATAACACCATGCTCTTGGCACACTGAACCCCTGTAAGGTCGCTGCCACCTACAGCCATGGGAACATCTTGCAGTGGTCCACCTAGTGGGATGAGCTATACACAACATGAACGCGAACTGGTACTGGACTTGTACGATGAGCTCTTAACAACATGAACGCGAACAGGTACTGGACTTGTACGATGAGCTCTAAACAACATGAACGCGAACAGGTACTGGACTTGTACGATGAGCTCTACACAACATGAACGCGAACAGGTACTGGACTTGTACGATGAGCTCTACACAACATGAACGCGAACAGGTACTGGACTTGTACGATGAGCTCTCAACAACATGAACGCGAACAGGTACTGGACTTGTACGATGAGCTCTCAACAACATGAACGCGAACAGGTACTGGACTTGTACGATGAGCTCTCAACAACATGAACGCGAACAGGTACTGGACTTGTACGATGAGCTCTCAACAACATGAACGCGAACAGGTACTGGACTTGCACGATGAGCTCTCAACAACATGAACGCGAACAGGTACTGGACTTGCACGATGAGCTCTGAACAACATGAACGCGAACAGGTACTGGACTTGCACGATGAGCTCTCAACAACATGAACGCGAACAGGTACTGGACTTGCACGATGAGCTCTAAACAACATGAACGCGAACAGGTACTGGACTTGCACGATGAGCTCTAAACAACATGAACGCGAACAGGTACTGGACTTGTACGATGAGCTCTAAACAACATGAACGCAAACAGGTACTGGACTTGCACGAAGAGCTCTAAACAACATGAACGCGAACAGGTAATGGACTTGCACGATGAGCTCTAAACAACATGAACGCGAACAGGTACTGGACTTGCACGATGAGCTCTAAACAACATGAACGCGAACAGGTACTGGACTTGTACGATGAGCTCTAAACAACATGAACGCGAACAGGTACTGGACTTGAACCTCGCCTGCAGTAAAAGACAAAAAGCGTTTGCGTGTCAAGCTGACGGTTCCAAATTTGAACCACTTATTAGGTCTGAGTTTTTTTTGGCTTGACATCCTAGCAGTACCTGTGGGCGCGATTCTGTTCACGTCCGCTTAAGGCTGCAGAAGGAGACGGATAGGTCCTGTCTTCAATAATGCCATGCCTAGACACAGTGAATTTCTAACAGTTCCTTGTTCCCTGAAGCTGGATCTGTATATTTTCTGTAGAATTTAAAGCTGTAAGTGGTTTACCGAAGTAAACTTACCCTGTACTATGTAAGCGAAGACATGACAGTGATACAAGGTGATCCACTCTGTCTCCACAATCATCATGACAGTGATACAAGGTGATCCACTCTGTCTCCACAATCATCACGACAGTGATACATGGTGATCCAGTCTGTCTCCACAATCATCATGACAGTGATACAAGGTGATCCACTCTGTCTCCACAATCATCATGACAGTGATACAAGGTGATCCACTCTGTCTCCACAATCATCATGACAGTGATACAAGGTGATCCACTCTGTCTCCACAATCATCATGACAGTGATACAAGGTGATCCACTCTGTCTCCACAATCATCATGACAGTGATACAAGGTGATCCACTCTGTCTCCACAATCATCCAGCACAACTCATCTTTTAGGGACTGAATAATCTTGTAAAGCAGTCTGAAAGGAAAGTAAGTCTCCACAGACTATCATTCAACAAAGTGTCAAGTTTTGGAGTATCCTCAAAGACCATGAGAAAATGTTCCACAAAAACATATTTCACACTGCAGTTTGTTGTTTGTGTCTTCGGTGTACAGCATCACCAGGATTCCCTGTAGAATCAACACCTAAAAGAATGTCAAGCTGGATCACTGACATTACTATCTCACTGTTCTTGCTCTGCTACAAACCAATTGCAGTCAATGCTATCGAGTCAAAATTCAGCAGCTAACAGATGAAGGGGGAAGTTTGCCTGTGAACTGTAAGCATCATCACTTGTAAGTGACCTGCTTGAAGAAACCCGCCAACGCTTCATCACCCTTTTCCAACAATGACCCACAAAAAACTGCACATCCTTCTAAATTACATTTATAAAATTCTGCATTGTTTTACCAATATGGGATTTTAGGAATGATTTCTGAAATTGGCAAAATTATTTATTAAAAAAAAAAAAAAAAAAAGTTGGATCAACAGCTACGCACAATGACCAGGTGTGATCTCTGACACATTCCTCGGTGGGCAGTTCACATATGTCAAAGAAATGCACATGAATCCAAAAACCCCATCCCCACCTAATCCCAAGGACCTGAAAATCTATACACATTCATGCCTTCATACACTCAGAGAATCTTTCCCCCAGTCAACGTTACACATCTCCCCCTCAGTGTTTTCCTCTGAACACAACCTTGTCCACAACTGCCCCAAAACGATAACTGAACATTGCGAAATGAAAAGTTGAAAAAAAAAAAAAAAAAAAGAACCTACAGAAAAGACTGGAGACCTAACAGAAAAAGAGAAAAGATGAAGAACATAGAAAAATGCTACGGCGAAAAGATTCTTTGTGCCTGCAACATTTATAGTGAAACCCTAACAGTTGAAACATTAGTCGTGTAATCCCTCTCCAACTACATCATTCTGCCCCTTTCCCCCCTCCCCACTGCTTTCTTTCCAACCTTTTTTCTTCTTTTTCTTTTTTCTTTTACACTGTCTTATTCCGTTTTCCTGTATATCATCCATTGACAGTTACCTTGGGTGGTCATGGGATGAGGATTTTTGTCTTGTCACATATTTCTGAAGGGCATCTCTCCGGTGTCAAACCATGAACAGCCCATGTCGATGCTCCACTGACCAATGCCTCACCCGGGAGACCACAGTGGAGCCAGAACAGGCACCAAACACGTTTCTGTGTACCCAACATCAGGGGTTTAGCTTACACACAGTGATTGCCCCCCCCCCCCCTTCCCCACCTCCCATCCCATCCTTCACCCCCCCCCCCCCCCCCACCCTCTCTCCTCCCCATTCTCTTTTCCTTTCATCTTGGTGGCCATTTCCCCATTGGGGATACCAGGGGGGGGGGGTCTTTTGTACAAATAGTTCCCCCTCCTTCTGGACATAAATAGTTCCCCCTCCTTCTGGACATTCTGTGCTAGTAACATCCCCTTTTCCTTTCGCTCTCAGTAACTCTGTCTCCTCCTTTGCTGTACTGTTGTCTACTGTCCTTTCTGTTTGCCATATCTTTTATCTATCTTTTTCCACA
>CM065747.1:34327471-34379971 GCA_033310375.1 Conus canariensis
TAAATTCATTGTCCTTGTGCCTAAGTTTCACCAGGAGTCCTAAATTCATTGTCCTTGTACCTAAGGATCATCAGGAGTCCTAAATTCATTGTCCTTATACCTAAGTTTCATCAGGAGTCCTAAATTCATTGTCCTTGTACCTAAGTTTCACCAGGAGTCCTAAATTTATTGTCCTTGTACCTAAGGATCATCAGGAGTCCTAAATTCATTGTCCTTATACCTAAGTTTCATCAGGAGTCCTAAATTCATTGTCCTTGTACCTAAGTTTCACCAGGAGTCCTAAATTTATTGTCCTTGTACCTAAGTTTCACCAGAGTCCTAAATTCATTGTCCTTGGATCTAAGTTTCATGTGTCCTAAATTTATTGTCCTTGTATCTAAGTTTCACCAGGAGTCCTAAATTTATTGTCCTTGTATCTAAGTTTCACCAGGAGTCCTAAATTCATTGTCCTTGGATCTAAGTTTCATCGGGTGTCCTAAATTCCTTGTCCTTGTACCTATGGATCATCAATTGTCCTATATCCACTGTCCTAGTACCTGGGATCACCAGGTGTCCTACATCCACTGTCCCAGAACTTAAGGATCATCAGGTGTCCAATGTCCACTATTCAAGTTTCTTGGGGTCTACTGTCCCATTACCTGGGGATCATAAGGTTTCCTTTGTGTACTCTCCAAGTATTTGTGCACCATCCTGTGTCCATGTCCATCATCTACAGCCTCAATGTTACTTCATGCATCTCTGACTGCATACACAAAATCAATCAAATGCACCATATGGCAGTGATCACCCACAAACTTCAAATTTGAGGACCAGACCACTCTTCTTAATGAGAAGGTGGGTTGTACTATACTGTCCTTTCCAGAAACACTACACAGAATGGTACTTCAAAGCCATTTTTTTGTTTTGTTTTGCATTTTTTGGTTTGTTTTCTTAACATTTCATCTGTTCCGTCATATTTGCAAATACAAATCAAAGGTTTTTAATTTAAAATCTGTTTTGAAACAAGGGCTGCATGACATCATGCACAACATCATGCGCAACAGCAGCAATGACGACAATCCAGAAGAAAAAAAAAAGGTACTATTTCAAATTCAAATGGTTTTCGACGTAAAAATCAATGGTGAAGACAACAAAGGATGGCCATGTTGATGCTTATCTCTGCTCCAATACTCAGCCTCCACTTCACAAAAGCAGTATGTATCTGCTCCAATACCCAGCCTCCACTTCACAAATGCAGTATGTATCTGCTCCAATACCCAGCCTCCACTTCACAAAAGCAGTATGTATCTGCTCCAATACCCAGCCTCCACTTCACAAAAGCAGTATGTATCTGCTCCAATACCCAGCCTCCACTTCACAAAAGCAGTATGTATCTGCTCCAATACCCAGCCTTCACTTCACAAAAGCAGTATGTATCTGGGATTTGACCTGGAGTAAACGTTGTGCATTGCCTGTACAGCTAACACCTACACTTACCTCAAAAAAGATTATTCGTTTCACTGATTCACACCAACTAGGATTTGTGTGTTTGTCAACTAGGATTTGTGTGGTGTGGTGTGTGTGTGTGTGTGTGTGTGTGTGGGGTGTGTGTGCATGCGTGTGTGCATGCGTGCTCACATGCATGTCTGTGTGCATGTGTGTGTGTGTGTGTGCATGTGCATGTGCATGCGTGTGTGTGTGTGGTGTGTGTGTGTGTGTGTGTGTGTGTGTGTTGTGTGTGTGTGTGTGTGTGTGTGTTTTACTCCCCAATGAAAAGATGAGCATTCAGTACAACCACCTTCATAATACAACCCTCTCTGTTTAGTAAGTTCAGTCAGCTCTGTCAGAATCAAACGAAAGCACATTTGCTTGAGACTACTCCAAAACTGCTGGGTCAGAAACATGCTCAGTTACAGAATCCAGAAAAAACATAGCAAGCAAACCACAACCAAACTGCATGACTGCTATCACCACTGCATGCACTGAAACATAATAAGACAACCTGGATCAGACATATGAATGAAAACCATGTCTTGTAGCAGTTTTTTAAAATCTGATTGGAACTACTCATCAGTTTGCATAAACATCCCTAAGGTTTCCCCATCACAATTGGGGGGGGGGGGGGGGGGGGGGGCAGGAGAGACATAAAAAAAACCCTGATCATTGGTATTCGGCGATTATAGTATGGTTTGCAAAAACAAAGGAATGAGAAGCTGTGTGGCCCCCTGTCCATGCCTGTTCTGGTGGTGACCCCAATTCTTCTATCCACCCCACATCCATGCCTGTAGCCAAGTCAATGATTTCAGAATCGGCAAATGCACAGAGGCCGCCATCGGTTAGCGGGTGGGCTGTATTTCCAGGGGAGACAACTCATTCATTCGAGTTCATCAACGAAACAATGACTGTCACTGGCTTAGAGGCTGGGAGTATGTGAATCAGAACATCACCCAAATGCCTTGGCAGCAGCCGTGTCTCCTCTAGTGGCTTGCCTCATGATACTGGTAGCTCTCTATGGACTGCTGATGTTGGTGGCGCTTTGTGGCTGGCCGATGTCAGTGCTGTGACAGGATGTCACATGGCGTGGATGGCAAGTCATGTGGGAGTAAAACTTTTGAGCAGGCAAGAAACACATCGCACAAAGAGAAGAGGCATTACACAGAACTTGTGTTTGGTGAACAAATTTCCTCACACTGGTTGTAGATGAGCCGAATTTTTTCCCAATACAGCAGAACCAAATAACTGCAACAACTACTACGTATAATTAAGGATCTGGAGAAAATAGTTCCCCACCGTATTTGAAAACGCTGACCACAACTTTTTTTTTTCCTCTTCACAACTGCATAAATTTACACTACTCAGCTAGCCCCTCCCCTAGGCAAAAGGCCTCTCAATTCAAGGAAGATAACCACGTCATGCTGCTTGCATCATACACTGTTCCATCTTCCGTATGAAGTTCCCGTTTCCTCCGCTTTTCAGGGCTGTGACCTTCACCTCTCGTTTACTTGTCCCTGAAAAGATCAAAGCTCCTTTCCTGACAACTTTCCTCACAGATTCAACTTGCACCTGGAGAAAAACAGAACTAAGCATCTTACATCCTTTTCCCTTCAGACACTCTCAGGCTGACCCACACTCTCTTCCCGACCCTTGCATCAAGAACGTCATGCATGTGAACAGCGAGCTTCCAATCGTAGACGCCTGAAACTCTTGAGCAAATATACGGTTTTAAAGGGGCATCAAGATGATTTTCCTCGCTTTTACATCAATTCCTGAAGGAAAAATCTTTGATAAAAAAAAAAAAAACAATAAATAAATAAATAAATAAAAAAAAAAGAAAAAGCAGATTGTGCATGCATGTTTTGTGTAAGGTCTTCAGGTAGAAAGGTCCCACGTTTGGGGTAAGGTAAACAAGCATCAAGGTGACATGAAGCTCACTTCTCTGTGACTGTCAATAAACATTCACTCACCGCTCAAAGCAACAAAATAAATAAGGCAGAAGAGTAAGCTTAGGAGAAAAAACAAAAACAAAATAAAATAAACCAAACCAAACCAAACCAAACCGAGCCAGCAGTTTGAAAGAATACATACAGCAGAAGCAGTTTTGGACAAACCACACAGGGAAAATGAGTGTCTAGTCTAAACAGCTGCTCAGAAGTAACCAACGATATTCAAATGAAATCTTTTCTCCTTTCTTTTCCCCCCTGTGCTGGGACAAAATACAGAGTGAACCAAAACGGGTAATAATAATAGCAGGTAAATCATACTGACCTTAGGAGAACCCTACCCTGTCGATATTTGGGGTAGTTATTAAAAGACATTTTCAACTTCCGATAAAACAATCACAGCTTTACAACAAGTACAGCGCAGCTTACCAGTCATCATGCAAACAGAAAGGGACACAACTGCATCACAACCTTACTTTTGGTTTATCATCACAACTCTAGTGAAGTGAAAAAAACACCCGTAACACCCTTCCCTCACTTCTCCATCCCCCCACCCCCCCCCCCCACCTCCACCTCCTCTCCTTCCCTACATCACCCCTCCCATTCACTCCCCTTCCTGAAGGGTCTCTGCCATTATCTTTCTTTGGTACGACACATTGGCACAAACTCTTCTTCTTCAAAAAAAAAGAAGAAAACAACAACAGGGAAAACTAGCAAGTGAGCGGCCCTAGATCTGTCTGGGTCTGAGAAGAATCAGTCTTTTCGCTTTTTCTTTTTTTGTGTGTGTGTTTTTTGCCTATTTTGTTGGTTGTTTTTTTTTTGTTGTTGTTGTTTGTTTGTTTGCTTCTTTTCTTTTTTTTTTTTTCTTAACATGACAGTCAGTCACATATGTGGCCATGACCGATGTTCAAGCACCCAGGAATCTCCGCCACCTTCTGTCCACAGTCCAGTGCAACAGAACAGAGGTAGTGTGACCAGTCTGTCCTTCAAGTCATCTCTCCATGACCCACCTTGGCTTAAGGCTGTGTCAGGCCAACTGACATAGGCTAGAACACCAAGGCTACATCAAAATGTTGTTATGCTCTGCATAGTTATGCGGGGACTGTCTTCAGCTGTGACAAGCTCCTAGCATAACATTATCAGTCTCCAAAATCCCCCAAGTTCGGAGTGTGGCTGCCCACGTGGCGGGGTAATCAAAAACGGTCACACACGTAATATTCTCATCCCTAGCTGATGCATTTGTACCATAGTGTTCAAGTGCTTCGGCTGTTGGGATGATCCCCGGAGTCTTTTAGCCAGGGTACAACAACGACAACAACATCTCTCCTGGACCTCTTTGTGCCTGCCTCCACGACACCCACTGTCAACTGTAGCCTGCAGATGGCATGACGCATGCCCAAACCAGGCAAGCTCATGGCGTTTGCCAACTGCCAGGGCTGTTTTTCTGTCAGTGAATGTATGCTCTTGCTGTTGGGGACCCACGTAAAACATGCAGAGACTCAGACACACTACTTCTCCAATGGAAAATTATTGCAAGGCCGAGAGTATTACAACAAAGTTACCAGATTCTTCCTATTTTTTGTTTGTTTGTTTCTTTGGGGTTTTTTGTTTGTTTTTCACTGGGAAAAAAAGCATGTATATAACATCTTCAAAACATAGACCCGCACCAAAACTACCAAAAAAATAAATAAATATACAACCATCACAACAGTCATCCTTGCATTCAAGGAGCGCAGCCAAACAAAATTACCCTATGCAGTCAGTGAGCGCGACCAAACAAAATTACCTGTATCAGAAAGAACGATGTCCATCTAATGAAATTCACAAAATAACACAACAACAAAAAAGTAACAAATGAAATTAAGTTTGAGCAGTATGTTCTGTTTGTCAAAGAAACCAACAAATGTTATTCAGTGCATTTGAACAGTTATAATACTTTAGATAACTGTTATTTTACTCTTTCAGACAACTGAAAAAAAAAAGCATATAAACAGATCATGAAATCTATCAGCAACATATTTGGGGGTGGACAACTTGTCACCAAACCCGCAATGTCTGGAATATTGCTTAACCTAGTTTTTCGAGGATGCAACCTTTCACTCAGAGAGGACAGTCGCACTGGTCGGCAGTCTCTGAACTCAGTAGTCTGGTACTGGGGGAAAGTCTTCACCCAAACAGAAATTATTTTGACACACGACAGCTAAAACTTATCGATGTTAGGCTGACAAAGAGAACATACCTTCCAGCACACAATGTTTGTCTTTGCCATGTACAAAACATCACTGTGACTGCACTGTGATCAACCTTATCCGTACCTTGGCCAATAGACATTCTTAACTCAATCGAGTCTTGTCGGAAGCGGGTTTCCGACACTGTTCACATCGCTTGAAGGCGTGTCAGACTCATACTTCCGACAGAGTTTGACTTTTATAAAATCACACCACCTTTTATTAAAGGGCAATAAATCTCGTTTCTGGAGCAGCTTACGGGCTTTTTTTTGCAGTTGCTTCCCTTAGACCGTTCTTCGAGTATTCTGTAGTAGTTTTATACGGATTTGAAATGTCCTACTCTCAGTTCCCGCAATCACACGATTTTGAACACGATCACACGATTTTGTGTGGATCAAGCATTTTGTGGTCAAATTCTTGTGTTTTACGCAGTTGTCATAAACATACTATTCTCTGTAGGTCATACCAAGTGCTCAGAAGTGTAACTGAACTTGTGTGGGAGGATAGAGAGCATGAAGAAGTGGATTACAGCGTGCACAAAAAGTTTTTGTTTTTCTGCAAATGTGTATCATTTTGGATTACTTACATCATGTGAACTGTGTAGATTCCTCACTGAAGGTAAGCATTTCAGATGAAATATTGTTTTTGCTATCTAATGGTGTATGTTTCATGCTCCTAGGTGAAGTTCTTGATTTTTTATGATTTTTTTTTAATTGCCAAAAATCGTGTGATCTGAGGGACAAACTGGTCCATTTTGGCTGTGACTTGATTGAGTTAAAGACCCAATCGCGCCCTCTTTACCTGGCTTTTTTCGTTAACAATTAAAAGGACTCCAAGATATGGCTACTGAAACAGGGAAACTGCAGACAAATTGATGATGGGTAGCTACCATGAGACTCTCCACTTTACAAACTATTCCGGCGTGGTGTGACTGCAGTTTGGAGATGACCATCAACAGAAAAGACTCTCTGCTAAGGAAGACTGTCAACCAATGAATAACACAGGGTGAAAGGTCACCATCGCGAATTAGGACCTAGAGGAGGGGGGAATGTCTGAATGATAAATCAGCTTTTACATGGGGAATGTCTGCATAATGAATCATTCTAACAGAGGGAAATGTCTGCATGGGGAATCCTTCTGACTGGGGAAATGTCTTAATGGGGAATCATCTCCGCCAGGGGAAATGTACAAATGATGAATCGACTCAACAGAAGGAAATGTCTGAAATGATGAATCGGCTCTACAGCGGGGGGGGGGCGGGAATGTCCAAACGATGGATCAGCTCTACAAACAGAAATCTCTAAATGATGAATAAGCTCTGCAAGAGAGATGATGTCTGGATAATGAATCAACACACCCTCTACAGAAGGGAATATATGAATGGGAAATCAGCTCTATGGGAAGGGGGGGGGGAGGGAGGGGGTGGTGTGAAGGGGGGGAGGGGGAGATGTCTGATAAAACCAGCACTGCATAGGGAAACGTCCTCATGAGGAATCACATCTACAGCAAGGAGTAGTGTCTTAATCATGAATCAGCTCTACAGGTTACCGGGGGGGTGGGGGGGGGGGGGGGGGGGGTGTGTCTCAATGGTGAATCAGGTTTACAGAGGGAAATGTGTGAATGACGAATCAGCTCTCCAGGGTGAATTATCTGAACAATGAAAACAGCTCTGCAGGGGGAATAAGTCTAAACAATGAATCAGCTCTTCAAGGGTGGAAATACCTGTATCATGAATCCACTCTACAGTGGGGAAAGGTCGAAAACAGTGAATCAGCTCTTCAAGGGTGGAAATACCTGTATCACGAATCCACTCACAGTGGGGAAAGGTCGAAAACGGTGAATCAGCTCTGAACATGAAAGATCTGACCGATGAATCCGCTCGACAGCAAGAAACATCTGAATGATGAATGAGAACACACAGTAACACTTTCAAAGCGAAGCAGTCGAGCCAGGTCTCCTCTGATGGGTGGGGGGGAGGAGTGGGGTGTGAGATGGTGGAGGTCATGGCACACCACAATCGATAGAACCCTACGGCTTGCTGGTACCTACATTGCCACTGTGAAAGCCTCAGTGAGCAAGGGAAAAGAGAGAACTGTATTGAACAGCTTCAAAGTAATGCCGCTAACACACGCACAACCACATTTCTATTGTCTTCATCAATAGTTAGCAGACAGAAGACACCAGAATGTCATATGCTACTGAAAACCCATTGCACAAAAACGAAAAGCAGCTCACACAAAATGTGTCCACCAAAAAAAAAAAAAAAATTCCTGTCAGACTTTGAACCAAAATGAAATTCAAGACTGAAAAAAGATCCACAGAAAGTCTTAAAACTACAGAAAAAAAGATTTGCTAACATAAAGCAGATGTAAATTTTTTAAATCAGAAATACGAAACACACAAAAAATGTGGAAAAAAAGAAAACAGATTTGCTTCAAGCAGCCGAAAATGGGCAACATAATAAAAGCATCAAAACAGAAAAACCAAGGCAGTTCATACTGAGACTTTGAGCAAAAAACAAAAAACAAAAAAATCCACACAAAAAACAATAACAACAGAAATCCAGAAACAAAAAAAGGAATACATGCACACAGAAAAAGAAATCAAGAAGTCTTTGCTAAAAAGCTGAGATTCTTTTTCGCAAAAAATTATCATCACAGAAGCACACTACAGTAAAAGAAAAAAAACACACACAGGAGATTTGAATTCTCGTTTCTTTCTTCTTCTTTTTTTACTTTTACTTTATTTTTTCCTTTTAAGACAATGACACCACAGCCTCTATTCTTCTTCATTTTAGTTCCAGGAAAGAATGTGGCAGGGGTGCCATAGCAGACACTTGAGCCGTCAGGGGCCAAAACTCCTGTCCTGTCCTACACCACAGGACAGAGGGACTGTGAACTGCCCATTCCTCCATCTTCTCCTCCATTCTGCTTCACACAATTGTCTCAGACAAGCAGTCCTGGACAGAATGAGACACGCCCAGAAAAGACTAGATTATGCCAGCTGATAATGACATAACAAGCTTCCAGCCGCCGCCGCAAAGTCGCTAGCATCACGGAGTCCCAGCTGGGACGTTGTGGGATTTCTTTGTGGGATTTTTCTGCCCCTGACAGGCTCCTACTCAAGAGGGATGCTATGGACCCAGTGGATAAGTCTGGGACCATACAAGCGAGTTTCATCCATTTTCAATGGAGGCAACTCAGAGAGTATTGCTCACATTTCCTGACCAGCACTGCAGGTGTCTGTATCTGTCAGGCCTGGTTGACGCTGGGATATATTATGAAAATCAGCGTAAAGTACAGCCCTGTCATGCAGTCTCAGACCGGAATAGAAATCTGTGGCACCATCTTCATCATCCTCTTCCTTGTTGATCAGCATTACAAAAAAAAAATGCCTCATATTCTTGTGGACTTTCACGTCCTGCTCTCATGGTGAGCTTGGTTTCGATGTCCTCTCTACAATGTCTATGGCCTTTGTTTGATTCTGTCAGGGTCACCAGTATTCCAAAGTCATGGGGGGCTGCTGCTGTTGGACAGATGTGGTGGTGTCTTCCGGAGGGAAGAGCTCACTCACACTGGCTCCATGACTAAGCAATTACTGTTGTCAGCCCCCAGCTCAGTGGGTGGTGTGCTGCGTATGTTGGATCAGAACAGGCGCCACTAAACACCGAAGTGACTCGGCTGCAGTGCAGTGTCTCCTCTGGTGGGTTGCCTCTTGACGGCTTGACACTGACTGCTCCATGTGGAACGGACCACTCTGTGCAGGGTAGTCAGAATCAGCTGTGTGGATGCAATGCCATTAGGGTGGCACAGAAAACAGAACTAAAAAAAAATTTAAATGAAATCAAGTAACTAGATGAGGTTCTGACTGCCAGCCTGAATACCGACTTGCTGCTTAACATGACCCTATGACCTCTGTAAGTGTAAAAACAACAACAGAGCATCAACGTTTTCAAAAAAATAAAGATCAAAAGAGGCAGGCAGCGGGAAAAACAATAAAGACAAAAGAGGCAGGCAGCGGGAAAAAACCAATAAAGATCAAAAGAGGCAGGCAGCGGGAAAAACCAATAAAGATCAAAAGAGGCAGGCAGCGGGAAAAACCAATAAAGATCAAAAGAGGCAGGCAGCGGGAAAAACCAATAAAGATCAAAAGAGGCGGGCAGGGAACCAATAAAATCAAAGGCGCAGCGGAAAAACCAAATAAAGATCAAAAGAGGCAGGCAGCGGGAAAAACCAATAAAGATCAAAAGAGGCAGGCAGCGGGAAAAACCAATAAAGATCAAAAGAGGCAGGCAGCGGGAAAAAACCAAATAAAGATCAAAAGAGGCAGGCAGCGGGAAAAACCAATAAAGATCAAAAGAGGCAGGCAGCGGGAAAAACCAATAAAGATCAAAAGAGGCAGCAGCAGGGAAAAACAAATAAAGATCAAAAGAGGCAGGCAGCGGGAAAAACCAATAAAGATCAAAAGAGGCCAGGCAGCGGGAAAAACCAAAACAATAAAGATCAAAAGAGGCAGGCAGCGGGAAAAACAAAACAATGAAAGCACTTCACTAAAACAAAATAGCAAAACAGAAGTAAACAACCAAGTGTGACTAAACAATGGTACTGGATGAACAATTCAGACACCCAAGGCATGAAAATTCAACATAAATTCAACAACAAACAACTTCTCTGACATTTCACAGCAATACAAAATTAAAAAAAAACACACACACACAAAAATAGTTCCACACAAAAATTTGAGCAAAAAAGAAAACAAAATAATTTGCAAGTAGCAGGCTAAAAGTAAGTCAACACAAAATGGTTAGAAACCTGAAACTGAGGAACACAAAAACAGATTCCTGCACAGACTGCAACAAGATGGCACTATCTTTTCTTCAAATGGCCGAGAGGAAAAACTCAACTATCACATTGTATTCTCTCTATTTCAGGAAAGCATCATACAAAGTGAACAAGACCCTCTGTCTATTCATCCAATGTAAACTGAAAAGTTCACATGACTATTGATTTGTTCATTCTCATCATCATTATGTACACATTATCATAATCATCATCATATATTATCATTGTCATTATTATGATCATCATCATTAGTATTGTTATCAATTTTATTATCATAATTTGTTTTCATTATTATCATTTTATATTATCATTATCATTATTATGATCATCATTATTAGTATTGTTATCAATTTTATTATCATAATTTGTTTTCATTATTATCATTTTATATTATCATTATCATTATTATGATCATCATTATTAGTATTGTTATCAATTTTATTATCATAATTTGTTTTCATTATTATCATTTTATATTATCATTATCATTATTATGATCATCATTATTAGTATTGTTATCAATTTTATTATCATAATTTGTTTTCATTATTATCATTTTATATTATCATTATCATTATTATGATCATCATCATTAGTATTGTTATCAATTTTATTATCATAATTTGTTTTCATTATTATCATTTTATATTATCATTATTATGATCATCATTATTAGTATTGTTATCAATTTTATTATCATAATTTGTTTTCATTATTATCATTTTCATTCACTTTTTTTTTAATTATTAAGCAGAAATTTGACAGGACTGAAATTCTTTCCTTTGAATTCTCTGTTCAAAAATATAACAGGAATGGAGAATTCCTTTTCCATTTACTGAAGGTTGGGAGATATAGAAAATCAAAAGTTTGTGTATTCTAGCAACTTCAAATCTCTCTCTCCTTCTCTCCCCCCCCCCCCCCCCCCCAACACCTCCCCCCTCCCCTCCCCCACAGAGCTTAAATAAAACTCTTTTTGTCCACCTCACAGCTCAAACTCAACAGTACCATTTCTACAATGCCCCAAATTCTGTCAAGCCATGGCTAACAGTATTTCTCCTCCTTCCCGTCTTTTTACCCCGGCCCCACAAAACAAAGAAATGATCGTCAAAAAGACTGACACATTCCAGTTTTTTAAAGGAAAAAAAAAGAGAAAAGATAAACACAACCAGAAGCTTGCTGTGCTAGAGCTTGCAACAGCGATCTGCATGCAACAGGGCTTTGCCTCAGAATGTTTATTCTGTGTTCTTCCAACATATGCTGGATGCACACATCCACCCACTCTTTCCACACACAACACACACACACACACACACACATATTGAGAGAGAAAGAGAGACAGACAGAGATAGATCAACACAGTAGGGATACTTTCCATTAGAGTCGGCTGTCCTTCAATACCAACTTCCTGTTTTAATCTCAATGTATTCATTGTATTCTACATTCTACTGGAAGAAAAAAATATATCTGAATGCACATCTAACACACACACACACACACACACACACACACACACACACACACACAAAGCTCTCCTCACAGCCTACCACAAAAAAAACATACTTGCATGCACATCCACATCCACACAAAACACACACAGGGAATCCTGCTCCATCACAGTGCTATACTGACTTCCTTCTTAAAAAACACACGCACACACAACACAACACCACACACCACACACACACACACACACACACCACATTAATAAATATGCAGTTCCCAAACTTAACGTTTCCAAGGCCAACCAAGATCATACTGATGCTTTTTTCCCTTGCTTTTTTTGTTGTTGTTCATCTCCACCACATCTGTGCCAAAGAGAATAAAAACAGCACACGTTAAAGAACACGCATACACACATCAACAAAACTGTGTCAGTTCTCCTGTCTTCAACAGCAATCCCTGGTTGAAACGACATAAGTGTCATAATCACGGTCATAAATAGTCATCAATATGATAAGGTGATACTGACGGGGAGGTTATGTACAAAACTGAATGAACAACAGACCGAGTTGGATTATTACACAAGCCTCAATACATACTGGGATTTTTTAAATGTTTCACATGCGCATACACAAACATGTTCTATATATACGCATAAACAAACATGTTTTGATGTATGCCCATACAAAAAGATGTTTCACCGATGCGCATGCTAAACATGTCTTAGTTACACTGTCACACACTAACATGTTTTTTGTATGTGCATCAAAAACATGTTTCATAACGTATGTGCATATATAAACATGTTTTAGATATGCCAATACATACTCTACATATGTGCATACACATATTTATACACAAATTATGTTTCGAGACGTCCATACACAAATGTGTTCATAAAATTCACTAACAGCATCCTTCATAAGTTCTTCTAGAACATATGCAGTGCATACACCAGGCTATTCATGCCTGGTCATTCAGAATTAAAACTCAAACATGCTAATGCACATCCTTTACAAATCAGTGTCACATTTTCTACTGTGTAATAACTTAAACACACGCACTGACAAACCACAGGCACAAAGCATCTTCACCCTTTAAAACACAGGGACAGCTTACAAACTCTGAAACATAAGTTTGTGTGTGGGGGTGGGATGGGAGAGTGCATACCGTAATTTCCACACTACAGGCGAAAGGTCTTCTGGAATTCGGACCAGCGTCTTAAAACAGGAGCTCTCTCTAGGGCAAAAACAGTAGCAGTAACCAACTGTGTGAGCCACCTCGCACATGATGTGTCAGCCCTGACAGGAGGGAGCATTTTCTTGCCATGACCAGCAGAAAGAGATGTTTGGAGAATGAAAGTAAACCTTCGGCTCGCTAAAAGGGAAATATCCGAAAAACAGTAGAAAAAAATGTGCCGCTTTTCACTACTCAGTACTTCTTTCTTTCTGCGTACACAGGCTGATACTCCTACGGACACTCCCTGTATAGACAGGTAGCGGAGTTTTGTGTGTATGACCGTTTTTTAATCCTGCAATTAAGGCAGCCATACTCCATCTTCAGGGAAGGTGCATGCTATGTGTAACATGTCATCCATACCAATGGCCAAACTGGCCTTCTCTTCCGAAAGTTGGTGATGGGATTTTATGTGTGTGCAAGATGTTGTGCGTGTGTTCACACACGGAACCTCGGTTTAGAGTCTCATTCGAAGGACTGTATGGGGAATGGAGTCAGAACCAATGTTAACTCCAAGGGAAAAATCCCCCTGTACCGAGATTCGAACCCGCAACCCTAGGATCACGAGTCTGGCACTCTACCACCTGAGCTATTCTGGCCCCACTACTCAGTACCATCCTGTGCTTTTCTGAACTGGTTAGCCAGCTTTCCTCTTGTCCTACACACTTGAATATGTGACTATGGTATGTCAGCCTGAATATGTGATTATGGCATGTCAGCCTGAATATGTGATTATGGTATGTCAGCCTGAATATGTGTTTATGGCATGTCAGCCTGAATATGTGACTATGGTATGTCAGCCTGAATATGTGATTATGGCATGTCAGCCTGAATATGTGTTTATGGCATGTCAGCCTTCCACATGCGCAACAGTTTTCCAGCGTTAAGGGCTTGATTTTCATTAAATTAGTTATTACTTTCAGGGACAGGGTCTACTTTTTCTGCTTTTCTCCTTTCTCATGTTCTATGCTGCGCAAGGTGAGGTAATGCTGCACACAGCCCAGCTGACCACAAAGGGAGATGCTGTGTATATGCTGTGCAACTTACAACCATCAAGTTATGAAAAATATCATCTGATTTATCATTATTTTGCTATTGTGTATTGTATGCATGGTAAAATCTTTGGACTGAAGACCAAAAAAAAACACTTTAATTTGGTTAGTTCAAATTTTGAACCAATAGCGAAAGGCTTGTATGATAAAATCCTGAATGAGTATCCATATCAATAAGCTGAAAGAACTGACCATCCACATCAATCCTATGCACAACAGACACAGGTTTTACATGAGACTGACAATAACATCAGGTAAACTTCAATACCGCGTGTACTTCAACTTTTCCGATTTGAAATAGGTTGTAACCCACACCCAGTCACTGTCAATGAAAGTAACTGTGCTGTACATAAGAAATGGAACTTAAATCAGACGATCAAACAAGAAAGAAATCAATAATCAAAAAGCTTTTTCAAGCTGGTAATGGAGAAATAGAGAAATGTTGCCCAACTTGCCCTAAAATGCACAACTGAAATGGCCCTCCCTGAATCAAGACATGGAAATGAAAGTCCACAGGTATTCAAGTCAGATCACTCTGGCCTCAGAAAATTTCATAACAGTGATTAATCTTTCACGAGTTTTACACCCTGACTTCTGGGTGTTTATTTCTGGGGCAGAAATAATTAATTTGGGGGTGGTCCCTGGAGTACTGATGCTAAGTCTTGTGCGAGACTGGCTTCATACACAGCAATGCGTCATGACCCCTGTTTTTACAAGCACTGACCCAAGGGGCACCACCCTGTACTCCAGAACCTCTTGCAGGTCGAAAATTACGGTACGTACCTCCAGAGAAGAAGCTGTCAGTGATGTTTGCAATTCACACACTCTGAAGAACATCTCACAGGTTGTCTTAGAACAATTTCATGCATGATGTATCGATCGGTTCGCATGGACCGACGGTGCTGGGGGCCGTGACGGGAGAAGCCTGGGTGTGGCTAGACACAGAGGAACTGGAACGAGGGATGTGGGAGTAATGCCACCGGGAACTCACCGAAGATAAGACATCCAAAAACAAAATAAACAAAGAAAAAGAAAACATGCAAGGTGAACACAAAGGGAATGGTACCTGTCCAAAACGAGGACCCAGAGTTGCCCCTAAAGATGAAAGTCTTCATCTGAAGATACTGTGACACCTCTGAGAACACAACAAGCCAGCACTGCCCCTCTGAAGAAAGAACTCAATGTTGTCGCCTTTTGAAGAGAGAACCCAGTCTTCCTCTGAAGAGAAGAAAAGTCCTAGTGCTACCTCTGTGAAAAGGAGAAAACACAATACCGCCCCTTCTGAAGAGGGAACAAAGTCTTGACATGAAGACAGAACCCTGTGCTGTCCCTCTGAACAAAGAACCTGCTCCTACCTCTCTGTAAACAGAACCCAGCGCTGTCCCTCTGAACAAAGAGCCTGCTCCTACCTCTCTGTAAACAGAACCCAGCGCTGTCCCTCTGAACAAAGAGCCTGCTCCTACCTCTCTGTAAACAGAACCCAGTGCTGTCCCTGAACAAAGAGCCTGCTCCACCTCTCTGTAAACAGAACCCGGTGCTGTCCCTCTGAACAAAGAACCTGCTCTACCTCTCTGTAAACAGAACCCGGTGCTGTCCCTCTGAACAAAGAACCTGCTCCTACCTCTCTGTAAACAGAACCCAGTGCTGTCCCTCTGAACAAAGAGCCTGCTCCTACCTCTCTGTAAACAGAACCCAATGCTGTCCCTCTGAACAAAGAGCCTGCTCCTACCTCTCTGTAAACAGAACCCAGTGCTGTCCCTCTGAACAAAGGACCTGCTCCTACCTCTCTGTAAACAGAACCCAGTGCTGTCCCTCTGAACAAAGAACCTGCTCCTACCTCTCTGTAAACAGAACCTGGTGCTGTCCCTCTGAACAAAGAGCCTGCTCCTACCTCTCTGTAAACAGAACCCAGTGTTGTCCCTCTGAACAAAGAACCTGCTCCTACCTCTCTGTAAACAGAACCCAGTGCTGTCCCTCTGAACAATAGAGCCTGCTCCTACCTCTCTGTAAACAGAACCCGGCGCTATCCTCTGAACAAAGAGCCTGCTCCTACCTCTCTGTAAACAGAACCCAGCGCTGTCCCTCTGAACAAAGAGCCTGCTCCTACCTCTCTGTAAACAGAACCCTGTGCTGTCCCTCTGAACAAAGAACCTGCTCCTACCTCTCTGTAAACAGAACCCAGTGTTGTCCCTCTGAACAAAGAGCCTGCTCCTACCTCTCTGTAAACAGAACCCTGTGCTGTCCCTCTGAACAAAGAACCTGCTCCTACCTCTCTGTAAACAGAACCCAGTGCTGCCTCGCTGGACTGGGCCCAGTCTCCATCCAAAGAAAGAACAGTGTTACACTTCTGAAGACAAAACGCCAGTGTTCTCCCTCTGAAGAAAGAATCCAGTGCAAGCTCTTTGTGGAGAGAATCCTATGGCCAACCCATCCGATGAAAGAGCCTAGTTGTATCCTTCTGAAGAAAGACTCCAGTGTTAACCTTCCCAAGAGAACCCAGTGCCATCCCTCTTTTGAATGAACACAGCGCTACTTCTCTGAAGAGAAAACCAATGCCACTTCTCTGAAGAGAAAACCCAGTACCAGTTCTCTGAAGAAAAAACCCAGTGCCACTTCTCTGAAGAAAAACCCAGTGATAACCCTTCTGAAGAGAAAACCCACTGCAGCTCCTCTGAAGACAGAACCCACTGCTGCTCATCTGAAGACAGAACCCACTGCACCTCTGAAGACAGAACCCACTGCTGCTCATCTGAAGACAGAACCCACTGCTGCTCCTCTGAAGACAGAACCCACTGCAGCTCCTCTGAAGACAGAACCCACTGCTGCTCCTATAGAACCCACTGCTGCTCCTCTGAAGACAGAACCCACTGCTGCTCATCTGAAGACAGAACCCACTGCTGCTCCTCTGAAGACAGAATCCACTGCAGCTCCTCTGAAGACAGAACCCACTGCTGCTCTTCTGGAGAAACCCACTGCTGCTCCTCTGAAGACAGAACCCACTGCTGCTCTTCTGGAGAACCCACTGCTGCTCCTCTGAAGACAGAACCCACTGCTGCTCCTCTGAAGACAGAACCGAATGTCGCTTCTCTGAAGAGAAAACCTTGCACTGTTCCACTAACGACAGAACCTAGTACTACCCCTCTGAAGAGTACAACCAAGTGTTTTACCTCCAAAGAAAGAAAAAAAAACCTCCGACACATCTCTCAATGGAGAACCCAATATGACCCCATGAAGGGAGAAAAACCCACTGTTACCCCTCTGAAGCGTGCAACCAATCTGCATCTGAAGAACGAATGCAGTGCTATCACAACCCCTTCAAAACAAAAAAGAAAAAAGCTAGTGTTATGCTGAAGAACGAACTGTGAGCCACCCTACTGAAGAACGAACCTAGTGGTTGCCTCCAAAGGAAGAATACTGAGAATGCAGCGCTATCCCCAGGAAGGCAAGAACCCAGTGCAAACCCTCTCAACAAACCTCTTTGCAGGTACTCGAAGAGAGGACCTTGCACTACCTACTTAACAGAGAACCCAGTCCTTGTCTGAAGAGGGAATTAAGAGTTACCAATCCAAAGAAAGAATCCAGTTCTTGTCTAAAGAAATTATCGGAACTACCCCTCTGAAGAGAGAACCCAGTCCTTGTCTGAAGAAATTATCAGAACTACCCCTCTGAAGAGAGAACCAGTCCTCATCTAAACAAATTATCAGAACTACCCCTCTGAAGAGAGAATCCAGTCCTTGTCTGAAGAAATTATTAGAACTACCCCTCTGAAGAGAGAATCCAGTCCTTGTCTGAAGAAATTATCAGAACTACTCCTCTGAAGACAGAACCCAGTCCTTGTCTGAAGAAATTATCAGAACTACCCCTCTGAAGAGAGAACCCAGTCCTTGTCTGAAGAAAGAACCTGAAGTTACAAATCCAGTTCCCTGCAGAAGAGGAAATCTAGTCCCACCACCTGCCCCAACATCCCCCCCCCCCCCCCTCCCCCCAACTACTTCCTTTCAAGAAATTCCAAGTTCCCCTCTTGCGAAAAGATCCAGGGTCCCCATCTGAAACACACACACACACACACACACACACACTGACTTCCCCTCTGAAAAAAAGAAGAAGAAAAAAAAGTTCATCTTTAAAAAAAAAAAAAAAAGAACCAGTTTCCTTCTCGAGAAAGAACCAATAAACAAAGAAACAAAACAGACCACCTTCGAAGACTGAACCCAGTTCCCTTTCAAAGCATGAATCCTGTCACTTCCTTAAGGACGTATCCCAATCTCTTCTGAACACCGATGACAACATTCCCAACACCTGAAGGGAACCACTGCTCCACAATCACCAGGACCTGGCACTGTGGGATGAGGTAAGCCTTCAAGAAAGTCACCTTGCCACTTCTCCAAGTGGACAAGCCATACTGCATTGCTGCTTCCTACACCACGCAGGAAATGCTTCCATGATCCTCCATCAAGTACTCAAGTGCAAAGAATAAAACAGAGGAACTCCCAGGGAAAGAAAGAAAATTGGCATGCCTGCACACCTAATCTTTCCCGCTTATCTTCCAGTGCCTTGCTAACTTGTGGGGTTTGTTCCAGTCTTCATAAGACTCTTTGCGGTGGACTTGGTGGGGTGGAGGGGGACTGGTGGAGGGACAATCTGCTTAGTGCTTCGTGTTTCATTGTCAGTCAAAGAAGGGGAGCAGAGGCGGTAAAGGAAGGGGTGTGTGTGTGTGTGTGTGTGTGTGTGTGTGTGTGTGTCTGTGTGTGTGTGTGTGCGCCTACACGCGTGTGTGCGCATGTATGTGTGTGTGTGTGTGTGTGTGTGATGGGGTGTCCAACACAGAGTGAATGTGCACATCACAATTCCATTCATCCAATCACTATAGGATAAAACATACAATGACACTCCATGACTCGACCCAACTGTAACTAAATGTGCTGGTAAAAAAAAAACCTTTCCTGTTGCTTTGGTTCGAGTTATACCATACGCTCTCTCTCTCTCTCACTCACTCTCTCTCTCTGTCTCCCACTCAAACTCACAACCACAGACACACACACACACGCACACACAAAAACACACATATGCAGTGTCCACAAATTGAAACGGAGCTGACAACTGATGGGAGGCCAACCGACAAGACATCCAACAAACATGATCAGCCACATCCAGAAGCTGAGGAACAAACAAAAAAATAAATAAATAAAAAGATGACAAAAAGACACAGTTCATTTCATCTTTTTGTGCATCGCACATCCAACAGGCTGTCTGTGGCCAGCCTCGAGTCCCAACTTATCGCACCAAGCCGTCTGACACAGCTGCAGCCAATCACGACAAGGTGCCTACAGAGATGACAGTAACCTGCACTCTCCAATTCTGGTATTCCACTCCCGTTTTTGGAACCGTATCTTCCTTTTCCCACTTCTGTGAAAAAGTAATTCCGTCGCTTTCAGACACACCATTTGTTTCTCATATTGCACATTCCCGCAAAAAAAAAAAAAAAAAAAAAAAAAATCACGTCCCTCCCCCCCGAAAAATGACCTTGTGAAATCAATTTCATTGATGAAATTGCACTCTTCTCTCTACAAACAACACTTCACCATTTTGTTGTGTCTGAACCTGTACATCACAGCTCATTGTAGGGTTCCGGAGATCTGTTCGTCCCCCCCCTGCACTCACAGACTAAGACTGGTGAGGAATGGAGAAAAAGAAAAAAGAAAGAAAAAAAAATCATCATAATAAAATCGTTCTGCCACAATGGTTTCTGTTCCCTTCTTTTCACGTTTCGTCTCGTCTGTTGCTATCGAGGATGCCCGACACTGCCAGATCTCGTGTCTGTGGCGACTGCAATGCAGCGTTCCCAGGTGGGTCTCTCACTCACACCAGATGCTGAACGGTGCAGACGCAATTCACCTGTGACACACTGCACCCACAACACACTACATGCATGACTCACTACACACGTACGTTATCTCCCCTCCCCTCCCCCCTCCCCCTGGTGTGTTGCACGGTAAGTGTTGCCTCACCAGTCTCTCTCTCTCTCTCTCTCTTTTTTTTAAATTAATAAATCCCTGCCGCCTTTCTGTGGCCATCTTGTGTGGCTTGACCGTTCCAGTCCTGATGTCCACCTGAAACCACATATGGTACCTTACAAACAATATAAAAAAATATGCACTAAAATGACTGAATCAGGGTTCCCATTGGCAAATGAAAAGGAAATCTCTGAGTATGGGTGCCAACTGGTGAACACTTGCATTACATGGCACAACTTAAGGCCTATTTTTCATTCTTATAATGAGTAATGAATATAACCTTCACCCTTGGTAAGCTTACTATAAATTTCCTTTCTTACTTCCATGAAATACAATGGGTACACACACATACTCGTGTGCGTGCGTGTGTGCGTGCGTGCGTGTTAACAATTTAGTAGGGGAGAGAACAAGTGCAGGCCAACAATTCCTACATCATTACACTGGTAACTTAGCAAAGATTGGAAGGGGGGGGAGGGAAATTTTATATATATATATATATATCTATATGTGTGTGTGTGTGTGTGTGTGTGTGTGTGTGTGTGTGTGTGTGGAGGCTAACTGAAATTTTGGCTATTCTGGATAAAGTGTGCTCTACTGAATTGGTACAACATTCCTACAATGGCACTCTGTATCACAAGCCTCATCATCATGGTCAACAACATTTACCTGATTAAAGGGGCCCGCTCTCTTCGCTGGGCGACTGTGCCTGTTGCAGCGGTTCGTCCTCAGGGAAGAAGATGCTGGGCTCTGTGTTGCGTCGCTTGATCTTGTTCTTGCTCTTCTTCAGCATGGTCGCCTGCAGAACAGACACACATACAGAGGTGTATATTCACACACGTACACAGAATCATGCATGCTCTTACACATACACACACATGGATACACAAACACATGCATATTAAGACACATGCACACACATACACACATGCGTACATACACACACACACATACACAGAAACCCACATGCTCTTACACATGTACACACATGGATACACAGACGTGCCCACATGCATGGGCACACACATGCACATGAAGACACACCTACACACATCGCGAACACACATCTCGATTTTAACATGTACACAAATAATTTCTTTCTGTTGAGTTCCTTTTCACAGTAAATCCATTTTCAATGAATGGAAAGTCAGATTAGTGAGGAAAAAGGGACGAAAAATAAAAAAGGAGTGAAAAATATAAACAGGTAAGACTCTATCTATATTCAATAGTCTCTCCCTGAGTGACACAGTTGACTACGAAATACACACAGGAAACATTTACTGGGGAAAAAATAGCAAGCGCCTGATGGTAATGTTTCTGTTGTGAAAGGACCATAATGTCTCTGATTCACAGGTTCAAACAAAACGGCCAAATGTGATCACAAACACATTTAACTGTCAGGCAGAAAAAAATCAACATTTTTGTGGCGCATTGAAAATACTTTTTTTTTTTCTTTTTTAAATCACTGTCAGCAGTTAAAATCCTGTTTCCTTGTGCTGTCAAACTGCTCCCAAACCAGGTGTCAACAACTGTCACTCATGAGCAAGTTTTCAGTTTCACAGCTTTAACAGTGCCAGTATTTCATAAAGAGCAAATCACTTTCAACTGCCGCAATAAGAACTAGTTGCACAGTGAGACGACTGCAGGCGGAAATCTAAACAAATCTTAAATAAATGTTAATGAACCGCCAAGAGAAACGTGGACAAACGAGTCACAAGGCAAAACACGATGCGTTTCAACCTCTACGATCAGCTGATGTGGACAGACGTTAAATCGAGAGCTACCTCCAAACGCAGGCACACTGACCTTGAGAGCGGAACGCAACACCACAACCTGTCCAGCCGGCTGTATCCACGGCTCCCCGTCCACTTGCACAGGTATGTCCGTCAACAAGGTGATGCGTAGCTGCAGACACACATACACATCATTGCATAGCAACACGTTGCTGCTTTCACAGCATGATCTCTTCTTCTCCCTTCTTTTGTGCTGTTCAACTACAAACGCTGAGGCCCTTGACCAATGATGACTGCTTGTGTGACTGTTGTTCATTTCACCGTTAGGTGAGCCAGATTCCCTGTTCGTGAATAGAGTCAAGACAGAAAGCCAGTGCGCACATGTTTTCGTTTTCTATAAATCATCCATCCCCCCCCCCCCCCCCTCCCCCGCACACACTGGCCTATTCATCTACGAGGGATGGAAAGGAATTTACATGCCTGTAAATTTAGGTCACTTTGTTGCCGTGTTCTTCGATGCATGGATTCACACACTGGACCTTAATATTATTATTTCTCGTCTCATCCCAGGGACTTGAAGGGGGCTGTTGTCTGCATGGATGTCCTCTGACCTGACTGTCCCAGGGGAGATTAACCACAGCATCTTGGATTATTATTTCTAGTCTCATCCCAGGGACTTGAAGGGGGCTGTTGTCTGCATGGATGTCCTCTGACCTGACTGTCCCAGGGGGAGATTAACCACAGCATCTTGGATGAAGAGAATCGTGCTTTACCCTCTACAGGCCTGTTTACCCTGCAACTGCCACTGCCTTACCTTTCAACTAAAATATCAGTGTATCTTTTGCAAAGAGTGTGCACAGATCTTCCAACTTCTTTTCTTTAAAGCAAGAGTAGCCGGGGATTCTTTTTTTCCCTTTAATCACACAGCAGAGGGTGAAGACCGATGGGACGCTGATCTTAGTGGAAGCATCTGGCAATAAGCACAGTCAAAACCTCATCATTCCAACACAAATTACTTTCATACCCGAGTCATCAGCATACTATGGCACCATTTCACGCTCTCTCATCTCTTCCCCCCCATCTCTGAGCCTATAGTCCCAGCTATCGTTCTTACGTATCTGCATGTTGTCAAAGACGCAGGCACAGCCAGTGGCAATTTCGCCAACAAGAGTTAGCAAGAGTCGTCACTCTTTGGGTCAAAGCACCCGAACTGGCGTGCCAAGACACCACCATGATTACGCTCCGTGTGTAATTACTGCTCAACAACTTCATCTCCATGCAAAACTGGTCGGCCTCCAGCCCAGCCCCCCCACCCTCCATGCCATGAACAGTAGAGAGCTGACAGATGCCGAAGGAAGGTGGGCTGGGTGTGGGGGTGGGGGAGAGAGGCAGTTGGGTGGTACTACAGGTGGGTAATGTGTATGAATGTGTGGGAGTAGGATGGGGTTTGCATGCGAAAGTATGCATATGTGTGTAACTACCCGTGTGAAAAGAAGTATCCACATTGTGTGTGTGTGTGTGTCACGGCACACGAGACCCGTCGTTTGCCCCGCGCTTAGTGTGAGCGAGACTTTGCCATTTTACTGGCCGTCAGCTAAATAAAGCGGCCAGCTATTAACCAATCAGCGTGAATGCGCGCACTGCGATCAGCTTCAGCTGCAGGGAAGAAGAAAGATGCTACCCGCCATAGTTGCGCGTGGTGTTCTCTGTGGCGAATTTGTGCAAAAAGTGCGAATTTCGGTGTGTTTTGGATACTGCAGTTCATCATCTTCGTTTGTTTCAGTGTTCATATAGTCTTAGCTCTGTAAAGAAGTAGACAGGATATCACTTTTGTCCAAATCTTCAAAACGCCATCTCCGTCAGTGTGAGCAACGGGAAAACGTTTCCTTCTTTGAGATAAGTAAAATTCGTGCATTTTGGGGTTTGTTGACAATATCAAAACTTAAATTCAGGTCTTTTGGGGGGTTGGTGTCCGCTCTTACAATTGTTCACTGGAAAGTTTTTAGTTTCAAGTACTAAGTTATCTAAGTCATTTACTAGTTACAGGCCGGTGGAAGGCTATATGTGGGGTGTAAAACCGTCTTTGTTCCCAGCTCAGTAAGCCTCTCCGTGTCTGACGTCACTGTCTGTGTGTTCATTTAACACGCCCTGCATGCTCCCTACAAGCTGACAACAGGCCACGTGCTGTTTCTCTGTCTCTCTCACTCTCTCTCTCTCTCTGTCTCTCTCTCTCTCTGTATCTGTCTCCCCCCCCCCCCCCCTCTCTCTCTCTCTCTATCTCTGCATGCTTCTGACTTACGTCATTGCAGAAATCATCAATTTTCCCCAGTGTTTTCTTCACTTAAGAACTCAGCGGCTTTTCCCCGTGTTAATTTCCTCACAACTTCCGTCCCCCACCCCTATACTTTCACTTACTAACTGATTTATTCTTTTCCCCGTCTGCAGTGTGTGTGGGGGTGCGCGCGTGCATGCGCACGTGCGGTCGTGTGTACGTGCGTGCATGCGTGCGTGCGTGAGTGCGTGCGTGAGTGCGAGCGAGCGAGCGAGCGTGCGTGCGTGCGTGCGTGCGTGCGTGCGTGTGTGTGTGTGTGTGTGTGTGAGAGAGAGAGAGAGAGAGTGTGTGTGTGTGTGTGTGTGTGTGTGTGTGTGCGTTTCACCAGATAACTGCACGCCCATTGTAGTCATCATGAATGCACAGCTGCATATGCTTATAAATGCATTTTCTCAGGTGCCAACTTACACAGTCATCATGTTTCCTGTTCTCTATGTTGTATATAGTCTAGTGTCGTTTTTTTTGTCCGTGTCCATTAGCTTTTAAAGCTTTTTTGTTATTTAATTTGTTTTCTTTGTTAGTTTGGATGGTTGGGTTGGCTGACTGGTTGTTGTTGTTGTTGTTGTTGTTGTTGCTTTACTGTATGAAAATTGCAGCTTTTGGTTTGGTATGTCAGTAAGTCCAAGTTTGTTTTGTTCTTTGCAACTGAGCCCTGTGTTATTCATTCATTGCACTGCACCCATATAGACTGCTTTCTTTTAAGAGTAAAGACCGTTCTTTTTTTTTTTTTTTTTTGCATGTACATTTACTTTACTGTAGACATAACTCAGGTTTAATGCCCCACCCCCACCCCACCCCACCCCACCCTCCCTGCTCCCCCATGAGTCGAGTACTTGCTGGCTGGCAACCAACGCGACAATTTCCAAATCAATTCACAGGAAAGTGATAAAGAGAATCAGTCTGTGAGACTTCTTAGTTGTTTGCATACAAAGGAAAACAGCAATACTGTATTATCATCTTCCATTTAATGGGACAGTCCGTGATAAGTAACATGTTGAGCTGAATTTTAACAATGATGGATACATCCTACATCGACTACGCTGCACAAACCGTGAGTACAAAATCTCTCTGTCTTCCTCTGTCCTGTCTTGCATTGCCCCCCCCCCCCCTCTCTCTCTCTCTCTCTCTTTCTTTCGCCCCCTCTCGCGTTGCTTTGATTCTCTATCTCCCTCTTTCTCTCTCTCTCCCCCACAGACATGCTCGTGTGTGTGTGTGTGTGTGTGTGTGTGTGTGTGTAAAAACTCAGCATGTTACAAACGTAGCGTAAAAAAAACAACTCAGCATGTTACAAACGTAGCGTAAAAGAGCATGAAACATGCACACCAAAATCTGTTCATGTTTATGTGGAAATTAAGCATGTTACACTCACAGCAAAAAAAAAAAAAAAAAATGCATGAAACACGCAAAACAAATTGTGTTGGCTAGTAGTGTGTGTTTACGTCTGCATCTGGTGAATGGGCTTGACAACGTTTTGAGGGCAGCAAACAGTGAACGTAAGTATTACCGTAAGTATTAAATCTCTCTCTCTCTCTCTCTCTCTCTCTCTCACTCTCTCTCTCTCTCTTCGTGTGTGTGTGTGTTGTTGTTCTTCAGTTTAACGTCTTCCCACTCAAAGTGATTTCAGACGGATGTGTGTGTGTGTGTGTGTGTGTGTGTGTGTGTGTGTAACGTAATGTAATGTAATGTAAAAGGATAAACATGATAACATTATAATTCCTATTCAAAGCACACACACACACACACACACACACACACACTCACACACACACACACACACACACACACACCCCGCCGAAAAACTCACACACGCAGACAGACACACGAGCGTGTTCAACACTAGAAAACACGCGCACAGTTGTAAGTGGATATTGTTAATCAGTCCGAGGGAAAAGATGCGTCTTTAAGGAGGTTTTGTGTGTTGTTGTTGTTGTTGTCTTTCCACATAAGTGATATTAGACGAAGGTTGTTTTTTGTGTGTGTGTGTGTGTGTGTGTGTGTGTGTGTGTGTGTGTTTCTTTTGCCCTCTATCTGTCTCTCTCTTTGTCTGTCTGTCTGTCTGTCTGTCTGTCTCTCTCTCTCTTCGTGTGTGTGCGTTTTGCTCTCTCTCTCTCTCTCTCTCTCTCTCTCTCTCTCTCTCTCTCTCTCTCTCTCTCTCTCCTTGTCGGTCCAGCAGTACGGTAATTGTAATGTTGTTTATAGGAAAGCCGACCGCAAAGGGCCATATCGGGGCTGACACAGCAGTACAAGTGGTCAGTAGTTTCTGCAAAGCCACTTTCTTGGCTCTGGGGAGACCAGCATTACACATTCCGATCGGCACAGCGTGTACCTCGCCACAGTGATGCTGCCGTTCCGCGCTGCGTGTACCTCGCCACAGAGAAGCTGGGAAGGAATGTGCGGGCGATGCGAGAGGGATGGGATGGGGGTGGGGAGAGGTGGGAGTGCTACTGCGGGGGAGGGAGGTTGGGCGCTCGTTAAAAATAGGCGGGCCTCCCTCGCCGGCCAAGAGGCTGTAATTGCGTGCGCCGTGGTGTGTGTGTGTGTGTGTGTGTGTGTCTGTGTGTGTGTGTGTGTGTCTGTGTGTGTATGTGTGTGTGTGTGTGTGTGTGTGTGTGTGTGTGTGTGTGTGGTGTCTGTCTGTCTGTCTGTCTGTTTGTGTGTGTAACAGATTGCAAGTTCATGCTTCCTCTGTCAACAGGTGCACACTGTGTATGTGTGTGTATGTGTGTGTGTGTGTGTGTGTGTGTGTATGTATGTGTGTGTGTGTGTGTGTGTGTGTGTGTGTGTGTGTGTGTGTGTATGTGTGTGTGTGTGTGTGTGTATGCATGTGTGTGCGTGTGTGTGTTACTTCTCCTTCTTCTACTTCACCTGATAACTACTATCATCTACTATAATCACTACAACACAAACTGGACAGGCATTTATGACACCCCAGACCTACGCTAAAGCTGTAATCACTACAACACAAACTGGACAGGCATTTATGACACCCCAGACCTACGCTAAAGCTGTAATCACTACAACACTAAATGGACTGGCATTTGTGACACCACAGACCTACGCTAAAGCTGTAATCACTACAACACTAACTGGACAGGCATTTGTGACACCCCAGACCTACGCTAAAACTGAACCAATCCTGGGTCTGCCCTTCACTCAGTTCTTGTGCAGTTTTCCATAAGGGGAAGTCATACTAGAAACAGACAGAAAGACTTACATCCTTTGCACTTTCAACTGGGTACAGAAAATACTGACGCCAACATTTATATCACTAAAAAGCTTTCACATTCCATGGTAATAATATATCGCCTCATAGTTAGTTCTCAGCTTGCCAATAGTTATTTCACAGGTTGAAGCTCAAAGGATTTCCTGTGATCCACTTGCTCAACAGATATGATCCACACCAGAATTCAATGGCCTCCTCCTTGAACCACGTTCCATCAAGGTTGATTAAAATCAATTCAACAGTTTCGAGGTAGTCTTGCTGACTAACACACCAACCAACCCACTGACGCAAGTGAGAATCTTGCTCGAGATGATAATCCAGTACTAATGCCATGACTGATTTTGTACCTAACGATACACTTACATGTCCATACTAATGCTATGACTGATTTAGTGCCTAACGATACAATTACATGTCCATACTAATGCCATGACTGATTTTGTACCTAACGATACACTTACATGTCCATGCTAATGCCATGACTGATTTTGTACCTAACGATACACTTACATGTCCATGCTAATGCCATGACTGATTTTGTACCTAACGATACACTTACATGTCCATACTAATGCTATGACTGATTTAGTACCTAACGATACAATTACATGTCCATACTAATGCTATGACTTGATTTCTACCTAACGATACACTAGATCTCCCAAAACCGTGTCCGCTGGAAGAGTGTGGTTGCGGCCCTATGTTCCCCAAGGAATTCAGAGGACTAAGTAGCGATACACTTACATGTCCATACTAATGCTATGACTGATTTTGTACCTAACGATACACTTACATGTCCATACTAATGCCATGACTGATTTAGTACCTAACGATACACTTACATATCCATACTAATGCTATGACTGATTTTGTACCTAACGATACACTTACATGTCCATACTAATGCCATGACTTGATTTCTACCTAACGATACACTTACATGTCCATACTAATGCTATGACTGATTTTCTTCCTAACGATACACTTATATGTCCATACTAATGCTTTGACTGATTTTGTACCTAACAATACACTTACATGTCCATACTAATGCTATGACTGATTTAGTGCCTAACAATACACTTACATGTCCATACTAATGCTTTGACTGATTTCTGTCAAACAATACACTTACATGTCCATACTAATGCTATGACTGATTTAGTGCCTAACAATACACTTACATGTCCATACTAATGCTTTGACTGATTTCTGTCTAACAATATACTTACATGTCCATACTAATGCTATGACTGATCTTGTACCTAACGATACACTTACAAGTCCATACTAATGCTATGACTGATTTAGTACCTAACGATACAATTACATGTCCATACTAATGCTATGACTTGATTTCTACCTAACGATACGCTAGATCTCCCAAAACCGTGTCCGCTGGAAGAGTGTGGTTGCGGCCCTATGTTCCCCAAGGAATTCAGAGGACTAAGTAGCGATACACTTACATGTCCATACTAATGCTATGACTGATTTTCTTCCTAACGATACACTTATATGTCCATACTAATGCTTTGACTGATTTTGTACCTAACAATACACTTACATGTCCATACTAATGCTTGACTGATTTAGTGCCTAAAAATACACTTACATGTCCATACTAATGCTTTGACTGATTTCTGTCTAACAATATACTTACATGTCCATACTAATGCTATGACTGATTTAGTGCCTAACAATACACTTACATGTCCATACTAATGCTTTGACTGATTTCTGTCTAACAATATACTTACATGTCCATACTAATGCTATGACTGATTTAGTGCCTAACAATACACTTACATGTCCATACTAATGCTTTAACTGATTTTCTTCCTAACGATACACTT
The DNA here is from genome assembly GCA_033310375.1 of Conus canariensis. Lineage (NCBI taxonomy): Eukaryota > Metazoa > Mollusca > Gastropoda > Neogastropoda > Conidae > Conus > Conus canariensis. The sequence continues at coordinate 34,356,840 of CM065747.1, forward strand.
ACATGTCCGTACTAATGCTTTGACTGATTTCTATCTAACAATACACTTACATGTCCATACTAATGCTATGACTGATCTTGTACCTAACAATACACTTACATGTCCGCCCTGAGCGATGCGCACCCCCGTTCGCAGACCACTCTGGATCTGGCCCATGTGCACAACACCTGTTACACCCACAATCTCCAGCATTCCATCGTAGTGCGTCGGCTTGTTAAACGTATCCTCGCGCTCCGGGCCCCACAGGTTGGCCCCTGACCCCCAGCTGTTGCATGTTCAATGACATGAAGTCAGACTTTGAGAATTACCTGCCTGTGATGATGGTATGGTGGAAACTTTCACTAACAGCTACACAAATCATCGAAATATATCTAGCAATCTGGATCTAGAATCTGAATAAGCAGGGAAGAAAATAAAATGGGAGGTAAATAAACTTGAGGGGTAAATAGTGGTGGAGGTAAATGAACTGTGCATAGCTGGCCGTTGCCATCACTCACCTGAACTCAAAAACTGAAAGTTCTTTATTGTGGGAAGATAAAAAAACATTGTTGATTAGCCATTCTGAGTTTTTAACTTAAAACTATCCTTTTATCATTAATATACTTACCAGTCATTGGATTTATCAAAATTCAACATCTTTATGGGTAAAGGGGAAAAAAAACCTAGCTTTTGACACAATATTAACATCAATCTTCATTCTAAATGAATTTAGCTTACTTACCCTTTCTCAAGCATCTATTCAGAGAGATCCACATCGAACTGGGTGTGTCTCAAAAGTTCCATCAATTCCATTCTAGTTTCTACTTTAAAAAGAGCATAAATAAATGTATGCATAATATGCAAAATACAGGATTGGCTCGAAGGTACAATGTGAAGACTGTTCTAAACTGGACCAACGTTCTTCTCACGAACCCAAACTGCCCAATTACATGATCTCAATGATCTCAATAATCCTTTCAGCTTGTGATCCATGCAGAAAGGTGAAAAAAATCCCAGGTTCGTCAAGGAAACAGGTTTCCTCAAAGAAAACTAACCTTTTAGATGCTGACCCAAGATGGACGCAAATTTGTGCATGATGGACCTCTTTGTTCATAAGTAAACATTTCATTTAGTTCAGTGCTCATATTCCCAGTACTTTGGAAAGACTGAAGTGAATTTTTTAACAAAGAGATGGCTAAAATCATTTCCACAGCCAATTCATAGCAGTTACAGGCATATATGCCTAAAAATCAGTCAAACCAGCAAACATTTTTATACGCTATGGGTATGCTTTATCTCCCTTGAAAAGATTGTCCGATAAACAATGTATTGATTCTCGCAACACTGTAATCAGTGCTAAATAAGATCACGGATCAGCAAAATCAATAAATAAAAATTTCTTTAACCTGGAATGGTCTTTGATTGCAATCTACATGTGCGAATGAATAGCACCTAGCATTAACGAACAGCCTTGACCCATTCCACGTTGGTGTTCACACACACACAGCGACGATGGTCCTACCTGAGAATGTTGAGGATGACGATGCCCTCCACCGGCGGCAAGTCAATCAGCTTTCCATCCACCTCCACTTTTATGTTGCGGTGCAGGTCTTTGCACGACTTGCGGTTCACCATGCGTCGCAGCCCGATCTTGAAGTAAACGCCTTTGTTGTGTAACCTGGAAGTAAATGAGAACAAGAAAGGTCATCCTCGCAGCCCAATCTTGAAGTAGACGCCTTTGTTGTGTAACCTGGGAGTAAATCAGAACAAGAAAGGTCATCCTCGCAGCCCAATCAAGAAAGGTCATCGTCGCAGCCCGATCTTGAAGTAGACGCTTTTGTTGTGTAACCTGGGAGAAAATCAGAACAAGAAAGGTCATCCTCGCAGCCCAATCTTGAAGCAGACGCCTTTGTTGTGTAACCTGGGAGTAAATCAGAACAAGAAAGATCATCCTCGCAACCCAATCAAGAAAGGTCATCGTCGCAGCCCGATCTTGAAGTAGACGCCTTTGTTGTGTAACCTGGGAGTAAATCAGAAGAAAGGTCATCCTCGCAGCCCAATCTTGAAGTAGACGCCTTTGTTGTGTAACCTGGGAGTAAATCAGAAGAAAGGTCATCCTCGAAGCCCAATCAAGAAAGGTCATCCTCGCAGCCCAGTCTTGAAGTACACGCCTCTGTTGTGTAACCTGGGAGTGAATCAGAACAAGAAAGGTCATCCTCAAAAATGACACTAATGATAAGGTGATGCCATTTTCCACTCCACTCTGCCACAGAGTCAGTTGCTCATTACCAAAGACCCTTCGCTCCACAGCAACAGCTCCTTTCTCTTCAGACACAAGGCACAAAGATTCACTTCAATATGAACTGTGGGGGGAAGGGGGGGTTTCTGGGTTCTGCGCTACCTGCCCTTAAATTTACCCAGCTGCCACAATCAACATGCCTTGTAACTTACCTGCTGTTGAACTTGTCTGGATTCTCCTCACGAGCTATGTGGAAGTCGAGGCAGACCTCAGCGTCAATGCCGATGCCGAAGTAGTTGTTCATCACATAGATCTTGGTGGGGTCCTCGTTAGTGTTGGCTGAGTTGGTGTCATTGGCGATGGCCACTTTCGTCTCATCCTGCTCTTTCTCGTTGGGGTGAAAGATCACTGTCCACCTGTAGGAAGATCACCAAGTCAACAAATTCAATGATTCTCAATGATCACAGTATGTGATGATAGCCCAGCCAACCAAACAGGCAGCATCGAAGACGGAATGAACTCAAAATCTCAACAACTAAAAACAAACAAAAAAAACAAAAATGCTAAACAAAGCCTGACCCTATCTTTTCAACTAAGAAAGACAACTCTTGCTTCAAAGGTAAAACAGTTACAAGCCCATAATTCTACATTACTACTGCTTGTGGCACTACTTCATGTTCACAGCAGTTTAGGCAATGGTCCGTGGACCATGATTGCATGTGTTGCAAGTATATAAGCATTGGAAGCAGATAAATGCGTTGTGAATATCGAAAATTCTAGCATCTCAGCATGTATGATTTAGAGTGAAATGACTCGTACCTGAACACAGTAAGATCTCCCAAACATGGCCTAAAACCTTATCACATCAAGGTAAATTCACGGTCACTGGCAGCACTTAAAGCAGAGAATCCCTCACTGGTTTTTATCAACATTACCTCACTGCACGGTTTGTCTCTCCCACAAGATTCTAGTAGAAAAAGCACAAGCGTGCTGGATGTCTCAAAACATTACAAGTTATATGGGGATGAAGAAAGCAGATATACAGAAGACAGTGAGGATGAGTGATGGTTTGGGTGGGGGTGAGGAGTGGGGTAAGGTTGAGCGTGGTTGGGGCTGGGATGTGGACAGGAGTTGTAGAGAGAGATAAGAGCTCTGTGGATTACTGTTTCCATGTATCACCTGTGCACTTTGTGCTAAGCGAACAACTCTTGTAACTTCCAGCATTTTTCTGTTTGAAGAAGAAAAGCATGTATGATTTTGGTAGCATGTACCAATGACAGAATTCGCAAAACTGAAAATCACTGATGTGGACAGGTAATTCTAAGAAGTATATGTATTCAATGACCAACCTTCTTTCAGTGGAGAATAACAGCTTTCTGGAAAAATCTATGAGAAATACATTGTAGCTGATAGCAAAATATGTTCTGACACATCTGTCTTCAGTGAGGGTTATTTTTGAGTCAATTTATTTACATGTTATGACCAAATCTTTACCATCAGATCCTAAACCAGTTCTTGAGTGCTTCAGTAAACGTTTTTCTGATTACTGTTCTGGTTCTTATTCTTGTGTGCTTTAGTTACTTTTTCATCAATAATACTGAATGTTTCTCATTCTTGTGTGCTTTAGTTACCTTCTTATTTGTATCCTGAACTGGTTCTTATTCTTGTGTTTTAGTTACCTTTTTTATCCGTCATTATCAAAAGAAGGGATACGTAAAAAGCCTATGCTCACATTTATGGGTTTTTTTCTTTTCAAATAATCAAACTATCATGCCAGCAGTACTCAAACACAATACATGAAACAATTCAGAGAAATACATAGATTGCTAGGCCGACAGCGAGTTCAGTGCAGCTAGGTGCTTTCAGAAAAGCCAAAAAACATGAGTAGCATATAATCGTACAAATAATGTTAATGGGTGGTAGTTCTCGGAGGGTCAGTATGGATGATTTTGGTGCATTTGAAAAGAACGAAAAACAAGAACCTCACAACTTTCAAGCCATCTTTCTGGTCCCTCCCCCACCCCTGACCCCTGACCCCTCCCCCCGCTTCTGTCATTGTCTCAGACACCGCCACTGACTGGCACCCTACCTGTCCAGCTTGATCTCCTCGGCGTCAATGACATCGCGCAAAACGTTCATGGGGTCTTCCCCTCCTGAGTAGCCCGGTCCCCACCGTAGCACCCGCGCCAAGTCGTTACCTGCATGTCACAAAAAAACAACAACGCTCACCAACTCTTGTCGTCACGGAAATGTTACTACCTGGCAACAAAAACCTCACAAGTTTTCACGTCCAGCTCACAAAAAGGAAAGAAAAATATTAGGAACCAATCTGATTCGGACTCTGAAAAAACAAACAAGACAAGTAAGCGGAAAAGTCTCCACACTTACTGAGTTTCAAGTCTAAGGTGTGTTTTGGTTCAGAGTGTTTGAAGTCCAAAAGTTCTGCTGGACTGCCTTTGGATGGCTGCGATGACATGCTCGCTCTGAAGTGCAGTCGTGGCTAACCCAGCTGTTAGTATCATCAGGAGGCTTAGTAGGCGGTGTCCTGTGTTTGCTGGATCAGAATGTGCAGAAATGAACACCTCCACAATGACAGCATTTTCCCTGCTGGGTGTTGCCTCAGGATGACTTGAAAACAATATCAGTCATTCCCCTGACTGCTGGGGTCGTTGGGGGGACGTGATGAGGCAGCCGCCGTTTCTCTCCAGGCTCTTCTGTTGGTGGCTGTCGTGAGGAGATCTGGCACGGTCATTTTGGTCCAGTCCTTTATATTGTCGGACCAGCTCTTTCTCTGCCGTCCTCGTCTGCGCCCTCCTTCAACGGTACCTTGAAGGATGGTTTTGGAGAGGGTGTTGTGATGAATGACGTGGCCAAACCATGCCATCTTCCATCGTTTGACGGTTGCCAGAAGTGGTTCATGGGGCCCAACTAGGTTAGTGACCAGGTTCCGCACATAATCATTGGTGATTACAACAATGAAAACAATATAGCACAATGCAAAGAACTGCACTCACTCCAATACAGCAACACCGCCCCCCCCCCCCCCCCAACAAAAAAGCATGATACCAAAATACAACAAACTGCAATGGAACATTACACAACATAGCAAACACAACATACCTACAAGACAACGAAATGCAATGCATGGCAAAACAACATAATACAGCTGATCACAACATTCTACAACAAAACATGATATACTACAACACAATTTCCTTTTGTCCCATCTCTGTGTGAGTATATGCATGTATGGTGTGTGTGTGTGTGTGTATGGTGGGGGGGGGGGGGAGGTTATTTGCAGGGGCATACATATTTACAGTCTGTGTGTGAGTTGAGGGAGGTTGTTGTTGTCGTTGTTGTCGTTGTTGTCGTTGTTGCCGTACCCTGGCTAAAAGACTCCAGGGATCATCTGAACAGCCGAAGAACTTGAACACTTTGGTACAAATGCATCAGCTAGGGATGAGAACATTACGTGTGTGACCGTTTTTGATTACCCTGCCACATGGGCAGCCACACTCCGACTTCAAGGGATTTAGGAGACTAATAATGTTATCCTAGGAGCTTGTCACAACTGAAGACAATCCCCGCATAACTATGCAGAGCATAACAACATTTTGATGTAGCCTTAGTGTTCCAGCCTATGTCAATTGGTCTGACACAGCCTTAAGCCAAGGCGAGAGGTGAGGTGATGTGGGGAAGGTGAACAGCGGAGGTGACAGAGGCAGGGAGGGACAGAGAAACTCCAGGAGAGAATGAGCATGCAGGCCAGATGTTCTGCGTGCGGTTGTGCGAGGATGTGTTCACTGCATTTTGAGGTTTAAGAAAGTGGTGCTAAACTATTCCATCACATCTGGTGTAGTCATTACCTGTGCCAAGGGGAACAATGGCCATGGGAGGGGACTGGCACAGCGCGTCCTGCCCCACGTTGTCCAGACACGATAACACCCAGCCCACACTGCCGTCTCCACCACACACCAGGATCTTGTAGTACGGAATGTTCCGGAACACATACAGCCTGCACGCAAATACGTGTACACACACACACACACACACACACACACAGGTTCATGACACAAAAGTCAAATTCAAATTTGACTGAGGAGACCCAGTTCTTACCATGTCTGAATCTCAGCAAACACAGTATCTTCCTTTCACACCTATTTCATACCTATATTTCCTCCCCTCCCCCATTCTACTTCCCTCAGTACCCCTACCCCCTCTCCATCATCTGTACCCCCCCTCATACCCCCCTCTCCTCCCTGCCTCAGCACACACACACCCCTCCCCCTTCCCTGACCCAGAGGTCATCAGTTGTTAAAGGCCTGCACTGGATCGAGCAGTTTCTCTCACCCACCCCTCTCCCTCCCTCACACACACACACACCACACACACACACACACACACACACACACACACACACATATACACCCTGCATCCACATGTATCCAGGCCCACGGACACAGACACAAGTACACTACAAACACACACATGCACAAACATGTTTGCAAATATCTCATGCATGCACGTGCACGCGCACACACACACACCACACAAGCTGACCTGGGGAGAGTTTCTCAGATGTTCAGGTTCATAATTGATGGAGGCCGAGCGATTCTCCTCCCCCCTTCCTTCATGCCCCCCATCCAACCCCTGCCCCCTTCCGAGCACACACACACACACACACACAACACACACACACACACACACAGAACAGTATCTGACCCAGGAAGAGGCCCTCCATTGTCCAGGTTGAAGACCTGGTGGGGGTTGAGCAGTTTGCGGAAGGAGGTGATGAGTTCCAGCCCCTGACATCCCCCGCTCTTCACGTTGACGAACACCATCAGTGGCTGCACCCCCTCCGGCAACATGTGGGGCTGACGGAATAAACACATAAAAAGTAATAAATTAATCTTAAAAAAAAAAAAAAAAGAGATATTATTGACAAACATCATCGTAAGTGGCTGCAACCCCTCCGGCAACATGTGGGGTTGACGGAATAAACACATCAAAAGTAATAAAACAAATCTTTAAAAAAAAAAAACAAGAGATATTATCGACAAACATCATCATAAGTGGCTGCATCCTCAAGGCTATGGTAATAAATAGGAAAATAAGACCTATTTTCCAGCAACTTCTTGCCATTTTCCTACTTACAATTAATGGACCCTCATCTACAAAGAAGCTCTGGCTGATAATGCGTTCTGGTTTGGCATGGTTCATGGCAAGAGTAAGTACACTCTGACTGCAATGACTTTCATCTCGTTAAAATGATAGATCTTTTTTTCTTCCCTGCCTAACATCGCTTTAAGTGCACAGGCCTTCTTCTTCTTCTTCCGTTGAGTGGCCGCCATCAACTGGTTGATGATTCTGCCACTATTTCGGGATCTGCTTGTGAATGGTATAGAGGTGCCAGTACAAAAAAGTAAATAAATAAATAAATTTTAAATCCTACGGCCTTCATGTCCCAGTAGACGATGTGGAGCTGCTGCTCTGGCTGTCTGCACTGTCAGGCAACCCCGACCCACCATAAGGGAGGGTCATTGCACTGTTGGGCAACCCTGACCCACCATAAGGGAGGGTCAAGCCCACACCTTGCGCCAGGCCAGCTAAAAAAAACAACAAAAAAAAACCTTTTAACTTTTGTTATGACATGCGTTGGGTGACCCTTGACATGAAAGGGTCACCTTGACCTTTTAACTACCAGTCTGTTCCTTTATATGCTTGTCTGCCGCTGTTTTTCAGTGACCAGTTTGCCTAATGCCAACTGAAGCATCAAGTCGTCTTTCTGTTAAACGTTATTTTGGAAGAACTGAACATTAAGATGCTCCGACATGACTTGGAATCTTCCCTTCCTGCAGCAGCCATTTGCACTGCCTCTAGAACAAGCTACCAAAAAAAAATAAATAAATAAGTGAACGTGAGAGTGGCTATGGAAGATTTAGCTGCAAAAGCATACCGAATCAATGAAGACGACTAATGCGGCATCAGTGTGAACCATACCAGTGCAACTGCAATCAGCCCAAACTTGGGCGAAAATCACTAATCTGGCCTAATTCTGGTGAGTCCTTTGTGGAAGCACTGAGTCACTGTGGTACAGGTGAATGACAACAATAGTAACAAACAGTAACACACAAACAAATGCACATCAGTCTACATCCACTTAGAAAAGATAACACACAACCACATGTAAATTTGACTTTCTTTTGGTTCTTTGTTCTTTGTTGTTTTTTTTGTGACAAAAGCAAAGGAGTGGGGGAACGATGCCAGAGGCCGAGGGGAGAGGGGGTAAACTTTTCAATACATTAGTATCCCAGATCTAGTTGCAAAGTGAGATGACTGCAGGCGGAAATCTGAACAAATCTTAAATAAATGTTAGCAAACCGCCAAGAGAAACATGGACAAATGAGTCACAAGACAAAACATGACGCGTTTCGACCTCTTAGGTCTTCTTCAGGCAAGGCACAAACAAATAGGACAATGAAAATGCCTACCTTGCGCTGAAGAGATCTAAGCTAAGTGAAATATTCGTTCATTTTCATTGTCCTATTTGTCTGTGTCTTGCCTGAAGAAGACTTAAGAGGTTGAAACGTTTCGTGTTTTGTCTTGTGACTCATTTGTCCACGTTTCTCCTGGTGGTTCGCTCACATTTATTTAAGATTCGATTAGTATCCTAGTAAGAAAATTAAATTGGCAGTTGTGATGTTTTGCTAAAAGTAATCTGGTAATTCTAAAGTTAAGAAAACACACACACACACACACACACACACACACACACCACATACAAACACACCGAACACTCAAGTACCTGGATGTTGGGCAAGAGAAGAACCAGCAACTGCTTATCGTCAAAGATGGCTTCCTGCAGGATGTTGAAGACACGTGTTGTCTTCTCAGGTTCCGTGTAGATCAGCACAATGGCGCCGTACTCATAATAAATCACATCAAAGCTGTTCCACTTGTTGTCTGTTAGAGAGATGGGAATGCACAAAGACTGCAAATGTTACATGTTCAGTGAGTTTGCAACGACTTTCTGGGCAGAGCTTGTGAAAGTTAAGTGAATACTTCGAGAAAGATTGTCCCTTCATGTGGAAATTACATCATCATCTAGCACTGATTACAAAACAAAAGCACTGGCATATTTGATCATTCTACGGGAAAATATTTCATTTACGAATGTAGAATAAAGAAAAAAAAACCTAACCAAAAATGGTCGCCAAACATCAAACTAATCGTAGGTTAATGCTTACTGTGTGCATCACAAATTTTCTTTCTTTTTCATTTACATGTTGTCCACAATCTTGGTGCCTTGTTTAAAGAATGTGATACTGACATTTGTATGATTTGCTTTCTTGGAATGTTGAGATCTGATGGATTTGAGATGAGAATACATGTGATGTAGTTTGTGCACTGATGTTTGTGTACACTGTCATTATCGATCAACCTTTTTTATAACGGCTTCACAGAACTAAAGAACTGACTTGAAAACATGTGTTATAACCCTACTAATTCTGTTTTTCCTGCTGTCTTGTCTTCTGAGTACCCTGATGACATCACTCACCATTCCCTCCCATCACCCAGAACACAACTGTGTCAAGATTAGTCCTGTCCCAGCCTCAGCAAAGGCAGTCCACATACAGCAATCACTATCACATCATTTTTTTTTTTCGCGTACGCAGGCTGATACTCCTGCAGACACTCACTGTGTAGGCAGACAACGATTAATCCCATCTACCCAACAAAGGGAGTGGAGTTTTGTGTGTATGACCGTTTTTTTACCCCCATTAAGGCAGCCATACTCCAACTTCGGGGAAGGTGCATGCTATGTGTAACATGTCATCCCTTCCAACAGCCAAACTGGCCTTCTCTTCCGAAAGTTGGTGATGGGATTTTACATGTGTGCAAGGTTATGCGTGCGTTCACACACGGAACCTCGGTTTATAGTCTCATTCAAAGGACTGTATGGGAAATGGAGTCAGAACCAATGTTAACTCCGAGGGAAAAATCCCCCTGTACCGAAACAGTTCCACCCTCTGCTGTTCCACCCTCTGCTTTTCCACCCTCTGCTATTCCACCTTCTGCTGTTCCACCCTCTGCTTTTCCACCTCTGCTGTTCCACCTTCTGCTGTTCCACCTTCCGCTTTTCCACCCTCTGTTGTTCCACCCTCTGCTGTTCCACCTTCTGCTGTTCCACCCTCTGTTGTTCCACCCTCTGCTATTCCACCTTCTGCTTTTCCACCCTCTGTTGTTCCACCCTCTGCTGTTCCACCTTCTGCTGTCCACCCTCTGTTGTTCCACCCTCTGCATTCCACCTTCTGCTGTTCCACCCTCTGCTTTTCCACCCTCTGCTGTTCCACCTTCTGCTGTTCCACCTTCTGCTTTTCCACCCTCTGTTGTTCCACCTTCTGCTGTTCCACCTTCTGTACCCATCAAGAGGCAATACTCCCATGCCCTTCATTCTGATTCCTCCATACACTGCCATACCCCCGAGGAATTCGAACACTGACCTCTGACACTCATGTGTCCAGTTACATCCTCTCTAACTGGCCTTCACTGATTACGCCGAAAAGATCTTCTTATACTGGTCTTTACTAACGATTTCCAATGAGATGTTCTCACACTAACCACTGCTAACCATGTCCAACGAAATCTCCAGCCGACTTTTACCAGTGATGTCCAACAAGATTTTTTTCCCACCGACTTTTTTCCCATGATGCCCAGTAAGATCTTTTCCTTCTGACACTGAACAATGATGTTCAACTTTTTTATGACCTTTGCTGATTATGTCCAACAAGATCATATATGGACCCTCACCAATGTGTCCAACAAGACATCATACTGACCTTTGCCGATGATATCCAAAAGATCTCACCCAGACATTTGCCTTCCTGTCTAACAAGATCTCATACTGACCTTTGCCGAGGATATCCAAAAGATCTCACACAGACATTTGCCTTCCTGTCTAACAAGATCTCATACTGACCTTTGCCGATGATATCCAAAAGATCTCACACAGACAATTGCCTTCCTGTCTAACAAGATCTCATACTGACCTTTGCCGATGATACCAAAAGATCTCTCTCAGACATTAGCCTTCCGTCTTACACGACCTCATACTGACCTTTGCTGATGATCCAGCAAGATCTCACACAGACATTTGCCTTCCTGTCTAATACGATCTCATACTGACCTTGCCGATGATGTCCAGCAAGATCTCACACAGATATTTGCCTCCTGTCTAACACAATCTCATGCTGACCTTTGCCGATGATGTCCAGCAAGATCTCACACAGACATTTGCCTTCCTGTCTAACACGATCTCATACTGACCTTTGCCGATGATGTCCAGCAAGATCTTCTCGTACTGCCGCTGGGAAAGGCCAGTGGGAAGGTTGCCGATAAAGAGCGAGATGCTGGGCCCGTGGGGGTCCTCTTTCTGCTGAAGGTAGAACCGGGTCATGCGGTTCTGACGTAACGATTCCTGCAAAGTGCCACACAGAAATAAATCACAATGGAAACGTGCATTGCACCTTCTGTGCGAGACATGGCTCTAAAAGCTTTACAGAAAGACAACGGTAATGGGATGAGTGAATGAATAAACAAACTTTTAGGACTCAGAAAATCACAGACCTCCACCACGGTTGAATGGATCCTAGACCTGACCTTAGATGCGAATCCCCACCAAAATTCAATGGGTTTGCCTTTGGGCCCCATTCCATCCTTCCACCTAGTTTAATCACATTTGGTGACGTTGTTTATGCATCATCTTGCTCACAGACACACACACAAACAGACACAGGTGCATTCCATCCTTCCACCTAGTTTAATAACATTTGGTAACATTGTTTATGCATCACCTTGCTGACAGACACACACACACAGACAAAGGTGAACACCAACTCTCCTTGGCGGAGCTAACATGCAACTGTTAAAACGAATAAACGATCAATATATAAACGAATCAATCAAACAATCAATGAGTGAATCAAAAAGTCAAAATCCAAAGATGAACGGATGAAAAATCAAGAACAAAACCAATTTCAACTCCCCCCCACCCCCCCCCCCACCCACCCCCACCACCACCCGCCACCCCCAAAAACTCAGTGAAAGCGAAAAAAGACGACCAACTGACCCTCCGAGTTTGTTGCATAATTTGCCAGGGATGGTTGCTGCGCTCTACCCGTCTCTCCGTCACCCCTTTGTCCAGCAACACCTCTATCAGGCTGAAGTTCTCTGGATCCACCTCCTGAATCGACCCATAATTTGCATGGTCGGGTACTTCTGCGGCACTTCACAGCACTTCGCAAGGGAGGACAAGCTCACATGTTTGGCTTCGAACTGACAGAATTTCCTGCTGTTCTGACTTTTTCTCCCCCTAGCTCTCCTCCCACCCCCTTGCCATCTTTGCTGCTCACCCTGACCCTCTCCACTCTACCCTCCACACATCCATGCAAAGACACGCACACACATCCACCCCTGCCTATAACCTCCCTCCATTCTGCAAGACAGACAGACACACACACACACACACAGACACACACACACACCCACAAAACACATGCACGCACGCACGCACGCACGCACGCACGCACACAACACACACACACACACACACACATGTACATGCTCAGTAAAGATGAAAAAAAGGTTTCAGCATCAAAATGCCAGATGTGTAGACATGGATATATCATGAAAAGTTAATTATTGCTCAACAACAGCAGTTCATAAGGGAGGGCTTCAATTAATGGATTAGGCTGTTTGGGATCTTCGCTGCCCTTTCCCATCATTAGTCCCATTCACCAGGACAGAGGCCAGACCTTTATGCTGTCCAGCCATAGTCCCATTCACCAGGACAGAGGTCAGACCTTTATGCTGTCCAGCCATAGTCCCATTCACCAGGACAGAGGCCAGACCTTTATGCTGTCCAGCCATAGTCCCCTTCAACAGGACAGAGGCCAGACCTTTATGCTGTCCAGCCATAGTCCCATTCAACAGGACAGAGGCCAGACCTTTATGCTGTCCAGCCATAGTCCCATTCAACAGGACAGAGGCCAGACCTTTATGCTGTCCAGCCATAGTCCCATTCAACAGGACAGAGGCCAGACCTTTATGCTGTCCAGCCATAGTCCCATTCAACAGGACAGAGGTCAGACCTTTATGCTGTCCAGCCATAGTCCCATTCAACAGGACAGAGGTCAGACCTTTATGCTGTCCAGCCATAGTCCCATTCAACAGGACAGAGGCCAGACTTTTATGCTGTCCAGCCATAGTCCCATTCAACAGGACAGAGGCCAGACCTTTATGCTGTCCAGCCATAGTCCCATGCCACAGGACAGAGGTCAGACCTTTATGCTGTCCAGCCATAGTCCCATGCCACAGGACAGAGGTCAGACCTTTATGCTGTCCAGCCATAGTCCCATTCAACAGGACAGAGGCCAGACCTTTATGCTGTCCAGCCATAGTCCCATTCAACAGGACAGAGGTCAGACCTTTATGCTGTCCAGCCATAGTCCCATTCAACAGGACAGAGGTCAGACCTTTATGCTGTCCAGCCATAGTCCCATTCACCAGGACAGAGGTCAGACCTTTATGCTGTCCAGCCATAGTCCCCTTCAACAGGACAGAGGCCAGACCTTTATGCTGTCCAGCCATAGTCCCATTCAACAGGACAGAGGTCAGACCTTTATGCTGTCCAGCCATAGTCCCATTCACCAGGACAGAGGTCAGACCTTTATGCTGTCCAGCCATAGTCCCATTCACCAGGACAGAGGTCAGACCTTCATGCTGTCCAGCCATAGTCCCCTTCCACAGGACAGAGGTCAGACCTTTATGCTGTCCAGCCATAGTCCCATGCCACAGGACAGAGGTCAGACCTTTACGCTGTCCAGCCAGGATTCCCCAGGACTGGTGCACCACCCTGCACTGTACCCTGGAGGACGGCTTGGGCAGTAGGTGAGGGTGAGAGATTGCCCCAAACCATACACACCTATAACACTGATAACTGCTGGGTCCCTGTCTGCCACGTGCGTGTTCAACTGCCGCCTGACATGGTCATTTTGTGACCTAAGCTGGATGGGGTCTGTCTGAAGCGCTCAAGGCTGCTCTTGTTTCAGCTATCGGTTCATGTAACTACCGTCATTCCAAGGCTGCAATGCACACCTGCATGTCAGCTGCACAGCCATTTATTCTTTTTTTAATTAGAAAAAAGCTACGATTATTCAATCAGCCGCAAGAAAAAAAAAAAACAAAGTCATGGGGTTAACAGCCTGGCCAAACACAGAATTCGCACTGAGGCTGGGCTAACAAGAGCAGCAGTTGTCATGTTAACTATCATATCATAATAGTTGCTGGAACACAGAAAAAAAATCCCATTATCTTAGGAGATGGAAGGGGGGTGGGGAGGGGAATGGGGAAAAAGAAGGGATATGGGAAAGAAAAGGGGAAGAAGGGGGTGGGGAGCTGGGAGACACTGCAGGAAAAGAGGGGAAAGACCGCAGCTTGATTATTTAATCACACCAAAGCCACCTGAAAGATGCAGCTCATTTCAGGTAAACAATGAGCATGCATAGTGTTCCCTTTCACCCCATAGGTCAGTCCTTTCCATAACAGCTCATGAAGTTAACAAACTGAACAGCGAAGAAGCGAGTGCAAGAATACACACGTATGTAGGCGGGCTCAGCACACTAGCACCACCACTCCCTCATCCTTTCTCCTTCTTGCCATTCTTTCACGCCCTCCAACCCCCGCCGCCCATACACACACACTCTCTGATATTTAGTCCATTTTGCTCTCTCTCTCGTTCTCTCCCCCTCTCTCTCTCTCCCCTCTCTCTATTCCCCCTCTCCCTCTCTCTCCCTCCCCCCCCCCCCCCCCTCTCTCTCTCCAGAGTCTCTGGACTGAAAGAAGTGTAAGTTTGACAACATTATAAAGGGTCATGGCCTCAATGCAAATAAACCATCAAATTATCGATTGCTCATTCTTCTTCCTCCCCCCCCCCCCCCCCCCCCCCCCCCCTTCTGTCTGTCTGTCTGTCTCTCTCTCTCTCACCTCTACACCAAACTTGCGTAGCGCTATGGTGATGACTTCATCCGCTGTAGTTTCACGTGTCACCGGTATGTTCTTGTAAGTCACCGACACCCTAAACAAAACACACACACAAATAAAATCAATAAAATGAACTGGAAGCACACACCAGACATGTACATTCTTTTTCTTCCCATCATTCCGTCAAGCATCACTGGGACGCCACAGTGAAGAACTGCACACCAGGTTCTCCTGGCTCAGTAGGTTGGTAATGATGCTGAAGAAAAACTGAGAAAGGAATTTCTGCAAGTCTATACTACAATGTGACCATCAATGATAGAAGACTACGCCTGCTAGAACTTGCCACTGACAGTGACTTGGTTCTTGCCAATACTCTTGGTGAGTATCAAGCATTTTAACCATCCACATGACACTGTTTTTTCTCACAGCCAGGTAGACAACATACTCCGGAAGAACCAACACAGGCCTGGCATCGACAGGTGAAGACCATGGCCTTGTCATTATTACTTTACACTGCTGTTCAAGAATAAGAAAAGTCACATCAAGGATGCTTAATTCGATGAGAAAACCAGTCACCCTTCTGTACACACACACACACACACACACACACACACACACCACACACACACCACACATCTATCATAACTATTACAGACCACCAAATGAATGGGATAAACAACTGACAATGCTCTGTTCCTTCCACCTGGTGATCTCTACTTTACTCTACTGCTCTAACTGCCACCAGTGGACACTCAATATTCAACCTACTTCTAAAATCATTTCGTCAACCTTACAACAAACAACAAATCCAGAGACTCTACCAATCACATCATCAAAGAGAGAAACTCGAATTAGTTCAACCAATCAGAAACGCTCAATTTCAATCTAATCCTAAAATCATTCGGTCAACCTTACCACAAGCAACCAATTCACATATTCCACCAATCACATGACCTAAGAGAGAAACTCAAATCAATTCAACCAATCAGATCGCCAGACACACAAACTAACTTTGATAATACAGGTTTTAAAACACGAGATGTGCTACGCTTTTTCCAAGGTGGGACAATACAGTCAACAAGGAACTATCTACTGACAAAAAAAGAAGAAAAAAAAAATCAAATTTTCTTCCTTGTTTGCTTCTTCTTTTTCTCTCCTTCTTCTTTCTTTTCTCTTTCCTTTTTTTTTTTTTTGTACTGTCTAATCCTCCTTGCCCTACACTCAGGCCATCCTCCACACAGCCACACCCAGGCTCTTCCTGTCACAGCATCAGCGGCAGTCCACAGAGAACCCTCACTGTCACTCGGGTGGTGTTCAGTGCTGCCTCCTCTGATCCAACACCACCTACAACAGCCCCTACAAAAGACAGCCACTGCTCAGTCACAGTACCAGCAAAAAGTGACACTCCCCCGCAAGACAATGATGCAGAATGTGCCCAACAACAGTCCACGTGAACTTCCCCATTCTGATGAACTCCCACCCAAACTCATCACATGCATGGACATGGGGTAAAACCTTAACTCAGCCTGACAGCATGGCATAACAAATCTCAGAAATCAAGACTTTTTTTTTTTAAGATGATGAAGATGATCCTGTGAAGATCCACTCTGGTCGGTGTCTGCTGGTCACAGCTAACCAAAAGCTTCCTTTATTAATAATACAACCCAGATCTACCAAGCCTGAGAAACACAGACACCTGCAGTGTTGGTCAGAAAACCTCAGCAACATTCTCCGACACATCCATAAACTACCTCTGCGGTTCCGTCTTCTCACATCGACATAGCATACTCAACACTAGGAATAAGATGGGAGAGGGCAAAATATCCCAAAACAATTTTTTCTTTTTTACTCCACAGCCTCTCAATCCCCAGCCTAAAGCTCTACCCACTACACCAGCACTGATTACCTGTTGAGTTTTGTGCACCACATAACGCTTCTTCAAAATCAGGCTGATATACACTTACAGATTTCCTCCAGCCATGGAGGAGAATGTTCTAGTTTTCCCCCCAACATCTTTCCAGAGTTCCAGAATCCTACCAAAATCACAGACACGTGACTGAATCCCAATCCTATAGCGATTCCCACCACACTACTCCGCTCGTCGTCTCTTTGCTGACCCACCTCAACGCCCCAGGATACACGCAGATGTAGCCCCGTTCGGGATTCTTTTCTCTGAAGCGGAGAAACACTGAAGGTCGCTTTCCATCGGGCGTCTTCAACTGCGCTCGAATCGGGGCATTTTCATCCAACTCCCTTTCCCCTGCAGGAAAAGGTTAGCATTTGATTGTTTGTATGTGGAAATATTTCAGGGAAATTTTGACATTTAATCGTGCAAATATGTGAAAATACATTAATGAAATACCAGTACTTTCATTTGTGTTTCTTTGTGGAAATGCTGTACGAAAATTGTATCGCTTAACTGCATTCGTACATGGAAATTCTTACTGGTAAATGTTAACATTTGATTTCATATGAGGACAAACTGCAGGGAAACGTTCACATTCAACTGTGATTGTTTGTGGAGATAGTTATGGGAAAAGACAAAATTTAATTGTGTTAACATGCAGAAATGCTCTAAAGAAAAATTGTCATCTCACTATATTTCTATACGGAAATACTGTATAAAAATGTTAATAATAATCATAATAATATCTATTTCTATAGTGTATATTCCATAAACATGCTCAACAGCGCTTTACATTTAAAAAAAGAGCAAATGGTAAAAATAGGAATTATAAAAGTCATGTACATTGAAAAAACACAAAGTTACTATTTATCCGTAGTTGTGTTCTCGAAATACTTTGAAGGAAAAAAGCATACCATTGTGTTTATATGTGGCCATGATGAACCAAAATGTTAGCAAAATCCTCTCGGTAAATCTTTGCATTTGATCGCACTTGTTCGCATGCACTGAGTGGATAAGCGTAATTGTACTTGTGTGTGGGAAAAACTGCAACGAAATGCTTTACTTTAGCTGCCTTAATAATGAAGAAACACTGAACGCAAATGTTTCCATATAACTGTATTTGTGCCTGGAAACAGTAACGGGAAATGCACACAATCACTTTGTTTGTATGAGGACGTTTTTTTTTTCATACATCTTTTGAAAATTGCTCATCATTTATTGCATCACAAACAACAAAATAACAAACAGCAACAGCAACAACCAACAAAAATGCATCTCCTTACCAATACATGCAAACACATACACACAAAACATCTCAGTTGTAAAGGAACACACATATGCACGAACATCTAAGTTTTAGAGAAAAGTTAGCTGGTCGCTTTAAACTTTAGTGTGTTCATCTATATTCAGTTTACATTGTAGATAAACTCGAAGACTGCTGTATCTCCAGCTAATCAAAGATTATCAATGCAGCCACACACACACACACACACACACACACACACACAGCTAGAAAGGTGGTAGCAGAGATAGAGAGGGAGGGAGAGGTTTACAAAAAACAAAACAAAACAAAAAACAACTGTGTAATACACTGGCCTTGCCAGGAACAGAACATTTGGGAAGAAAAATTTTTTTCAAAAATAAATTCAAATCCAGAACTACTAATCCATTTCTGCAGGGAGAAGACAGGGCAAATAAAATTTATAATAATAATAATTATTATGGTATTTATAAGGCGCAAAATCCTGATGAAATCAACTCTTAAGCACACAAATGTAAGTACAAGCACACACACACACACACACACACACACACACACACACGAACAAACACGCACACACACACACACACACACACAAACACACACACAAACACACACACACACACACACACACACACACACACTTCAAGACGTGTTTTGTTGTCTCATTAGTGACCGCAGTAGTACAATGTGGCCCATTATCAACTTTCAAAGACTGAAAACAAAAAGACAGAAAACAAAATGTTTCATCAACGCATCCTCCACCTTTGGCCAACCACATGCGAACAAACCATGAATGAAAACAGAAAACTGACAGCTCAGTCCACCTGAATCGCAGGCTTCGGGCAGGTGTTTGCGCGGTTCGTCGCTCATGTGGCAGGACTTGAGAGCACCCTCCAGCAGACTTTTCCCTGAATCGCAGATCTCCGTGATGTAGTAGTTCCTGGGATCGTCCGATATGTGGAATGTTTTCAGTGCTGCCTCCTGCACCCACACAAGCACATGGTCTAAAAGCGTTCTCCGTCACGCTCGTTCACTGACTTTCTCTTCCTCTTCCTCTCTCTCTCTTTGGCTCACAGTATTTAACACGAGGCTAGAGTTCCATATGAACAAAGAACTGGGGATAGGGTGGAGGGGTATGGGTGGGAAAGGAGGGGAAGGGGCGAGAGAATGTTTACAGATGTCACTGTAATAGTCAACTAACAAAATCCCACAGATCTTCCCACTAATAATACCAACACAAATTCAGCCTCCCTCCCTCCACCCCCACTCCCCCCTCCTCTCTCTCTCTCTCTCTCTCTCTCTTTACTCTGTTTCCCAATTTCTTTTTTTTTCAACCCTCTGCTTTATAACAATTTTTCTTCTTCTCCTTTCTGTATCTGCTTCTCCCTCCCCTCCCTCCCTCCCTCCCTCTTCTCCTTTCTGTCTACGCCTTAGATAACCCCTCTCTCTCTCTCACTCTCTCTTTCCCTGCCAATGCTTATAAGATACATTAGCATACCTTTTCTACTGCATGATTTTTGAACTTCTATCTTCTTTACTGATTGCTCTTTCCCTGTACCCCCCCCACCCCGACTTTTTTTCTTCTCTCTCTGTCTCCCCCTCCCCCCCCCCCCCCCCCCATCCCCCACTCCAATTTCCACCACATTTCTCTTCGCTTTCTCCCACCTAACAACCCTCAAACTCAAATCTGTTTTCCACTTTCTTTTAAATCAATTTTATACACAACAGAATCAATGCAAGAATATATCACTTGAACCAGTTGTTGTATTTGATATGCAGCTGGGGGCAGGAAAAGCCCAGTTGGTAGAGCGCCAGACTCGTGATCCTGGGGTTGCGGGTTCGAATCTCCGCCAGGCCGTTTCAGTACGGGGGGATTTTTCCCTCGGAGTTAACATTGGTTCTGACTCCATTTCCCATACAGTCCTTCGAATGAGACTATAAACCGAGGTTCCGTGTGTGAACACACGCATAACATCTTGCACACACATAAAATCCCATCACCAACCTTCGGAAGAGAAGGCCAGTTCCGCCGTTGGTATGGATGACACGTTACACATAGCATGCACCTTCCCCGAAGCTGGAGTATGGCTGCCTTAATGACGGTATAAAAAACAGTCATACACACAAAACTCCACTCCCTTTGTTGGGTAGATGGGATTAATACTTGCCTGTCTACACAGGGAGTTTCCGCAGGAGTATCAGCATGCGTACGCAGAAAGAAAGAAAAGAAATGCAGCTACCTTCTCCGACACTTCACTATACCCCTTCCCCTTCCATCTTCTTTATCAAAATAGGTTTGTTTTTGTACAAAAGTCACCGAGTACATCATACGAGAACCTCACTTTGAAAGTCCAGAAAATTTTGGGATCAAATCATCTTAGAATCTTGTTTTAACAATCTACTTTCTAATTCATTTTCTTGTCATAACAGTCCACTTACTCTTTGATACAAGCAAGACAGATATTGCCTTAAATCATGTTCAGCTGTAATTTTTGTTCTCAAACGTAAAAAAATACCAACCTCACCTGACTGGTCATTGGTCACACAGAAAAAGCACTCAAGTGCAGGCAGGCAGAGTGGGGGAAAGAGGAGAACGAAGAGGACAGACCACCACAAAGACACACCAGTAATAAATGGGCTGGGGCACTGCGAGGAACTGAGATGGTGCGGTACAGACGTTTCTTCAAAGACCCGTTACCATCGTACACGCGGATCACTTCATCTGCAACACACAAGCATATGACACTCGGTGAACTGTACTGTGCTCTACTGTATGGAACTGAACTGTAAATGGTATGTCAGTGATGAGTGTTGTTTTATACCCTCTAAGGTGTACGTTTTGCATTGTTTACTAAGGTGCTCCATTAAGCTGGGTCACAAGGTTTATCCCTTTTCTTTGGGCTGCTTTTCTTGGTGAGGACGCACCACTGCAGTACAGAATTACAGAGGTAGTATGTGCAGCTTAGCCGACAGATGAAAGCTAGCACTTAGAACATTTCGCCGCCCAGAAATACAACTGCCATTAAGTCTGAAAATCAAAGTTTACAGGAGACGAAAAAAAACTGATTATTATCCCCACAAAATATACTGCCAGCTGAGTTACAGTACAAGTATTTTGATACAGCATGTTTATGTTTAGGATAATTTTATTAGGACTTGACTACATTATGCCCCTTGGCCCGCTCTTACGATATACCAAAAATCTCAAAAATGCAAAGAATTTCAGATATGGCAGTTGTATTTCCGGGTGGCAATTTGACAGCCTCCCAAATGCTGCGCAAAATAAAAATTAAAAAATCGAAACAAGAGCCAATAAGTAATATGATGCTTACATTAATCATTAACATTTCAAGTAATATGATGCTTTTTTTTCTGACTTTCGATGCTTTGACAAACTTAAATGTTGTTTTATTCTTTGCATGATTGCAAGGTTGCTTTTGTTTGTTTTTCTGTTTATTTCTTTACGACAGCCAACAAAACACATGTATCATTTGAATTACACAGTGAAACTGAGAGTGCCTGTGAGAAAGTAAGTTCCATGAGAGTTATCTCCCTTTCCTAGCACTTAAATACAAATTCATGTGCTGCTCAACCACAGAGAGTACCCAGACCACTTCACCCCAATGCACAGGCTGAGAATGACAGTCAGCGGCACCAAAACAGGACTCACGCCTGGGGTTATATGAGTTAGTACATGTCTCCTGCGGAAAATTTCTCTCTTCATGTATACTGGATTTACCTGCCACCATAGACTCTCTCCCTAAAAAAAAACAAACAACTGTTTCTGAAACATTTTTTCCTCCTTGTTCATCACCAGATTTATGTCTATGGACTCTCTCTTTACAAACACTCAGGCTATTCTCCCCACCACATGGACAACAACAGATGAGTCATTTTTCATTCTTTGTTTGTACTGTCTTAAATGTTAAATGTGATTTATTTTTTCGCCTGAAGAAGACCCAAGAGGTTGAAATGCATCGTGTCTTGTCATGTGCTTTGTTTGTCAATGTCACTGGCGGTAACTAACACCCTCTCTTTCTAAATTTTGCTTCGTTCGCCGCCTTCAGTCACTCGTTTTGAAACTCAGGTTTCTGTAACACTTAAATCTTTGTCTATATTATACACACAAAAAAAAACTCCAGAACCATCTTTCTCTAATAGACTTGGGCTTGTGGAAATTTTCTTTTTTCTATGTCTTGACTAGATTTGCTATCCCACTAACGATTCCTGTTCATACCATTGTTTCTAAGACATTTTTCCCTTTGTCTAAACTTGATTAACTTCCCAACAAAGATTTTTGTCTTTTTAAAGACTTTTTCCCCTGAAATATTTTCCACACACACACACACACACACACACAACTTCTCTCTCTCTCTCTCTCCCCCGCCTCTCTCTCTCTCTCTCTCTCTCTCACATTAAACCCCTGCTTCCTTCTTATAAACATGTGCACAAGTACACACACACACACACACACACACACACACACACACACACAAGAAATTGGCACACTTCCACAATTCCTGTTTCCTTACCTTCAACCCCAACCTCTCTTCCAACACACACACAACCACAGACACACACACACAGACACAGACACAACACACACACACACACACACACGCACACACACAACCACACACACACACACACACTACACACAACACACACCTGCAACCTTTCCATCCACACATTTGTTACTACCC
>CM065747.1:34387471-34389971 GCA_033310375.1 Conus canariensis
AACACCCCCCCCCCGCCCCCCCCCATTTCCCCCCCGCCAGTCAATGCCAGAACTTGATCGCTCCAACCCCACCCCCCATTTCCCCCGCCAGTCACTGCCAGAACTTGATCACTCCAACCCCACCCCCCATTTCCCCCGCCAGTCAATGCCAGAACTTGATCGCTCCAACCCCACCCCCCCCCCCCCCCCCATTTCCCCCGCCAGTCACTGCCAGAACTTGATCGCTCCAACCCCATCCCCCCCCATTTCTCCCGCCAGTCAATGCCAGAACTTGATCGCTCCAACCCCATCCCCCCCATTTCCCCCGCCAGTCACTGCCAGAACTTGATCGCTCCAACCCCAACCCCCATTTCTCCCGCCAGTCACTGCCAGAACTTGATCGCTCCAACCCCACCCCCATTTCTCCCGCCAGTCAATGCCAGAACTTGATCGCTCCAACCCCACCCCCCATTTCTCCCGCCAGTCACTGCCAGAACTTGATCGCTCCAACCCCACCCCCCATTTCTCCCGCCAGTCAATGCCAGAACTTGATCGCTCCAACCCCATCCCCCCCCATTTCTCCCGCCAGTCACTGCCAGAACTTGATCACTCCAACCCCACCCCCAATTTCCCCCGCCAGTCACTGCCAGAACTTGATCGCTCCAACCCCATCCCCCCCATTTCCCCCGCCAGTCACTGCCAGAACTTGATCACTCCAACCCCACCCCCAATTTCCCCCGCCAGTCACTGCCAAAACTTGATCACTCCAACCCCACCCCCAATTTCCCCCGCCAGTCACTGCCAGAACTTGATCACTCCAACCCCACCCCCAATTTCCCCTGCCAGAACTTGATCACTCCAACTCCAACCCCCCCCCCCCCCCCCCCCCCCCCCCCCCCCCCGCAGTCACTGCCAGGATTCAAACTCTCCAACCCTACCCCATGTTTGAACTGCCTGTCGCTGCCGGGACTCGAACCCGCCAACCCCATCCCACGTTTCGCTGGCCAGTCGCTGCTGGGACTCAAACCCTCTGACTCCGCCCTCTATCTATCGTGCTACCAGTTAGTCTCTGTCAGGAATCAAACACAATAGTCCTGCCCCAAAACTTTATCAGCCAGTTGCACCCAGGACTCCAACTCCCCTAACCTCAGACTGTGTCCAGTGTTGCGACCTCAGACTGTGTCCAGTGTTGCGACCTCAGACTGTGTCCAGTGTTGCGACCTCAGACTGTGTCCAGTGTTGCGACCTCAGACTGTGTCCAGTGTTGCGACCTCAGACTGTGTCCAGTGTTGCGACTACTTAACGATCCCCATTGGCCACCAAAGGGTTTGTTGTTGTTGTTGTTGTTGTTGTTGTTGTTGTTGTTGTTGTTGTTGTTGTTGTTGTTTGTCGTAGTTGTTGTTTGTCATAGTTGTTGTTTGTCGTAGTTGTTGTTTGTTGTTGTTGTTGTTTGTCGTAGTTGTTGTTTTGGGTGGGTTGCTCATTTTTGTTTATTGAGGCTGTTACTTCTTCTTTTTTTTTTTCTTCTTCTTCTTCTTCTTCTGTTTACTTTTTCTTCTTTAAAACCACATTTCATCAACAGACCAACCAGTCAAGTTCAGAACTATGGGAAAGGCACAGGGCGATCGGAATATGCATGTATGTGCATGCATGCACACACCACACACACACACACACACACACACACACACACACACACACACACACATACACACACACACAGTACACAATCCCAAGCATCTTGATTCACACTCATTAAATAAACAGGGTTCCCCTCTTACAACACAAAAAACAAAAGTACTGTGAAGTGACCCAGAAATCATGACCCTCAAAAAACTGAAAATGGGAGTCCCATGACCCTTTAACATTCTTCTCTGAGGGTCAGGTGACTTTTTTTTTTAATAGCCAGCAGGTGTCCTCACATGCCGCATGCTGGCATGTCACTTTAACATTTTTGCATTTTCTTGACCAGAAGCTGATTGGAGTAAAAATTTCATGTTCCATAAGTATAAACCAGAGAGAAAAAAATGTTTTATGTACAATTGAAATCCATCTAGTGCCATGTTGATTTGCTGACAGTGGTGATAATGACGACGACGGCAAAGAGAGGGAAGAAAGATGTGACCCCTGACCTTATTGGGCTGGTACGTGGAGCACTCTTTACAGTCGCTGACCACAAAGTCCTGGCAGTCCAGGTGTGCATAATATTCACAGACTGAAAACACAAGGAAACAGGCATCACATTCACAGGCTGAAAGAGACGCATCAGTATTTCACACGACAAAGAATAATATTCACAGTCTGCATGGCTGCCCGAGTGGTTGATTTGTGGAAAAATACAGTGAAATCAATACATTCACAGCAATATCTCACACTGATGCAACATGATACCACAGTCAAAAATCAAAGAGAAAGTAGGTCAACGCCATGGTGCATTCATATCGATGAAATCTACAGCAACAGTGTAAATGACAAACTTCAGGGCTGACCTCTTCCCAACAAATATACCTAACTACTCACA